>CM053582.1:434735363-434796938 GCA_028627135.1 Pseudochirops cupreus
TAATCAGACTCTCACAGTGTGCTCACTATGGAGAGGTTCTGCATAATTTCACGTGTTCAGCCTGTATTTGATGGCTTGTCCTTCCAGTGGGGGTGGGTGGTGAGGGAGGAGGAGAGAGAATCTGGAATCTGGAATTCCACAATCAAATGTTATGAATGTGTATCTATCTATCTATTTATCTATATATATATGCGCAATTATTATGATTATTATTGACTACATCCAACTGGAACTTGAGATACACAGGCACTGCAGTTGGGAGATCCATCCTGCCCTGCCAAAAAGTGACATAGGAGAGAATAGACTGGGGGAGGGGGGATACACTGGGATGGCTGTTTTGGGGCGGTGGGCGGGGGAAAGATGGGGAGAAAATATGTAACTCAAAAAAATTATAAAAAATAAAAATAAAAAAAAATTTCTTATATTTTCCTTTTTTTTGTCTATGCTTTCTTCTACAACATGACCAGTACATGTTTTGCATGTCTGCACATGTATAACCTTTATCAAATTCTTGCCTTCTCAATGATTTGGTAGGGGAGAAGAGAAGAAGTACGGGAGAGAATTTGGAACTCAAAATTGTAAAAAATGAAGGTTAAAATTGTTTTTTATTTATAATTGGAAAAAATAACATATTAAAAAAGAAAGAATGCTTCTTCACACTCCAGATTGTCAGGGAGAATGAAATGTCCCTAAAGAAAACAAGAGTGAGGCTTCAATGGAGGAAAGGACATGAGGTAGGGGAGGGGAGATGATACTTTCTCAGTAGGTTAGAGAAGGAAAGAGAGTTACATGGAGAAGGGAAAGGAAAATTCATCTATATAGTTAGAGCTCAAAAATAGCTTTGAGACTCTTATTCCCATCTCCTCCTCCAACCAGTCAAGAAGCTTATTATTTTCAGATAGATCTATGATTTATAATTTTAGATCCTTAAGGAGGTTGTGACAACACCCAGTTCTAGGCCTAAGTCCAAACTGAAAGTCAGTTCTGTAAGATTTCTTTGAAGGTGAATTGCAAGTTGTTACATCTAACAAATTATATTATGATCTCATTGACTCTTAGGGTTAGAAGTTAATAGAATAACATCTTTATTCTCCTCCTCTTCCAATTATGAAGAAACACAGATCTACTAGAGAGGTCAAGTGATTTATGAGAGGCACCATACCTAATTAGTGACAGAGCTGAGGCTGGAATTTGAATCCAAATCCAGTGGGTTTCCCCAATTCCCCTCTAACACCCTGTTGTGAGGCTCTTCTTAAAGAAAAGGGAAGATGGGGGTGGAGCCAGGATGGCAGAGAAAAGGCAGGGACTTGCCTGAGCTCTCCCAAATTTCTCCTCCAAACAACTTTAAATAATATCTCAAAACAAATTCTAGAGAGGCAAGAACTCACAAAAGAACAGGGAACAGCTGAGTGTAAGCCTTCGGAGGAAAAAAAATGGATATTCAATGAAATAGAAGATTTTCAAGTATTCCTGATGAGAAGACCAGAGCTGAATAGAAAATTTGACTTTCAAATGCAAGACTTAAGAGAAACACAAAAAGGTAAACAGGAAAGAGAAATCATAAGGCAGTGGTTCTCAACCTCCCTAATAATGCGACCCTTTAATACTTGTATATGGGCATATCTGCATGTGGGCGGACCCGCATGGAGAGGGATAGAAGAGTGGTGTCTCGGTTCCTAAGACCATCGGAAATATGTTTTCTGATGGTCTTAGGCGACCCTTGTGACCCCTGTGAAAGGGTAGTTTGACCCCAAAGGGGTCATGACCCACAGGTTGAGAACCGCTGTCATAAGGGATTCGATAAGATTAAACTGTCTACATTCCTACATGGAAAAATGAATAACTCCTAAAAAACTTTTTCATTATTAGGGCAGTTAGAAGTATACTTAGATGGAGGGCATGTATGTGAGTTGAATATATTGGGATGATTACCTAAAAAAATAAAATTAAGGGATGAGAAAGAGAAATGCACTGGGAAAAGGGAAAGGGAGAGGTAGAATGAGGCAAATTATCTCACATAAAAGAGGCATGAAAGAGCTTTTAGAGTAAAGAAGAAGATGGGGGAAAGTGGGGAGGAGGAGTGGAGCATGTGAACCAGAGGGAATAACATACACACTCAATTTGTTATAGAAATCTATCTTACTCTACAGGAAAACAGGAGGGGAAAAGGGGATAACAGAAGAGGGAGGCTTGATAGAAGGAAGAGTGGATTAGGGGAGGTAAAAGTCAGAAGCAAAACATTTTGAGGACAGACAGTGAAAGAAGAGAGCATAGGATAAATGGGGGAAAATAAGATGGAGAGAAATGCATAGTAATTAAAACTGTGGAAAAAATTGTCACAGCAGGTTTCTCTGATAAAGACCTTATTTCTCAAATATATAGAGAAGTGAGTCAAATTTATAAAAATAAAAAAGTCATTCCTCAATTGGTAAATGGTTAAAGGATATGAACAGCAGTTTTTGGATAGAGTAATCAAAGCTATCTATAGTATATGAATAAATGCTCTGAATCATTAGAGAAATGCAAATTAAAACAACTCAGAGGTAGAGGTACCATCTCACACTTATCAGATTGGCTAATATGATAGAAAAGGAAAATGACGAATGTTAGAGGGGATGTGGGAAAACTGAGACACTAATGCACTGTTGGTGAAGTTGTATACTGATTCAGCTACTCTGTAGAACAATTTGGAATGATGTCCAAAGGACTATAAAACCATGCATACCCTTTGATCCAGTAATAACCACTATTAGGTCTGTAACCCGAAGAGATAAAAAAAAAAACAACCCAAAAAGAACATATATGTACAAAAATATTTATAGGAGCTCTTGTGGTGGCAAAGAATTGGAAATTGAGGGGATGTCCATCAACTGGGGAATGGCTGAACAAGTTGTTGTATACGATTGCGATAGAATGTGCTATAAGAAATGATGAGCAGATGCTCTCAGAAAAACCTGAAAAGACTTACATGAACTGATGCAATGTGAAGTGAACAGAAACAGGAGAACACTGTACACAGCAACAGAAATATTATACAATGAAGAACTGAATGACTTAGCTGTTTTCAGCAATACAATAATCCAAGACAGTTCTGAAGGTCTTATGATGAAAAATGCTCTCCACCTCCAGAGAAAGAACTAAGTCTTAATGCAGTTTGAAGCATATTTTACTTTCTTTTTCTTGGTTTTTCCCCCTTTGGCCCGAGTTTTCTTTCACAACACAACTCACATGGAAATATGTTTTGCATGACTGCAAATGGATAACCTATATCTAATTGCTTACCTTCTCAATGAGTGGGGGAAGGGACAGAGGGAGTGAGGGTAAAAATTTGGAGCATAAAAGTGTTAAATGAATGTCAAAAATTATTCTTACATGTAATTGGGGAAAAATAAAATATTAACTTTTAAAAGAGGTGAGAGCTATACACTCTGTGAAGGAAATAGCTACTTGTTGTCCAAAAAGATATAGAATGACAGAAGCAACCAGGTGAAGATCAGTGACAATAGCTAAAAATTCCCTGCTCATGGGTTCTGGGGTATCTATTTCTGCACCAAACCATAATACAGGAGTCTGTTGATTCTCACAGGGCATGTATCCAAAATATAATAGATATCCTTCCAAGATTTATCAAAACAGATGACAACTATTCACTACTGGTGATTCATATGGGCATAAATGACATTTCCAGAATGAAACTGAAAAGTTTTGCTAAAGATTACAGTCATTTTGAGGAAGAAACGGAAGATATCAGCTATGTCTTTCTCACAATGACCCACTAAAGGTAAGGAATCTAACAAAGAAAAACTGATCTGGGAAGTGAACAGCTGGTTAAGAGGGTGATGTCAGAGAATGGCATTTGGACTTCTGGCCACAACTTAAAATAGAGGAAGATACCTTTTCCTGGCCAGAGATGAAGTTCATCTAAAAATATTTAGCGAGAATGTATGTATTGAATATCTTGCAAATGTAACTCGTATCTTGCAAATGTAAAAAAGCTTTAAAATAAAAAAGGATACCACAAAAAATAACTGCAATGAAGAACTAGGAAGTTTACAGGAGACAAATCAGAAAAAAGGAGCCAGTAGAAACCCTTGCCTCAAATGTCTATTCTCAGATACCTCAAATTTAGGTGACAAACAAGAGGAATGTAGAGATACTAATGCAAGTGAAAAGAATTGACATCATTGTAAAACTGAGATTTGGTGGGATAAAACCTATTCCTAGAATGTGGCTTTGGGTAGGCATACCTCATTAAAGAAAAAAACAGAATAGATAAAAGATAGGTGAATGGAACCTTATATATTAAGAAGGTATAATTATGTGAGGAAATTCAGGAACCAGGTAAGCGAAGCATTATGGAGAACATTTGAGTAATGGACAATGGAGGGAGAAATAGGAGTGATTTTGTCATTGGTGATATACTACAAACCACCAGGACAGAAAAAGGAAGTAGATTAAAAGTCTGGTAAACACCAAATGCCTGACACACAAGCATGACCAGTAATCAGTTGACAAATATTTATGGAAGTGAAGGGAGATTCAATTATTCACACATTTGCTAAAGCTCCCTCTCCATCACTCCCTCCTTTTTTCCCTCCCTTTCAGTCAAAGGCAGCACAGCACACATTGACCTGACTTGATAACCATTTCATCCTTCAAAAGGTAGAGAAAACAAGGGAGAAATCTGATTTTGGGGTCTGATTATGACTAACAGAGAGGAACTGATTGTTGGAATTGCTGAGTTAGAAATAATTAGGGGAAAATGGAGAAAAGTGATCACTCCCTCCCTTCTAGTGCTTCTGATCAAGAAGAAGAGGAAATACGGGCATAGTCTAACAAGCATTCTAGATTTTGGGAAAACAGATTCCAAAAGGTTCAGAGGAAGAGTAGGGAGGATCCCATGGATTAAATGCTACAGGGAAAGTTGGCCCAGGAGGAGCGAGATGTTCAAGAATGAAATATGCTCAGAATACAAGGAAACAGTTCAAAACAAGGAGGAAAAATGGGAGTTGTCTGAAGAGATCAAGGTGGTATCCACAGAGAACTCAGCAGTTAGATTTTTAAAAGAAACGTACAGAAGATGGAAGCAGGACCAAATAGAAGATGCATGATCTTGTAAAAAAAAAAAAGAATCAGAAGTGATAAAGCTTGGAAAGAGGTTGTTGAAGGAATGATGACAAAAAGATATTATCCTTTTACTGGGGAGAAAAAAAAAGGGAAAACAAAGAAGGATAGGTGTAGCAGACCAGACTTTCAGGGGTCCCTTGACCCCATTAAGGAAATGCTCCCCTCTTCTATGAGGTCATTAGGCAGATATGCAGGAAGAGTATAATCTTGCTGGACGGATGCTTTCATTGGTTCTATGAATAACTAAAGAAGTTTCTGGGTAGTTAATTAGCAGGTCTTGTTTGTGACTCCCTGTTTGTTTGAGCCTCTGGACATGGTCCTAGGATGAAGTCCTGATGAATAATTAGCCTTGGGCTGGGGTAGGGAGTGGTCGATTCCAAAGGAGGGTCCTTGCATTCTGGTTACATAAGAATTACTGCTACAGAGAATAGAAGGCTTATGATTTTCTTGTATCTTGGCTTTGTATGAAATGGTTCTGTAATAAACAGACTATGGAATACATCCCCGTCACTCTCTTTTATTCAGCTGGTTGCTGGGCCATACAACTGTGCTGGCCACAGTAGATAGGGGTTTTGCCTGGTTGAATAAAGCAGCAATAACTTACAAATAAAGACAAGGTACAGCTGCTCATTTCTTATTCTGCTTCTTTTCCCCCTGCCATTGACAAAGCACATTTACATTGTGCTGTAAATGACAAAACGAAAATGTCTAACTCAAGAAAGGAGACGGCAAAAAGATGGCACCAAGTTATCTCTGACAGATTTAAGTGACTCAGCTTAGATGAGTGACATCCTTCAGCATTAAAACAACCAGCAAGTGGGACAGCTGAGCCCCACTGGGGGTAATTTTGAAAAGATCATGGAAAATGGAAGATTAGAGAAAGGCAAATGTCCCAATTTTTTTAAAAAAAGGGAAGAGAACAAATTATAGGTTGATGAGTTTGACTTAGATTCCTGGGAAAATTCCAGAGTGGATTATTAAAGAGATGGTTAATGAACATCTAGAAAGGGAAGCAGTGACTGTGCAAAGTTTCATCAAAAATAGGTCATGCCAGATCAATCTCTTCCTTTTTTTTTTGGACATGGACACTAAATTAGTAGATAAAGGAAATGCTCTAGATCTAGTTTACCCAGGTTTGATCAAGGCTTTTTTTTTTTTGAGAGGTGAAGGCAAGGCAATTTATATACTGTGCAGAACTGAACACAATGCATCAGATGAGGGCTGATAAGGGCAGAGTATAGAGAGAACTGGGGGTGGGGGGGAGGGGGAGGAGTGCAGGCTACCATGCCATATTCCTGACTCATTCGTATTTGTAGTTAAGTGACTTGCCCAAGGTCACACAGTTAGTAAATGTCAAGTATCTGAGGCTGGATTTAAACTCAGGATTTCTTGACTCCAAGTCCCACACTCTATCCACTGGGTCACCTAGTTGTTGGGGAATAAATTTAGTGTTAACAAGTTAAAGGGGGAAGTATGGTTAGAAAGCAATGTATCTGGAAAAAAGATCTGAGGGTCTTAGGGAACTACAAATGCAAATGAGTTAGGAATGTGGCATGGTAGCCTGCACTCCTCCCCCTTCCCCTCCCCCCCCCAGGTCTCTCTATACTCTGCCCTTATCAGCCCTCATCTGATGCATTGTGTATAGTTCTGGGCAGTATAGTTTAAGAAGGGCATTGACAAGCTAGAAACTGTCCTCATTGCTCTCCAAGCTATACTCTGGACTTCCCCAACTCTTCATCCAGATGCCCCCTTCAGCCCTGGAATCCACACACTGTAAGGTCCTGTAGCCCCTGCAACCTCTCTCTCTGTTTGGGCAGCTCCTCCCAGAAGCTCTATTTAAGAAGGGAACCCAGGTCCTCCATATACATACATATACATATATATATATATATACACATATATTTTAAAGTTCAAAGGAACTTTAAAAATAATCTATGCCCAGGCTGCTTCCTAGTTAAAAGCATCTGCCACTACACCATTTGAGTAAGCTTTTCTTTTGTTTTAAAGCACTTTTAGACTCATTACCTTGTCTGTTCCTCATTTGAGTAGGTTTTTTAAAAAAAGCATTTTTAGACTCATTATCTCATCTGATCCTCTGGACAGCTCTATGAGGTAGGAACGGCTAAGGTTATTGTTTGGCAGATGGGCAAACTGAGAGCCTAAAGAAAGTGAGAAACACTATCAAATATGCTGATGGTGGGACTAATATTAAAAATCAGATTCCTTTTACTCTACTTCAGCAGGACATTGATCAGCCAGGGTTCCTTGTGTCTCTCTCTATTCCCAGTCTGCCTGCCTGGTACAATTTCAGTGTTTTGCATCAGGTTAGTTATGCCTGCAGTTATGCCCACCATTTTACTGGAGATGGAAGAGGGGAAGACGATGATTATAAAATAAGAAAGTTGTATTAGATGACCTCCACAGTCCCTTCCACTTCTGAATGTAACACTGTGATTAGAAACTTAATGGGAAAAGAGACAATGAAGATGTGAAATCGAGATGCCCAATGGTGAGTGTGTATGTGTGTGTGTGTGTGTGTGTGTGTGTGTGTAGTGCAAGTGTGTAGTGTGGGTGTAGTGCGTGTGTGTAGTGTGTGTATAGAGTATGTGTGTATATTGTGTGTGTGTAGTGCATGTGTGTGTGTGTGTGTGTAGTGTGTGTATATTGTGTGTGTGAAATGACCAAGTGGGCAGCTAGGTGGCATAATAGAGAGAGTGCTATCTTTGGAATCAGGAACACCTAAGTTCAGATCTTACTTCTAATTACTTGTAATAACTTCTCAGTTTTTACTAGCTGTGAGATGCTAGATTAAGTGACAACCTCTCAGCCTTGATTTCCTTATCTATAAAATGAGATTGACAATAGCAGCTATAACATAGGCTTATTGAGAGGATTCAATAAGACAACATAGGGAAAGTGCTCTGCAAACCTTAAAGTACTATGTGTGTGCTGGCTATAATTTTTAAGAGTGTAAGTGAGAGTGGGGAAGAGGTGATCTGAATGCTGGCTGAGTATGTAGTTACACTGCCCTTACACTGTCTGCACTGAACAGAGGGGAGGGAAGTAGGAGACAAACCAGAACTTGGAGACCAATCATCACGGAATTGCAATCCATTTCCCATGGGAAGGGGCTGGGAGTATGGATAATGACTAGAGAGGAAGCAAGCAAGAGGGGGAAAAGCATGTGGGTGATGCTCCAGTGACACTGGTCTTCTTGCTTCCCTGTACATGAACACTTAAGTCCCTCACCCAACTCTGTACCTATTTCCTGGCTTCCTTCCATTCCTGGCATGGCCTTTCACTTTTTTTTTTTTTGCCTCCTAGCTTTCCTGGCTTCCTTCAAGACTCAATTCAAATTCTACAAATCCCAGGAAACCTTTCCCAGTCCCACCTCTCTCTCCCCCATTGCCAATCCACTGTTAGTGCCTTCCCACTGAGATTACTTTCTTTTTTTTTTTTTGGAGAGGGTGAAGGCAAGGCAATTGGGGTTAAGTGACTTGCCCAAGGTTACACAGCTATTATGTGTGTCAAGTGTCTGAGGCTGGATTTGAACCCAGGTCTTCCTCACTCCAGGGCCAGTGCTCAATTTATTGTGCCACCTAGCTGCTCCTGAGATTACTTTCAATCTAATCTGTACACATATCTTGAATGGACATAGTTATTTGTGCATTGCTATTCCTGTTGGAATATTAACTCCTTTATGGCAGGGACAGTGGGTTTTGGGTTTTTTTTTTGTTTTGCCTTTCTTTGTATAAGGAAGGCTTAGCTTGTTGGCTGGCACTTACAGACTTAATAAATGCTTGTTGACTGGCTGACTGACTGACTGATTGACTGAGAGGCCAAGCAGCATTCAAAGCTTTCTGGGGCACTCACACAGCTGTCATCTTCTCATCTTGAAAGGTGACAAAGGCTGCATCCAAACGCTTCTGGTAGATTCGGTTCCGTTCAGCATTGAACTCATCAGTCAACCTCTCCTCCAGCTCACTGAAATATTGTTCAGCATCCACCTGGGGTGGGAGTGTAGAAAGGAACCAAATTGGGGATGGGAGGTGGGAAGCTTGGAAAGTATCTGGGTTAAGCAGGGAGCCCCAAATTAATGGGAAATTTGGGTCATATAAGAGTCGTCCAATGCCAATTCCAAGCCAGATGGAATATTACTGTCTCTTAAAGGGCTCCATGGCCACTGAAGTTTGGTGGGTTAGGTGGCTTCTCAAGTTGCTTCTAACTTTTTGATCCTCTAAATATTTTCTCTCCTTTACAATGAGGGAAAATTGAAGATGAGATTGCCATGCTTATTGAGGACAGAACAGCCGAGATGACTATGTAACTGTATTTTAGTTCAAGGGAAGGAGGCAGCAAGCAGAGAGCTGGTGGGGTCCTATATGGCCACCACGGTGAAGATGATGGGCCAACTTGGAACAACAGCCAGAAGCCAGAAACCCAGATACAACACCTGCCTTCCCCCCATGCTCAGCAGATGCCCTGAGCTCTTGGGTCGTGTGGGGGTACAATCCCCACCCCCACTACCTCCTTGAAGCATCTGCAGCATTGACAGAAGCAGATACGGGAGCAGGGGTGCACTCGGATCATCGTTTTCTCACTTTTCTGAGCAACTGAGGTATAAAAGAGGCGGCCTTTCATTGCATCGTGTCTGTTTGGGGAGGGAGGAAGGAAAATGATATCAGTGGTTAGGTGGGATGATAGCTTGGTTTTCTTGGATTCCAATAGGCCCAGTACTTCCTAGCCTCCCCAAAGCCATGGAAATGAGGTTGCCAACTACAGACTCACCTTTGGTTATCCAGTTCTACCAGTTTTCTCAGATCGTAGCAGAAGTGGACTGTGGTCACTGTGCAGCTGGGATAGGCCTCACTGTAGGATAGACAGAGATACATATACAGACTGAGTGCCTCGGGGCAAATGGAGCTTTTGTTGTCTCCCCCTGAACCTTGGCTCCAGCCAAGAGACTGAATCTGGGTCAGTGATTCAAGAGAATAAATATACAACTCCTCCCAGCCATTCCTTGAATTCATAGGATTATAAGAGCAGAAGATTATAAATTCAAGCTGGAAAGGTCATCTAGTCCGACCAACTCCTAAGTCCCAGGAGGGTTATGTGACTTGCCCACGGTCACACAACTAGTAAGCAACAGAAACAGGATTTGAAACTGGGTTTTCTAAATATAAAACCAATGCTTTTTTAACTATACCATTCACTGGGCTTCTGTTCCTTGGAATTGAGCTATTCTAGGGCTCTAAGCATAGGAGGGAGTCATCTCCTTTCTTCTCCTAAACCTTTATGGCTTTATCCAGCTGGAAAGAACATGTCACTAAATGAAGTCAAGGTTATGGGTTTGACCTCTATGTAGAGCACTTTGCTTTGCTCTCTCCTAGGGCCAGAAATTGTGCTTCTCATTCAGGGTAGCCGTTTTACCATTCCAAGCAAAACAATATCACTTGTGCAGAACAGCCCATCATATTAGTGGGAAGACCACTCAATGAGAATATTCATTTTAAATTATGGCAGCCAGGTTGACTTGTCTATGCCCTGCATCTCAGGGATAGAAGAGGAGGAGAGGGAGGATGCCTTTTCAAAAGGTTTTGTGTGGGTAAGGGAACAACCTTGGGGCTCTTGGTTAGCATAGTGAAGAAAAGGAGGATATCAGTTTTAATTTGCCAGCTTGAGGGCTCCTCTGTTTCCCTGCCTCCTGACCTACAAGCTCCTCCTGACCAACTTCTGATCGAGGAGAAATGATTACATCAGATATGAAGGAAGGAACTATACAGGTAAAGGATATCCAGAACACAACTACAGCTTCTCTGTCAGTCATATTTAGGATCACATTTCTAGAACCGGATGTGACCTCCGAGGCCATCTAGTCCAACTCATTTTACATATGAGAAAAGTGAGACCCAAGGATGGGGAAGTGACTTGCCCAAGGTAACCCAGTTAGTGTCAAAGACAGGATCTGAACCCAGGTCTTCTGATTCAAGAACCAGCGCTCTTTCTACTATACCACTGATTCTTCCTTCCCACTCACTGAAAATGTTTGATGATGATCGCAGGATCTGAAACTTCCTTGGGGAGGTAGGTGATCAACAGAGTTTTGGTTGTCTGGGGGAGAAAAGATACAAAAAAAGGGCTGAGCTTGACCATGTTGACTTTTTCATAATCCCCACTCATGCATCCCTGATGATAAAGCAGACTACCACCACCAACACCACCTTGACTGAAAAATCATAGACAAGCATCTCTGGTTTGGGACCATAGCTTTGAGAGTGTGGACAATTGTCCTGATGAAGGATTCTCATCACTACCCCCCCCCAAATCTCTACCATCCACTGTAATATAATGTAAAGAGCACCAGATTAGGAGTTGGAAGTGGTGTCATTTTTCAGTTCTTTCAGCCATATTAATTCTTTGTGACCTCATTTGGGGTTCCTTTGCAGTGATACTAGAGTGGTTTGCTATTTACTTCTCCAGTTCATTTTACAGATAAGGAAACTGAAGCAAACAGGGTTAAGTAACTTGCCCAAGGTCACATAGCTACTAAATGTCTGAAGCCAGATTTTATAGCTACTAAATGTTTGAAGTCACATTTGAACTCGGGAAGACGAGTCTTCCTGACTCTTGGCCTGGAACTCTATCCACTGTGCCACCTAGATGCCCGTGGAGTTGGAAGACCTAGGTTTGAATCCAGGTTCTGATACTTAAAATCAGGCCCTGGGGTAGTGTTGGTGGGGAGGTAGTATGCCTAGAATGGACTATAATTTAAAAGCAGTGGGCACTATCACTAAAACTTTTTACAAAAATGGTCACCCACTGGAACAAAAACTAACAAGAATCAAATCAAAATGGCAACCTGCTAGAACTTTCCAGCGTAATCTGCATAAACCACTTAGTATTGTCATTTGGGAACAGCTTACTGATGAAATCATAAAATTTCAGAAACAGAAGGGACCTAATCAAACCCTGACTTCAGTACGGGAAAATCCTGTACAGAAGTCTCAGTAAGAGGTTATTTAGATTCTCCTGGATGACTTCCAATAACGGACAAATATACTTCTAATAATGGACAAAGAAACCTCCAATCATGGACGAGTAGACCTCTAATAATTGACAAGTAGACTTCCAACAATGTACAAGGAAGGGGGCCTCCCTGAAATGTCATCAGCCTGGAATTTAACACTGACACCAATCAACCACTCCAACTACTCCAACTATACTCCTGTATCTACTCTTGTTCAGTTATTTTTGAGTCATGTGAACTCTTTGTGATTCATTTTTTTGGTTTTCTTGGTGAAGATACTAGAGGGGTTTGCCATGTCCTTCTGTAGCTCACTTTACAGATGAGGAAACTGAGGCAAACAGGGTTAAGTGATTTGCCAAGGGTCACACAGCTAGTAAGTGTGAGGTCAGATTTGAACTTAGGAAGATGAGTCTTCCTGATTCCAAGTCCAGTGCTCTATCTATTGTACCACCTTGCTGCCCATATGTACTCTATATTCTAGCTAAACTACTTAACATTCCATAAAACTTCCCCCCTCTCAACCTCACCTCCCACAACCTTTCTTCCTATTTAAATTGACTTTTATCAAAACTTCCTTCTTCCCATAACAGACACCCTTTCCTCTGATTTCTACCTGTTGGAATTCTACCTATCCTTCAAGGTGTGGCTCCAATATCAACTCCTTCACAAAGCTTTCATTGTCCCCCAATTGGATATAAAATTCAATTCAATAAAGATTTTTTCCAGTGCTTACAATGTGAAAGGCACTGTGCTGGGGTGCTGGAGTGGTGACAGATAACATTAAAAAAATTTCTCCCTATTCTGCTTTCTAGTAGCTCTGTGATTATAAGTCTTTTATGGTTTTTAAAAATATTAATTATTTAATATTTTAAAATACTCTATGTTATATTATGATCCTCATGGCAGTTCCCCCCAAGTCAATTTTTCTTCTCTCTTTTATTTTTTTGCTTTTTGAAGGGGGCAAGGCAGGGTAATTGGGGTTAAGTGACTTGCCCAAGGTCATACTAGTGACTAGTAAGTGTTAAGTGTCTGAGACTGGATTTGAACTCAGGTCCTCCTGACTCCAGGGCTGGTGCTCTATTCACTGTGCCACCTAGCTGCCCCCTCTTTTTTTTTTTTATAAGGAGTTCAGTACCTGGCTTTTACTCTCATTTAAACCCCTTACAATCTGGCTTCCTGCCACGTCCTTCCACCAAAAGTGATCTTTCCAAAGTTATCAATGATCTCCTAACTGCCAAATCCAACATCCTTTTAGAAATCCTCATTCTCCACCTCTCTACAGCCTTCCTTTGACACTGCTGGTCTTCCTTCTCCTCTTTGGTAATAGTATTCTCTTCAGGTTTTTGGAACTCTTCTGCCTCCTGGTTCTCCTCTTACTGATCAGACTGCTCTTTCTCGGTCTCTTTTGCCTGGATCCGCATCTATCTCACAACCTCTATCTGTAAGTGTCCCATAGGGCTCTGCCTTGGGGTCCCTTCTTTTCTCCCTCTATACTACTTCACTTGGTGATCTCATCAACTCCTATGGATTTAATGACCATCTCTAGGCTGATGATTCTCACATGTACCTATCCTGCCCTGACCTCTCTGCTGGTTTTTAATCTCACATTTCTAGCTGCCTTTCTGAACATCTTGAACTATATGTCTAGTAGACATCTTAAATTTAACTGTCCAAAACCAAACTCACTGTCTTTCCCCCTAAAGCCTCCCTACTTCCTACCTTCTTTCTTTCTAACTGTAGAGGGCAACACCATCCTCCTAGTCCCTCAAGTTCTCATCCTAGGTGTCATTCTAGATTTCTCACTCACTCTCACCTCTATACTCTGTTGACACAGCCTCTGTTGATTTCACCTTTATGGCATCTCTCGAATATGCTCCCTTCTGTCTTCTGACATGGCCACCACTTTGGTGCAGGCCCTTATCCCCTCATGCCTGTTGGTGGGTCTATCTGCCTCATCTTTCTCCTCTCTAATCCATCTTCCATTCAGCCACCAAAGTGATCTTTCTGAAGTGTAGGTCCAGCTGTGTCATGATCACTCAATAAACTCCAGTTGCTCCCTCTCACCTCGTGGATCAAGTACAAA
Source organism: Pseudochirops cupreus (assembly GCA_028627135.1). NCBI lineage: Eukaryota > Metazoa > Chordata > Mammalia > Diprotodontia > Pseudocheiridae > Pseudochirops > Pseudochirops cupreus. The sequence continues at coordinate 434,749,601 of CM053582.1, forward strand.
ATGCCCCATTTGACATTCAAAGCCTTTTTTAACCTAGCATCCCCTTACTCTCTACCATGTACAGCCTTCTTGCTGTCTGATGAACCAGAAACTTCATCTCTCAGCTTTAGCCATTTTCTCTGGTTATCCTCCATACCTGGAATGCTCTCCTCATTTCCACCTACTCACTTCCCTGGCTTCCTTTATGTCTTAACTAAAATACCATATTCTATAGGAAGGCTTTCCGAACCCCTCCTAATATTTAGTACCTTATTTCTCTTAATTATTTCCTAAATATACTGTATATAATTAATTTGTATATATTTGTTTGCTTCTTGTCTCCTCCATTAGACTGTGGGCTCCTTGAGATCAGTGTTTTTTTGCCCCCTCTTTTTGTACCCCCAACACTTAGCATAATGTCAGGCACACGGTAGGCTCTAAATACATTTATTGACTATTGTTGATTAGTTGATCTAGAGTGTTTTCTTTCTCCTTGTCTGCTTGTATTCTTTATCCCATTCCCTCCCATTTCCTCCAGGAAATTGCTATAACAGTCATTGCCCCTCTCTCTAATGTTCAGTCTCTCCTTATATAACAGCTCTTTATCTGCTGCCTACAAACACGTCAAGGTCTCCCCATTCTAGAAAAATTCTCACTTTCCCTATCTCCTCAAGCTATTATCTTATATCTTTTTCCCCCTTCATGGCCAAATTCCTAGAAAAAAACTGTCTATACTCATTATTTCATTCACTTTTCAATCATTTTTGTAATCTGAAATCTGGCCTCCAATCTCATTATTCAACTGAAACCTTCCTCCAAAGTTATCAGTGATTTCATAATTGCTAAATCTAATGTCCCCTTGTTCTTAACTTCTGCATCATTCAACACTGTTGACCACTCTCTCTCTTCCTTGGACACTTTCTTCTCTCTAGGTTTTTGTGACACTATTCTCTCTTCCTACCTGTATGACTCCTTCTCAGTCTCCTTTGCTGGCTCATTATTTATGTCTCACTCCCTTCTCATGAATGTATTTAAAGACTTTCTCCTGGGCTCTTGTCTTTTGTCTTTTTTTTTTCTCCCTATAATCTTAGTAACTTCATCACTTAAGAAGGGATGAATACAAAAATGAAGCATAGTTCAAAGTATGTCATGGAAAGTCAGAATGAGCTGATGCCAGTGAGGCAACTAAAGATAATTTAAAAAAACTGTTAAGAGTTTTTTTTAAAAGCTATATTGGAAAAAAAGAAGAGGATCAAAAAGGGAAAGAAGATGATGGAGGTGAATGTGACTGTCACAATGGAAAACCGAAAGAAAGCAAAGCTTTTCAATTCCTATTTTCGTTTTGTTTTCTCTGACAATGGGAATGACCATTGGACTAGAAAGGATAGAATAAAAATGACTAATTGAAAGTCAACACCCTAGATAATTAACTTACAAGAAAACACCCTTGATGCTGCCAATGAGTTCAAGACAAACAGCCCAGATGAACTGCATTCTTGGGTAGTGAAAATACTGGCAGATGTGAATTCTGAGAAGTAATTATTAGTAGTCTTTGAAAAATCCTGAAGAGAGAGAGAGGTCCCATGGGATTGGAGAAAGGCAAATGTTTTGATTTTCAAAAAAGGAAAAAGTATGGAATTTGTGAATTATAGGCCGGTGAGTTTGACTTTAATTCTTAGCAAAATTTTGCAACATGTTACAAGAGAGATTGTTAGCGGAAATCTAGAAAAGGAAGCAATGATTACAAACAGCCAGTTTGGCACCATAAAGAACAGAGCTAAAGTTATTTCCTTTTTCTGGAATAAATGCCGCAGATATATTTTATTTCACCTAGAATTTTATCAGCTGTTTGGAAAGCATCTGGGGAATTTAGTGAATCAAAAGTTCAACTTCAGTCAATGATGTAACATAACAGCCAAGGTAGAAAAGAAAATCTTAGGCAGCATGAAGACATGCGCAGCATCCAGAAATTAGAAACTGATAGTCTTGTCATACTTTGCCCTGGTCAGGCACAGTATTGTCCTTAATTCTGAGTGCCATGTTGTAGGACCTACATGGATAAACCAGAGAGAGTCTACAGGAGGGCCATCTGGATAGTGAGGAGTTCAAGTTCATGCTTTATGAGGAGAGTTTGAAGGGAGTAGAGATGCTCAGAGGAAAGTAGCCTTTGGGAGGCAGAAGAAGGATGGAAGAAGTTACAAAGAGGCAAATTTTGGTTTTCCATAAAGAAATATTTCATAACAATAAGAGTTATCCCCAAATAGAATGGGTGGTGTTAAGAAAAAATGTGTTTCTCTTTCTTTGGAAGTTTCAAAAAAAGTTTAGATGCCCATTTTTAGGTATAATGTGGTCAAATCCCTTTTCAGATATGAATTGGACCAAATGGCTTCTGAGGTCCCTTCAAACTTCTGTAGTACAGAGCAGAAGTATGGAGTTGTGGAAAGAGCAATGAATTTGGAGACATGAGACTTCATGTAAGTTCCAACTACAGTACTCAATAGCTGTGTGATCATGAGCAAATCCTTTCAGCTCTCGGCCTCAGTTTCCTCATCTGGAAAATAATGGTAATACTCTTAGTAACTTACCTCACAGGTTTACTATGAGGATCAAATGAGATAGAAAGTCTTTTTGGTCATAAAGTACTATATGAATGTGAGGTATTAGGCAGTGCCTTTTGTTTGTTGAGTCATTTCAGCTGTGTCTGATTCTTCATAACCCCATTTGGGGTCTTCTTGACAAAGATATTGGAGTGATTTGTCATCTCCTTCTCCAGCTCATTTTATAGATGAGGAAATTGAGGCTAACAGGGTTAAGTGATTTGCCCAGGGTCACACAGCCAGTAAGTGTTTGAGGGAAGATCTGAACTCAGGAAGATGTGTGTGTGGGGATCAAAAGAACCAATCAGATTCTATCTCATTCATACTGACTCCATCTTGTGCTGCCACATATATTCTCCTCTGTCTTGTTGTTTTTCTGTTATTTATCCATGGGAAACCAGATGGTATAAGCCCTCTATCATTTCATAAATGCAGATAAATGTAATTAATTAACATCTTTCCATTCTGTGAATAGAAGAGCCCCAAACCTATCCATTCCCCTCCCCTCCCAATTTGACTGAAACTCACTCTTTCCCCCTCCAAACTGAGGAAGGTGACTGGTCTCAATTTGTTATGCAATCGGCATGCACAGCTTATGAAATTGATACGCTTGGAAGCTTGAACATTTGTTTTTTCAGCCATTTCATCTTTCTTTTTTTGCAAGCCAACTAGAAGTTGAGTCTAGAATCTTCTGTGAGACTTTAGCTGAGACCTGAGGGAAGCTTTAGAAGCCAGGAGATGGAGATGAGAGGAGAGAGAAAGTTCCAGGTATAGAGGACAGTCTGTGAAAATGGCCTGATTTCAGAAATGGGGTAGGTGTGGATTTATTAAGTGCCTACTACTATGTGTTAGATGGGGCAGCTAGATGGCAACGTTGGATAGATAGAACGCTGGGCTTGGAGTCAGGAAGACTCATTTTCTTGAATTCAAATCCAGCCTCAGACACTTACTAGCTGTGTGACCGTGGGCAAGTCACTTAACCCTGTTTGCCTCAGTTCCTCATCATTAAAAAAAAATGAGCTACAGAAGGAAATGGCAAATCACTCCAGTATTTTTGTGAAGAAAACCTCAAATGGAGTCATGAAGAGTGAGACATGACTGAACTGATTCAGCAACCATAACAAAAAAGCTTGATCCTCACAACTCTAGGAAGTAGATGCTATTTTACAGCTGAAGAAACTGAGGCAGAGAGAAGTTAAGTGACTTGCTCTGGATCACACACATAGTTAGGTATCTGAGGTCAGACTTGGCTTCAGGTCTTCCTAACTGCAGACCCAGTGTTTTACCCACTGGGTCACTCAGTTGTAATTTCTGTGATTTTCACAAAAATAGTCATTGAACACCATGGGAACTAAAGAGACTGGCAAGAGAAATGTTGAGAGAGAAAAGGGCCCAGACAGCTTTATGAGGATGATCTAGTAAAAGAAAAGAATCAAAGTGATAAAAGGAAAATAGGTAAGTGTCACAGAAACCAAAGCAGGAGAAAGTTTGTAAGAGGAGAGTCTTGGGGTCATTGTCAAATGTTTCAGATAAGTCAAGAAGGATGAGCACTGAGAAAAGGACATTGGATTGAATAGTTAAAAGATCAATGTTTCAGTTTCAGTCAGGAGGTGGAGTCAAAAGCCAGATTGTAAGGGATTGAGAAAAGAGTGGAAAATTAGGCAATGAGTACAACTAACTCTTTCTAGGAGGTGGCCTGTAGAAGGAAGAAAAGATATATGTTGGAACATCCAAGTATGAAGGTAGGATGAAGAGGAAGATGGTAATCCAGGTACTGAATTCTTTAAAAAAGGAGAAAGAATCACCTGGATGTCAGTGGACTGCTGTAACAAGGAGTTGAATCAGGTGAGACATTTCAGGATAGATGGGTTGAACCTCAAAGGAAGAGAGATTGCTGACTAAGGGTGTTAAAAGAATGCCTGGAAGTTGCACTGAGGAAAGAGGGCTATACCAACTCTTCTTCCTTTCCCTGTTTCAGAGGACATGAGAAAGATGACCCAGTGCTGGAGAGGATGGCCAAGGGATATAGTACCTTCTGGTAAGAGCCAGCCTCTAAGACAGTGGTTCTCAACCTGTGGGTCACGACCCCTCTGGGGTTCGAACAACCCTTTCACAGGCGTCGCCTAAGATCATGGGAAAACACATATTTCTGATGGTCTTAGGAACAGAGACACCGCTCCTCTATCCCTCTATCCATCTCCAGGTGGGTCTGCCCACATGCAGATATGCCCACCTACGAGTATTAAAGGATTGTGGCATTAGGAAGGTTGAGAACCACTGTTCTAAGAGGATGGAAAGGTGAAGATCTTTTGTTCTAAGATAAAGGGCATTTTGTGAACTTATAGAGCCAGGATTCCAGAGGATGCAATGAGTGAGGGCGTGGCCTATGGAGAAGGAAAGGCTGAGAATATCTCTAGAGAAAAAAATGAGAGGCAGGGGGTAGGATTTTAGACTCTAGATTATTGCAATAAGGGTAGTGGGAACTAGAAATTTGTGTGCCATATTGTTATGAAATAAAAGATGGCTTGTACCATCTAGTTTCCCGTGGATGAATAACAGAAAAATAAGAAGGAAGAGAACACATGTGGCAGCACAAGATAGTCACTGTTCATGAGATAGAATCTGACTGGTTCTTTTGATTTCCACAACAAAATCAACTCTGTTTTGTAACTGGTCTTTGCCTTATCTTATGCATTGTAGGTACTTCAATAAATGCTTGTTGACTTCACTTGACATATCCCACTCTATAGGGGGCCTCTATACTTTAGGTGTCTGTGAAAATTAAGCGTGGTCATGGTGATTATCTTCACTGCCTCTGACTCCCAGAGGGCCAAAATCTCTTCTGAGATCCGAGGGGAGGAGGTCTGGATAATAAGGTGATTAGATCTTTGAGGGCTAAGCTGAACTTACACCCTATGCCTGTTCTGGAATCTCATCCACAAATGCAAGAGGTTGAGGCAAGGCCAGGAGAAGTCTTAATTGTGGTATCAGCAATCAGTTTCTGATTTCCCAGGAACTCACACATTGAAAGCTGGAAGGGACCTTATAGGTCATCTAGTGTACAATTCCTTCATTTTGTACATGAAGAAATTGAGGCCAGAGAGGGAAATTGACTTGCCCAGAATCACAGGCAGTAAATGGAAGAGAGAGTAGTATCTGAATTTAGGTTCTCTGAAACTCAGTGCTCTTCCAACAATGTTCCCAGAGCACCTTCAATGAAGTTAGACTCCAACTCTAAGATAGCTTGGAATCCTTTTTAGATCAGGCCATCTCCTGGAGTGCCTTTTGGATCAAGCACTCTAGAGATAAGACATATATATAGAAAAATACATTTTATTGTGTATTATTTTTATACTTTTCTGAAATGAAGAAAAATACATAAACTAGGGAAAATACAGGAGAAGTACAGAACTGGAGGGGAAAAGGTTATCACAGGAGATCAAAGAATGCTTCATGGAGGAGGCATTTGAATTGGATGTTTAAGGATGAGGAGGATTTCATTCAATAACAGGTATGTTTCTTTCTCTTTACCTTTGTTTCTCTCTTGGGATTAATTCCTCGACCATGGTGGACCATCAAGCAGAAGGTGATGAGGAAGTAGAAAACGGAGAATATACTATGTACCCACAGGACCTTGTCACTGTCAGGAACAAGAAGTAGTCACAATTAGCTCAAGACCATATACTCAACTCCATATACAGAAATCTAGCTCCTGGGTCATATGTTCTTCCTAAATTGAACACGTGAAATATTCTAGCAATTATGATCCTACTTGGCTGGCAGTGCAGAAACTTATGCTCTGAATGCTAAGGCTATGCCAGTCTATCTCTAGGTTTGACTAAATTTCCATAATGGCATGTCACTGGGTAGAAAATCTGGGGTTAGTTTCTACTGATCTGATACTGTTGCACATTGGTAGAGGGGAAGACACTAGGAGCAGGGCAGAAGGAGAGTGCACAGTTAGACTTCCACTGTATTTAAATCCCATCCTTCTCTTCAGTCTAGAAAAAGTAAGGACGACCTTCTGGATCATCTGCCCCAATATTTTCCCTCTGCAATGGCCTCTGAGGTTTCTTCTAGTTCTTGTGCTATGATCTTCTAGGTCACAGGAAAGAACACTGTGCTTGGAGTCAGAAGAACTGGGTTAATCCTGATGCTTACTACTTGAGTCACTTTAAGCAAACCCCTTAACTTCTATGGGTTTCAGTTCCTCAACTGTAAAAAGAATTCCTCATTTGGAAAAAGATAAACTCTCAAGTTCCTTTGAGCAATAAGTCTATGACTTTTCAAGCATTTACACTGCAACTCAAATTATCTTTCTAATACACGACCTCTGAGATCTCTTATGACTACCACTACCACTACCATTATTGACAAGCTAATTTCTAAGGACCTTCCCAGCTCTTTGGACCTTGAAGCCCTTTTGGTCTTGTTGTTCAGTCATTTTCAGTCATGTCCAACTCTTCCTGACCACATTTGGGGTCTTCTTGGAAGAGATTATATAGTGGTTTGCCATTTCTTTCTTCAGCTCATTTTATAGATAAGAAAACTGAGGCAAACAGGATTAAGTGACTTGCCCAGGGTCACACAGCTAGTAAATGTCTGAGGTTGGATTTGAACTCAGGAAAATGAGCCTTCTGACTCCAGTAGCCACACTCTATTCACCATGCCACTTAGCTGTCTTTAAAAAGGCCTTATTAAGATATTAAAATGAAAATCCCCCTGGGTAGAAAACACCTTAAAGCAGTTATCAGACAGTAGGTTATCTGAGAGCTAGTTAAGCAAGGACCGTCCAAGCCAAGTGTACAGAAGAAAGCAATGAGGTGAGATGGTATTAAAGACACATTTTTATCTATTTCATAATCCTGCCTAGGACCAACTGTGCCCAGATGAAAAGAACAGCTGTAGTAAGGAGAAGTGGTATAAATATTTGTAAGATTACACTCGCTCTTGTAACCTCTGCCACAAGGTGTTGCTGTCAAGAACTTTGGATACAAATTTATCTATATTATTTATATATATTTATCTAGATCTATATAGTAGGAAGCCATCCACAACTGACTGGTTCATTTTCTACAATCTAGTACCCAATTTCATAATTTTGCCATGATCCAGTGTTTGAATTTCTTTTGACAGTGAAAGAGAAGAGGATTGTTTAAAACTTAATTCCATATAAAATCTGGAGGCTGAAATGTACCCATTTATAGGCAAGGTAAACAACAGCCTAGACCCCTTCTCAAAATAACAGCTATTATTTATATAGCACTTTTTATATCATTTGATTCTCAAAACAATCCTGTTAGGCAGGTGCCATTATCATCTCTTATAGATGAGAGAACTGAGGCTGAGAAAGATCAATTGTGCAAAGTCACACAACGAAGTGTCAAGAGGCAGGATTCAAATTCAGGTCTTCCTTACCTCAAGTCTACAGCACCATCTACTAGCTGACTTACATTATTATGTAGGGTTCCTTCTGAAGAACTAGAAATACTTGGCTACCAGAACTATAATCATTCATGTAAGTTACCAGGAGAGGCTGACACTGGTTTGTAAATTCACAGAATCCCACAGCACAAAAGTACCTTAGTGTTCATTTTTTTTAACCTTTACCCAAAGAATGATTCCCCTCTAAAATATGCCCTACGATTCTTAGTTAGCTTCTTCTTAAATACTTCCAGCTGTTCATTCGGAGTGCCCATTCCATTTTAAGACAACTCTAATTGTCTAATTGTCAAAAGAATATTGACTAAAATCTGACTATAATTTCCACCTTTTGGTTTCAGTTTTGCCTTCTGAAGTCATGCAAAAATAAATCTGATTCCTTCATCCCCATGACAACCTTTTAAATATTTGAAGATAGCTGTCTCCTCTGGTTTTCCTTATACCTTCTTTCTCTCCTATGTCCCCTCCCCCATTAACATGTTCTTTCCTTCGTTTCTTGAAATCCACTAGTCCTCTGGGGGGAGTGTTGGCTTCTGAACTTCCCTTACTCAGAAGATTCTCATAGTACTTGACTGGCAGGATGATAGCCAAGCAGGGCATAAAGTTTCTTTCTTTTTTTTTTTTTTGTAAGAAACCCATGTTTATTTTCCATCAGCATTTTTCCAATGCTATTAGAGCATCTGGGTTTTAAAACCATTCTGTGGTAGTTCCTACCCACTCAGTGGCCTGAGCAGTAGGAGCAGCAGACCAATCCTCAGTAGCCGGCTGAGCACTCCAATCTTCAGTGGGGAACTGTTGAATGGGCACAGATGGGACCTGTACTCCCTCGGACCAATCAGCCACCTCTGGTTGAGTAGCAGTGAATTCTGGGGCAGGTGCAGTCCATTCACCCTGAAATTCCTCCTTTGTCACTGCCTTCTCAGCTGCGGCCTGCTTTTCCTTTTCAATCTCCTCTGGATCCCTGTAGAAGTAAAGATCAGGCATAACCTCCCATGGGTGTTCCCAGGAGATGGTACCATGCATCCGTAGGACTTCACAGCCAACATCCACCACATCAGACCCACGGAGTGAGCTCCCTTGTTGTTACATGGAATGGCAATGTCCACATAGCGAAGTGGGGAGTCTGTGTTGCACAGTGCAATGGTTGGGAGGTTAACATACGATGCTTCAGTCAAAGGCTGGTGATCTGCCCGAGGATCAGTGACCACCAAGAGGTGAGGCTCCCTGAAAGCTGCCTGAATCTAGTTAGTGAAGGTGCCCGGTGTGAAACATCCAGCAACAGGTGTGGCGCCAGTGCCAGCAGTAAATTTCAGAACAGCTTGCTGGCCAGTGTTCCTGGATGAGATGACACTAACATTGGCTGGGTTTTCAATGGCAACAATGGCATGAGCTGCCAGCAAAAGTTTTTCCCAAGTTCTTTTCAAATTAATGATGTAGATGCCATCACTCTTTCTTTTGTAGATGTACTGTTCCATCTGGCAATCCAAATTGGTGCCATCCAGATGGGTTCTTGCAACAAGGAATTTGAGGACATCCTCCTCCTTCATCTGCAAGACATCTAGGGTTGCGGACCTTGTGAAAGTTTCCCTTTAAAGTTACGACAGAAACCGAGAACAACACCCTCTTCGGGGCAGTGCAGAATAGGGGCGTATAGTTTCTTTCAACTCATCTTCATATGTCATGGTCTCCAATCCTCTTACCATCATGGCCCTCCTCTGGACCCATTCCAGCTTTAACAAAACTCCTCTTAAAACATGCTTTCCAGAACTAAATGTAATATTCCAAATGTGGTCTGACCAGGGCATGATGCATCAGGACTGCCACCTTCCTGATTCTGAACACTCCACTTTAGGTAATGTTGCCTAAGAAGCTATCAACTTGGTGTTTGAACCCAAAGAGTTTATCTTTATCCTCATTAAATTTCACCTTGAGTTTTGGCTCATCATTCTAGCCTCTCTAGATCTTTCTGGATCCTGATTCTGTTATCCATGTTATTAGCTTTTTATCTATCATATTGCTAGGAAGACTTAGGCACAGAAAAATCAAATAATACTAGTTTTAGTCAATCAGTGACATCCTAACTTCCAACCCTGTACATTAAACTCCACCCAGTGTATACATGTCTTCATTCACTTAGAGCCTAGATCTAGGGAAAAACAGACCTTTCTCAACACAAGATAATTGAAACCCAAGCTGGAGACCAACATAACTGATCTATTTCCCAGACTATCCCCTCTCCAGGTGAGACAAAAAGGAGGTAAGAAGACATTGGCACCTACTTTTTGCCGACATTGACAATGGTGGTACGGCCGAAATGACTATTAGGGTCTGAAAAAGAAGAATGTTTATTAGTAGCCTTGCCTCTAGAGATTAATACATCCCATCTGAATGTCTACACCTTTTCGTTTTACTTCCCATGGCCCTACCCTTCTTTCTCAGGGTCTATAAGCTAGCTCCAGATTTGTTGGCACAGGGACTGGTCCTTTTCTCATATGGTCATAGGAAGAGAAAAGGAACAGAGATATCCAACTCCACAGTCCAGCTCAGTAAGTTTAAAATGAAATTGGGAACACAAGATAGATGATGTCAATTTGTTGTTAATTTAGAGTAAACATGAGGCCTACGGGGATCTGTTTCGATGTGAGTTTGACACCACTCAAATAGTCTAACACTCTCATTTTACAGATGAGGAAATGAAGATCCACAGAGGGAAAGGAGCTTTCTCAAGATTTCTTAAGTAGTAAGAGGCAGAGTCAAGATTTGAACCCAAGTTCTCTGGATCCAAACCCAGTGCCTTTTTCATTATACTCTTTTACTCTCTGGAACTGCTCATGAAGCTTTTAGTCTCACACTCTTAGAAGTTGTGCTTCTTTGATTTATAATCTAATAATAACAATAATAATATAAAACAATCTCAAAACCCAGTAATTAATAGCACAAAATACTTTAAAAGCTTAATTTGTTAAAAAATCTTGCTATAATAGAATGGGCCCTGCTATTCAAGTTTATTTTGTTATCACTATATTCCTTGTTTTTAATTATTATTTTCTATTGCTTATATTTGTATGGAATTAATTATTTTAAGATTATATGTAAAAGGCAGTGTGGCATATGCAGGGGTGGGGAACCTGTAGCCTTGAGGCCACATGTAGCCATCTAGGTCCTTGGAGGTGGCCTTTTGACTGAATCTAAGTTTTACAGAATGAATGCTTTTATTAAGGGGATTTGTTCTGTGAAGTTTGGATTCAGTCAAAAGGCTGCACTTGAGAACCTAGAAGGCCACATGTGGCCTTACAGCCACAGGTTCCCCACCCTTGGTATAGTGAATAGTGGGCAGGCCTTGGCATCAGGAAGAACTGAGTTCAACTCCTTCCTGTGAAACACACTGGCTGTGTGACTCCATCCATGGGCATGTCTATTGACCTTTCACTGCCCCAGAAGCCTTCTAAGACTATGAGTTACAGACAAATTGCTGTTCTGGATTGATGAAGGAAGTTTCCATTCTGAGAGTTTGCAAAATAAAAGAAATCAAGGTTTTTAAAAAATAGCTATTTGGAAAAAAAAAAAGGGCAACAGCAGTAGGACTTACTGATATAAGTGTCCAATGTATAGGAAGACTGTAAAACTTCAGGAAAAATAAATATTTCACTGGCAGAGGAGCAAATGTTGTAGTGTGTAGAAATTGCCTTGCATGGTCAAGCATACCTATAATCCCTGCTCTACTGGGGATGCTGAATTTGGTGAGGTCAAGAGCGCTGAGCTTCATCAGGGCTAAAGCCAATCAAGTGAAAAGTCCAGCACCAATATGGTGAGACTCCAGGAGATGGAGGTAAGGTGCTACACCAGGCTGCCTGAGAGAGAGGCAAATTGGCTCAGGTCAGAAATGAAATAGATTAAACCTTCCATTAGACAAAACAGATCAGTCAGTTGTGGGATAGGGTGCTTGTGAAGAGCACCATTACATTTCTAGCCTGGGCAAGATAGGAAGACCTATTCTCAAAAAAAAAAAAAGTGGAAACTGAGGAAAAACTGGTTATTTTCTTGGCAACTGTAAGACTGGTTATTTTCTTGGCAACTGTTAGTGTTTCACACATATTAGTTGGATGTAGCATAGAAAGGGGACTTGTCCTATGTTGGCAATGTGTATTTCCAAGTGTGGAAAACGAAGAAAAACTGATTATTTTCTTGGCAAGTGTAAGAGTTTTACACATATCAGTTGGACATATTATAGAAAGGGGACTTGTCCTAGGCTGGCAAGGTGTATTTTCAAATGTGGAAACTGAGGAAAAACTGGTTATTTTCTTGGCAACTTATAGGGTTGCACACATATCAGCTGAACATTATAAAAACAAGGACTTATCCTAATGTGCATTTGCTATCTCAACATCATTATTAAATCTACTTAGCTATTAGTACCAATGTTTTTATATTGAGTTGACACTGGATTCATAGAAATCATAAAAAGAAAATACACTTTCCATTCATACAGTATTTTTACTTTCAAAGTTGCTTCCATTTATCCCTCCAAAGTGGAGGCAGTTTCATTTGTATCACCCCTGTGAAATAAGAAGTGGCAGTTATCCCCATGATACAGATGGAGAAATTGAGGCAATCAAGAATTTAAAGTGACTTGTCCAATATCAGACAGTAAAATATTGGCAGAATTAGGATAAGAAACCATGCCTCTTGACTTCTAGCTCAGTGTTCTCCTTACTGCACCACACTGCCATAAAAAGGGACCCTCATTGAAGCCCATTCTGATGATTGGAGGGAGCTGGGTTTTTTGCCTCCAGCCTCTGGAGGCACTGTGGCTTTAGTGGAGTGTTGGCTTCTGAGCTCCCCTTACCCAGAAGGTGCCCAGAGTAATTGATTGGCAGGATGACAGTCAAGGAGGGCACACAAAGAAAGAGGAATAGACAAATGAGGTGTATCTGGAAATTGAGGTACATTCTGGCATCATCTCCACACTTTTTAGTCAGCTCCTCTTTCCTAGGGGAGACACAAAAGGACACTTCTCAGAAACTGGAATGGCCAAAAGTTAAGTGCAAAGGAAAGGAGTGATTTATCTTGACTAATCAGTAGGTCACCAAAAAGCATTTTTAAATCACCTGGGGCTGGTTTCAAAAACACTGCTGGGCATCAGAGAGGAGATCTACCAGGAAAGGGTGGCAGTCACAAGAAGGCAGATTTCAATTAAATTCAATCCAATACACATTTATTAAGCAACTCCTTCTACATGCCAGACACTGTACTAGGAACCGGGTATGCAAAGACCAAAAAAAAAAAAAATTCCTTGTTCTCAAGGAGATTATGCATTACTTTTACATCAAACTAAGAATTTTCTAATCACTGGTGTTATCCTAAAACAGAATGGGTTGGCCCATGAAATAATGAGTTCCTTTTCTTATTTTTTTAAAAGCATTTCAACTTTATTTTATTATTTGGAGGGGGGAAGGTGGGGCAATTGGGGTTGCGACTTGCTCAAGGTCACACAGTTAGTAAGTGTAAGTTTCTGAGGCCAGATTTGAACTCAGGTTCTCCTGATTCCAGGACCAGTGCTCTATTCACTTTGCCATCTTGCTGCCCCACCCTTTCTTGCTATAGATGTTTCAGCAGGGATTAAATGAAGTTCTTGGTCATTGTGATTCTATGAATGGAGAACCTTATTACTGAAGAGAGGGGGAAGTGTTGGGATGGAATGAACAGCATCAGTTCTGTTGACAATGGGAATATGACTTCCAACCCCAACCTAGTGAGGGCAGCTTCCTGGAGAGCCTTCTGTGTGGTAGGCTGAGTATGGATTTGGGTAGAGATAAGATGAGTCAATTATGTCAGTCATGTAGTCAATATTTAGTAAGACCCTATTCTGGTCTGCTGGGAATACAAAGCAATTCAAAAGTGGAAAAAAATCAATTCCTGACCTCTAAGGAATTTTTTCTTTACTAGGAGTGATAACATATAAATAAAATATATAGAGGACAAATTGGGGGTAGTTCTCAGAAGATTAAGGAGGACTCAGAAAGACTTCTTACTGACAGTTGGACTTTAGCTGAGATAGGATGGAAACCATCTATATGCTATCCTGAGTGGGGCCCAATTTTTAAGTGCTGGATTCTGCCTCAGGTACCAAGAAATGGTTTAGGGGAAGAGTATAGAATTTATCTTCCATGACACTGAGGTAGTCTCAGTATGTACTCCTGACTGAATTTCAATTTAATAAGCATTTATTTAGCTCTTGTGATGTGTTGTGACGGGCACTAAGGAAACAAACATTAAGTACCTACTATCTGCCAATCCCCATGCTAAGCACTTTAAAAATATTATTTCACTAAATAAGATATTTAAAAAATTAGACATGAAACTTGTTCTCAAAAATAGATTTATAGTAGAGACAAGACATATTCAAATCATTAAAATACAAAGTAAAGTGTAATACAGTACACAAGACGGGCAGCTAAATGGTGCAGTGGATAGAGTGCCAAGCCTAGAATCAGGAAGACTCATCATAAATTAAAATCTGGCCCGACACTTGCTAGTTGTGTAACCCTGGGCAAGTCACTTAACCCCGTTTACCTTAGTTTCCTCATTGGTAAAATGATTTCGAGAAGGAAATGGCAAACCACTCCACTAAGAAAACCCCAAATGAGGTCACAGAATTGGATAACACTGAAATGACTAAACAACAACAGTTCACAAGAAAGATAAAGTCCTAAGAAAGTACTTAAGAAGAAAAGATAACTTGTTTGATCATGGAGTAGGTACTATGTGAGCAAGGTCGTTGAAAGATAGGAGCAATTTTAGTAGTCAGATGGGAGATAGGGAATAAGAAGCATAGAGTCAAGAAGCCTTGGAATATGAAATTCAATTTGGCTAGAACAGAATTCTTACTTAGGGAAGTAGTGGAAGTACTATGGAAAGTGCTAAGTAGTGAAAGTAGTATGGAAAGATAGTGTTGAATTGTGCTATGGACAGTTGTTATTTCTAGGCTAAGGTGCCTGTATTTTATTTGAATTGCAACCTTCCACTAAGATACTACTTTGATTTTTTTGTGTGTGTGGTAAGGTAGTGATTGTGAGTACTCTTAAGGCTCTGAGTTTAAGATGGGTGATTGATCATCTGTTGTCTATGGACCAACCTGGTTAAGTTCCAAGATAGTCAGAAGCAGGTTGGCCACAGGGTAGTGGATCTTTTGGCCATAGTAACTCTCAAAGACTGCTAATTAGATGGGCTGTGTATTATTAGGGGAGGGAGAATGTATGCATGAAATTTCAGATTCTTGAAGTGTTGATAATCAACAAAGCCACTAAGGCTTCTGCATGGAGAAGTGATTTGATCAGAGCTGGGTAACAAGACTGACCTAACAATAGTGGATAGGAAGAACTGAAGGAAGAAGAAATTGGAAGTGGGAGGGTTACTGCCATAATCTACAAGAGAGTAATGAGTACCTGACCTGGCAATGGAGAAGAAACAGAAAGGATAAGATTGCAAATGGGAAGGAAAAGAGGACCAAGAACAAAGTTTTAGGAGAAAGCTTATGCTGATCCTATGAAAAGGGAAAGAGGAGAAGACTGAGAAGGGGCAGGTATACACATAAGAGGAAAAAAGAAGAATGGTAATACTGCAAAAATCAAAGGAAAGGACATAGATGGACAAAAATTTATAATAGCACTTGTTGTTGTGGTTTAGAATAAACAATTTGGGTGTCCATCAATGAGAGAATGGCTGAAAGAATTACTGCATATTAATGCAATGGAATAGTTTTATATTATAAGAAATGATGAAGGAGATGGAGTCAGAGAAACCTAGGAAGACTTACTTATTTTGGCGAATGTAAAGTGAGCAGAAGCAAAAGAATGATTTATACAATGATCATAGTAGAGTAAATGAAAACTTTGAAACACTTAAGAACTTTCATCAATGCAATGACCAAAATTATGACTCTGGAAGACAGATGATGAAACATGTTAACCACCTCTTGGTAGAGAGATGTAAACTGAGACAAAAATTTTCAGACACAGCCAATGTGTGAATCTCATTTTGTTTGACTATTTCAATTTGTTAGAAGACTGGGATTTTGTTGGGGGAGAGGTGGGAGATGTGTAGGAGAGTGATTCTCATATAAAAAAGATAAGAAAAAACATCAATGAAACACTAAAAATGAAAAATGATGGTGATACAGATAAACAGGGCAGTGTTAGTATTATCACGTTAAATTTAATAGAAACTTATGATTTCATATGTAATCTCATTTTTTGTTCTGCTTAGTATATGGAGGGAATATGTAAAAATGTTCATGTTAATTAAGTTCATCATAAAAAAAAGAACTTAAAAAAGTTGAAGGAGGTACCATTCATAGTACTTTGCACATAGTAAGCACTTTATGAATGGAAATGGTATCAGAAAGGAGGGTAACATCTTGGTACCTCAGTCCTAAAATGCCAAAGATTTCCAAGAACATCCCAGTTTATTTAACCCTATTTATTATAAGCCACGGGGGAGTTGGAAGAATGTAAGAATGTTTCCATGAAAACCAACATCATATGAATCAAGTATCAGTGCTCAAAGTTGAGGATGGGGACTGAGAAGAGACCACAGGATTTGGTCATTAGAATGGCATTGGTAACCTTCAAGAGAAGACAGTTCCATTAGAAAAGTGATAGTGGAATCATCAGTATGATGTATGGGTCATCACTGGAATATCAGGACAACCTTAACAGATCAAGAGCTTAGAAAAGGCAAAGATCCAAGGAAGTGACACCCCAAAATAGGCAAAAGGTAGTACCGATCTGCTTAGGTATAGCATTTGGGGGCTCCCTAAGCAGAAAGTCAACCCTAGACCTCAATAGGATTTCTCTGACCTCTCATACTGGATGTGGGTTTGATCAATATTACCATTTATTAAGTGCATACTGCCAGACCCTTAATCCAGGGTCTTCTTCATTCTTGTTCACGTTGTATTGGTCATTCATTGTTTATCAACCACAAAACCCTGGAACTGTTTGCAGCCTGTTCACTTCTCATGGTAAATTGGTACCGTACATTTACAACATATTACATAAAGGAGGATGTTCTGTGACATAAGGCAAGGAGATTTAATTTCTTAAAGCAACATTCATTAGATTCCCATCACTTAATAGTTACTCTTCATCCTTTTATTTGTCCTAAAACTACTATTTTCCCATTGCAGTGTGATCTGAAGTCATTCTTTAAAGGCAGACAAACACAAATGCCCACAGCAAAGAGAGTCTCTTTAGAATCAAGGGAGGAAAACATGAACAGGGCTCTGGCTCTGAACCCCACATCATTATCTCAACAGTCCAGAAAGCAAGGATTCATAGAAATCATGTTTTAAGGGAAGCTTTCTGGCAAGGACAGACTTGTCAGTCATCCAGTAATTGGGAAATGCTCAATTCAAGGCTATATAAAGGAAAGAAGACATAACCTCTGTCCTTGAGGTATTGACAATCTGATGCCTAGGTGAACCCGAATGAAAAACACCATAAGAGGACCTGCAAAGAACAATACGAAGAAGGGAGACTGTGCTCAGTGTTTCTTGTGGAAGCCCGACACAAGAGACAGTTTGGTAGATGAAGGTCATTTAGAGGATACTTGGGAGAAAGAATGCTTTGAGTTAGGTTGGAAGGAGAGGAAGAACACAGATTGATGGATTGATGGGAGACAGAGCAAGAAGGGGGTATAAATGTATGAATTTCCAGACTTTACAAAATCATAGAATTTCAGAACTGGAAAGGAACCTCAGAAATCCAGTCTACTTTATAGATGAGAAAAATGAGATCCAGAGAAGTTAAGTGATTTGTCCAAGGTATCACAGTGGCAGATATAAAAATTCAGGTCTGTAGGCTCCCATTCTAGTGCTTTTTTCAATATATTATGGTGTATGCTTGTATGTATGTGTGTGTGTGTTGACAGGTATAGAAAGTAGTACCTGGCTCTGTTTGTCTGGAGTTGAGAATAATGAAAAGTTATGATGGTGAAAATTGGGGAAAATTTAGAAGTTATTGCTCCAGGCATTTTAGGAGAGTCAAGGACATGAAGAATCACAGAGGTGGAAAGGGCTTCAGAGGGTATTTAGTGCAACCCATCTAAGTGAAGATGAATTGGTCAGTCAAGAAATGGTTATTAAGTACCTACCGTGAGCAAGGCACTGTGTCTAAGCACTAATACAAAAAAAGGCAAAAGACAGTCCCTGCTCTCAAGAGGCTCACAGTCTAATGGGGAAGGCTACATGCAATTAATTATACAAATAAGCTAGATAGAGGACAAACTGGAGATAATCCACAGAGGAAGGACACTGGTAATTGAAGGTGGACTTTCAGTTGTGAATCACTTCTACAACATCCCTGGTAAGTGATCACCCTTTCTGAGAACTATCTCAAGGAAGCTCTAACTGTTAGGAGGCCTTTTCTTATATCAAGTTAGAATCTGTCTCTGTATTTTCTATCCATTAGGTCTAGTCATGCCCTCTAGGACCAAGCAGACTAAGCCTGTCTCCTCTCTCACAATGACAATCCTTCTAATGTTTGAAGACAGGTTATCAGACAGGTATCATATGTTTCTCCCATCATTCCCTTGCCCAGGTTTTCAGAACTGGAAGGTGAAATTCCTTTTGATGACGGTATTGGAATTGGCTAAGGTTAACAGCCTACAGGATGGGAGAAGAAACTGTCATTTCTGAGGGTCTACTGAATAAAGAATAGGATAGAGCAGGTAAGCTAATCATTTCCTGTCCAGTAACGCCAAAAGTAGAGAAGGTGCCCTAATTCAGGGGTCAAACACGAGATACCACTAGGGGGCATCACATAACCGATGCAGGGTCAGAAGTTTTGTGTCACCTCTCCTATTCCCAGGAGTGTGATGGGAAATAATCAACAACCATAATACACTTTCAAGCTTAATTTGCATCATTAACATTTTCTCTATCACTTTCTTAAATTTAAAGAATCAACAAAACAACAAATCAAACCCTGATTGATTAGTAGTGTTGGTTAATTTCCAAAGTATAAGCACTCATGCTATATCATTAACAATCACAATAAATCAAACCCTGATTAGTAGCGTTGGTTAATTTCCAAAGCATATCATGCTACATATTTAACAATCATCTATCATGAGCTCACTCCAGTATAGCCTTGCCCACTCCCCTGTTCCCCCACTGCCACACTGCCTTCACCCAGAGCTCAGGGTGCAGAAACACTTACTTCATTCTTATGCTGTTGATCAACCAGGAAAAGTAGCCCTGGGGGAAAAAAGGAGAGGAGGAGAGTGAGTAAGCACAGTGTTATGGGTGTCCTCAGCTCCCAGGTATACAGACATGCTTCCAGGACCTGGAGGAGCACTAAGGGCATGTGTCCTGACTCCACCCCCAGGTAATAATTCTGTCCACATGAAGACATCAGACATTGTAAAAATGAATTCATTCAGAGAGGATGTATGAGTGATGCGTATAAGTGTATACATATACACACAGCATCACAGGTCTGCAATTGGAAAAGACCTCAGAGACCATCTAGTCCAACTTCCTAATTTTAAAAAGGAGGAAATTGTGTCCCAAAGAAGCTAAATGACTTGTCCAGGTTCACATAGGTAACTGTGTCATTGTCAGGATATGAATTCATGTGCTCTGACTCCAACTAGTGTTCTTTCTCTACACATAGCTAGGGAGCACGTTGGATGGAGTGTGGGAACCGGAGTCAGAAGACTCATTTTCCTGTGTTCACATGCTCAGACATTTACTAGCTGGGTGACCCTGGGCAAGTCACTTAACCCCTGTTTCCTTCAGTTTCCTCATCTATAAAATGAGCTGGAGAAGGAGATTGCAAACTACTCCAGTATCTTTGTCAAGAAAGCCCCAAAGGGGTCACAAAGATTTGGACATGACTGAAAAATGATTAAACAACAAAAGTGCTAAGCACGTCCTACCCCTTGAAGGCTCTGGTCAAGTGTTCCTAGGAGCAAGGTTGGCTCACGGGAACCAGCTATGTGTAACTCTGGCAGAGTCAGTCTGTTTTTTCATGTATAAAAGGAAATAATCATCTTTGTCCTGCTTACTTCCACAAGCTATTTCTGAGGACCAAATGAAACAATGGATGTGAAGGTGATTTCTGCTGTACAAATGTGGAATGGGATTGGTATCATGAGTATCAAAGCCCTTCATTACCTGGCCTACTAGTCTCCATTTTCATAGTTCACTATGCTTACCAATTTGGAGTTCATAAGATCATAGGATTTCAAGCTGGAAAGAGGTTTTTGGGGTCAAGTCTGATCTCTTCATTAAAAGTTGAAGACTCTAGATTCAAATGTGGGTCATCTGACTCCAAATCCAGTGTTTTCCCTGACTATACCCATGTAGACCCGTCCATAATCAATCCTTTCCTCTCATGTCTATCCTAAGATCATATCCAGTTCGTCAGCAGAATGTAACAACAACAACAAACATTTATATAGAACTTTCTATGTGTTTTACAATTAGTATCTCACTCGATCCTTCCAACAACCCTGGGAGGAAGGTGCTATCCTTATTCCCATTTTTCAGATGAGGAAACTGAGGCTCAGTGGCTCACCCAGGACCGTAGAGTTAAGTAAGTGTCTGAAGCCAGATATGAACTGACTCCAGACCCAGTGTTCTATCCATTGAGTCATCAGCCATCTCTACAAAAGCTGCTCTGATGGGATCCCTTTTTGCTTTTTCTTTCTATACCTAGGACTTAGGCCAGATGTGCACTGGTCACTTAATTCCTAGATTACTGGAAAAACTTTCTAGTTGGCCTGCTGATCTCTAGTGCATTTTAAACATACCTCAATTATTCATCTTCATATATATGTGATATGTATGTATGTATTTTACATAGCGTGCATAAATATATGGTGTATATTTATAGTCTGTGCATATATAGTACATATAGTGTGTGTATATAGTGTATTTATATAGTATATATAGCATGTATATAGTGTGTGTATATATGTATATATGTGTGTGTATATATGTGTATATATATGTATATGTGTGTGTATGTATGTGTATATATATATATATATATAGTATAGATAGAGACATATACAGACAAGTTAAGAACCCTTGATCCACAGTGTTAGCATTTTGATGAGGGCCACCGGAGGCTTCTTTATCATGTTTGTACTTCAGTTCCTGCAATGAAAGGGCAGGGCCTCAGGGCTTTGGACTCTAGGATTCTGGGCTACAGACACAGCAGGAGAAGGGTAAGGAGACTGTGTCCATTTTCTACCGGCTTTCTGCTCTAGGGGCATTTCAGTTCCTTGATCTCAGTAGGCAATAAGGGAGTGACCAAGTTATAGGAAGATTAATAATAAAGTGTGCTTAGCATGGACTAGAGATAGGGAGGTCAGCCAGAAGGCTTTTGCAATAGTGCAAACCGGGCCTAAGTGCTAAGTATAGAAAGAGAACAAAAGGATCCCATTAAAGATATGTATGTGTGTGTATATGTATATGTATATATATATATATATGTATATATATATATATATATATACACACACACACATATATATATACACACACACATGTGTATGTGTATTGCATGTATAGATCTATACAGATATATATATAGATGTATCTATTATACAGCATATATTTAATATACAATATTTATATTTGAACTAAGGACTTTGTGATTCTCAGTCTAATGCTCTATCCATTGTGCCACCTGGTGGCTAAAGGTAGACTTGCAAGTCATCTATAGTGGATATAATGCTTGGGCTGGAGACGGAAGATAATCATCTTCCTGAGTTCAAATCTGATGTCAGACACTAGTTGTGTGACCTTGATCAAGTCATTTAATTCTGTTTGCCTTAGTTTTCTCATATGAAAAAAAGAATTAGAGAAGAAAATGTTAAGCCCCTTCAGTATCTTTGCCAAGAAAACTCCCAAAAGGGGTCACAAAGAATTGAACGTGACTAAAAACAATGGAACAACAAGAAGCATGTTTGCAAGCACATGGGAAGTGCAATGACCATTCATAGGACTGACCCTATTACTGATCAGCACAGGAACTTTGACCTGCTCCATTTCTGACCTGGGCCAGTTTGCCTCTCCATAGGCAGCCTCAGGCCCTCACTTCCCCACTCTCTATAGTTCACCGTATTGGTTCTAGTCTTAGACACATGATTGGCTAAACTCACTGCAGCTCAGAGCTCTCAAGCTCAAGCAATCCATTAGCCTCAGCCTCTCTAATAGCAGGGATTATAAATGTGGACCATCATACCTAACAATGTAGGTCAAATCTAAGAGAGAGTTCTAAGATGTGTTACCATTTTGGTGTATGGCTGAAGTAGGTACAAAAAAAAGTTATAGGATTCAGAGACCAAGGAATTGTGTGGTCAATTTTGTTTAGACTATAATGAGTCTGACACTCCAGTGAGACATCAAGGTGCTCTGATGTACTGAACTCAGCTGAATGTGCTAGACCACAAGTCTGGAACACAGATTTTAGAAGGATTATCAGTATAAATTATGATATTCTCAAGATTGATGGATCACAGGTCTGCAACTGATGGTAGACAATGAGGTAGAGAAGATAACCACAATCCAGATATCAAAGTAATTCTAAAAGTTACTAGAAGGATCATATGACATAATAAAAGTGAGTTGTGTGGATCTCAGAAGAGAGAAGATCATTGGGAAATGTTGGGAGGGGAATGTACTGGAAAATGGTAGTTTAGAGCAAGGAGTATGTCCTTGTCTCTCCTTGGTCCTCTAATGGGGGAGGTATGATAAGAAGAGTAATTGCCTGAGGAGAAGGTTGCAAGGAATTTGGTTATCTTCAGGACAGAGTCTAGTTTTCAGTTAAAGTGTCTAAAAGTTCAAAGATAGGCAAGTTTGTTGACAATAGAACCAGTTGTTCTGACGCGAATAATGGAATAAACTTAGGAAGTTAGTGAAGCAGATTGGATTGGAATGGTGAGGAATAGGGGTAATTAGAATTGACTCCAAGATTTGGGAAATTAGTTCAGACATGGCATTTATGCTAACAGTGGCAAGACTGGATGACCAATATTGGGGAATGAGTATATCATTAGTATGGCATATCCTTTCATATGAGTTTAACCATATTTTTAAGATAAATCATACCTGAATTTAAGACACAATCGAAAACAGAGGCTCTTGTGTCATAAAACCTTTTGACAATTTGGTGAAGTCTATGGCACTCATGTCAGAATGGTGTTTTTAAATGCATAAAATAAAAGACAGGATTACAAGATGAAACAGTAATTGAAATAGTTTTTATTATAGAAATATATACATTTATATACAAATTTATGTATAAATTTATATACAAATATATACATTATGTAGAAATATATACATTTATGCTTCTTATGAACTATATATTAATATGAGCAGCTAGGTGGAACAGCAGATAGCATGCTAGTTCTGGAGTCAGAAAGATGACTGAGTTCAAATCCAGCCTCAAGACACTTACTAGCTGTGTGACCCTGGGAAAATCACTTAACCCTGTTTGCCTCAGTTTTATCATCTGGAAAATGTGTGGGACGAGGAAATGGCAAACCATTGCATTATCTTTGCCAAGAAAACCCCAAGTGCAGTCATAAAGAATCAGACACAACTGATAAAAATATTGATATAAACATAAAATATTATAAAACATACATTTTATAATACTTATAATGCATGTAAGTATATATGTGGATATATAATTCTCTGATTTTCTCTTTCTATACTTAGCCTTTAGACTAGGTATCACTTAATTCCTAGATTATTGCAAAAACTTTCTACCTGGCCTCAGACACGTCCTAGTTGTATGATCCTGGGCAAGTCACTTAAAGTCAGTCTGCCTCAGTTTCCTCATCTGCAAAATGGGAATAATAACAGCCTTCCAGGGCTGTTGTGAGGATACAAATCAGATATCCGTAAAGCTCTTTGTAAAACTTCAAATGCTATATAAATATTATTGCTGTTGGTATTCCTGTCTTTCCTTTTTCTGTGTTCCAGACTTTCATTTTCAGCTGGGCTCAGAGTAATACCACCTGGTATTCCATTCCCCCTGGTACCTCTAACTCATTCTATCTTTAACCCAGCTCATTATCTTTTCCCCTAAACTTGCCTCTCTTACCTGCCTCTCATGTCTATAATTTTGGTGTTCACAGGATGACAGAGTCATAGATCTGGAACTCAAAGAGACATCAGAGGCCCTCTACTCTAACTCTCATTTTACAGGTGGGGAAACCGAAACCCCGAGTTATTAAGTAATTTGCCCAAGTCACCCAGATATACAAACATGTTCTGTGACTTCAA
Organism: Pseudochirops cupreus; assembly: GCA_028627135.1. NCBI lineage: Eukaryota > Metazoa > Chordata > Mammalia > Diprotodontia > Pseudocheiridae > Pseudochirops > Pseudochirops cupreus. The sequence goes on from CM053582.1 coordinate 434,773,928, forward strand.
GTTCGACACATTTTCCATTGCCTCATGTATCTATTTGACTCTCCCTTCCTTCACCTTTCATATCTAGTTATTCACCAGGTTCTTCTGATTTCACCTCTGCAACATCTAAAAAATCTCACCTGCTCTGTTCCCATTTCCAGCATCCTATTACAGGCTCCCATTATCAGATGCCTAGACTATTATAACAGCTGGCAATAACAGTTTATATAATAGTGACACTAGCATTTAAATAGTGATTTAAGGTTTGCTTTACATGTTATCTCATTTGGTCCTCACAACAACTCTGTGAGGGAGGTACTATTGTTACCTCCATTTTGCAGACAAAACTGAGTTAGAGATTAAGTGACTTGCTCAGGGTCACACAGCTACTAAGTGTCTGAACCCACATTTGAACTCAAGGTTCTATCCATTGCACCATCTTGCTACCTGCAGTCTTCCCAATCCACATCTTTCATACCACAGTCAGACTATGGAGAGGATACACAGACACACACACACACAGACACACTCACACACACATGTTATATATGAATTTATATAAAGTTTTGAAAAGAGTTCTTCTGCAAGATAATTAAAGTATGAATTTCACAGATGAGAAAGTTGAGACTCAGAGCGACTTGCCTAGGTCCTAACTCAGGTGTTACAGCTTCTCTACACTGTATTGTTTTATTTCTTTTTTCTTAAACTTTTTTTTTGGAGGGGGGAAAGCAGGGCAATTGGGGTTAAGTGACTTGACCAAGGTAACACAGCTAGTAAGTGTCAAGTATATGAGGCTGGATTTGAACTCAGGTCCTCCTGACTCCAAGGCCAGTCTCTTCACTCTGCCACCCAGCTGCCCCAATTGTTTTCTTTCTATGCATAGATATGGTAATATCACTCTAATGCTAAAAAATTTCAATGGTTCAGAAAGTTTTTAAAGTCCTCTTTTCTGGCATTCAGTTCAAACCTACTTCTTCCAGACTTATTTTATGCTATGCTTAACTTAGAAGTATACTTTCTAACCTAACCAAACTAGACAGCTCTCTATATCCTGAAAATCCATTATATTGTCTTGAGTCTTGAGAGACTTGGTGCATTTTCTCAAGCTATTCTCCATGACTCAAATGCCCTCTCTTCATTTAAAGCCCAAACCAAATGCCACTTCCTTCATGACACTTTATCCATTCCCTGGTTGGAAATGCCTCTCTGTTCACATAGCACTTTGTTTTGTAAATCTCTTAACACACTTATCATGTAATACTATATTGCTAGATTGACCCTGGAAAACTCTTTAAGGCAAGATCTGTCTTAAACTTTATGCCTCCTCCAGCACCTAATGCAGTACTCTGTACATAGCAAGGGACTTAATAACTATTTGCTTTATTGTAGTTGAATCATAGTTAAACTTCTCAATTTGGCATTCAAAGTCTTCCAAACACCGTCTTCTCCTTCCTTGCCCCACTGCTCCATTTCATTACATTTACCTGTTTTTGTCATGACTTTCCACGTCAGCCTGTTTGTTCTAGTTGGGTGAGGACCCTTGATGCTGTTTCTTGCTTATGCCTTGTTAATGACCAGTTCTATGACTTTGCTTCTCTATTCTTCCTCCCTTCACTAAGATAGACCTTTCACTTTGTTGAGGACCAACTCAAGAAGCCTCTTCCATGAAAATTCTGAGATAATCAGCATGACCTCCTATGACATGATCGACATCTATGATTTGCACAATCACAGTTGTTCAATCTGGCCCTTATGACCCTCTCCAAAATGGCCTTCATCTACCTTCCCAATTTTATTTCATGTTATTCCCCTATCTATGCTCCCTGTTCTAGGCAAGCCTACATGTTACTTCTCTCCCTTATCTGGGATTCTCTCCCTCTCCAGAGAATTACTAACTTCCTTTAAAAGAGAGCTCAGGCGCCACCTCCTGAGACTTTTTTGCATGTCTCAGTTCTTAGTTTTGTCTTGACCTTCAAATTACTTTGTATATAATCTGTATACACTTATGTGTGTTCATTTTACATCCTCCCCAATAGCATGTAAACTTTTTGACTGCAGGCACCATTTTCTTCATGGTTTTTTTGAAAAAAATTTCTAGCACCCAAGACAGTGCCTTATTCATAGTTGGCGCTTGATAAATGTTTGTTGAATCAAACTGAATAATTGCTTTAGAACTTTTTCCAGAAGTAGGGACCGTGGGAGATATTTTTGGTGATTGGCACATGAAAAAATGTTTGCTGAGTAACTCAGTTTTCCTCCAGTGATTTTACAGATTCGTTTTAGCTGGTCAACCTCAAGGGAAGAAACTATGGCTTCTGCTACAATGGACCAGAATGGGTGCTTGGCATAAATGATCGTTGAATTGAAATTAATTGGATGAGGTCATGTTTCAAGAGACATGCAAACATAGATATGGGATATGCGTAAGCATATACCTGTGATAGATATGATTATTAATAACTAATTATTTGAGGAGATTCCAATTTCCCCTTTTTCATTTATCTTCAAGACCTCCATCTCTAAAGGTTGAGTTAACCTTCTCCTCTATCCAGACCCCACCAGGTGGAGCAGCCATTGTGTCCTATTCAGGTTTGGTTGGGGATAAATTCTTGGAATAGATTGTCCAAGGCTGCAGTTAACTTAGAAGTAAATGCTATAATCCTCATTATAATATTCATTCTCTCACTGTTAGCGTTAGAATTGATTGCCACTTGGCATATAAGCATAAGCCCATTACCATGATGGTCTTTGCTCTAAGAGACAGATGGCCAAGTGACCATCCTTTTATTAAAATGCTGGTGTTATTAATAAAATGATTAAATTACCCATAAATTATATCTCTCAAACCTTTTAAAATGCCACACCTTTCTACTTGTGATATGCAAATAAATATCATGTATAAATGAAGTATAAGGTCATGAACTTCTGGTTCAATTCACTTCCTGAATTGCTCCCCTGACATACATACACATGTTTTTTAATCATTTTCAGTCATGTCTGACTCTTTTTGACCACATTTGGGGTTTTCTTGGCAAAGATAATGGAGAGGTTTGCCATTTCTTTCTCCCTATCACTTTCCAAAATAGGAAACAGATGAGGAAACTGAGTCAAATAGGGTTAAGTGACTTGCCCAGGGTGACACATCTGGTGTCTGAGGCCAGATTTGAACTCAGGAAGACTCCAGGCCCAGCACTCTACCCAATGTGCCACCTAGTTAAACCACCCACATCGACATATATACACACAAAACAGCTGCTTTGACAACTTAGGGATGACACTGTCCTAGGGCCTCCTCACTGGTTGGTGAGGGCCCTGCCTGGGATTGCCATTTCTTGAGAGGCCTCAGTCCTGTTACTCTCCAGAATGCTCTCCATCTCCAATGCCTTTCTTTGCCAGGGTACCTACTCCCTTTTTCCAGCTCCCCTTTAAGTTTTGTCTTCCTCTTTTAGAATGCAAATTCCTTGAGATTAGGTACTCAAAGGAAACCTGCCTTTGTGCATCTAATGAGAAATCTGTCCCCAGCAATGGGATCCTCACCCTAGTATGTTTTCTCCCTCCCCCAGACCAGCTTTTCCACCAAACACTCACCGAATCTTTTTTCTGTGCCTCTGAGAGAGTATGGTCCACTGGGGAATTCTTCTCACTTTGCTCTCCAAAGAACAGTGAGACCAAGCTAGCCATAGAGAAAGGGGGAGGAGAAGGGGACACAAGAGGAGAGAAAGAAAGGAAGAAAAAGAAGAGATTTCTTTCAGTTAGAGTCTGACCTTTGGTCAGTTATTTTCCTTCTCTCTTCCTGTCTGGGGTCAGGAATTGCTCTCAGTTCCCATACCAGTAGTGGAGATTTCTTAGCTCATTAATTGTGGAAATAACCACAGAGCCTGCATTTCAGGTCAGGGCCATCTGACTCCAATCCAGGTTTCTCTTACTCACTCACTAGTTAGGATCATAAGGAAGTCACTTCAACTCTGCACCAGTTTCTTCCTGTATAAGATGAGGCCCTGGAATGAGATAACTTTTAACATCTCTTCCTACATCTATATCTCTGCAAACCCGAGATCCAAAAAGTAATGACTCTGATGATCAGGTAGCAAAAGGGTCTCAAAAGCATGGTGATGATATTTCCCAGAGGGAAAACTGGGGTGGCGATGGAGGGGAGGGCAGGCAACACATAGCAATGGCTAGGATTGATAACTCCATGAGTATAGCCCCTGAAACCAAAGGAATTCTATAAATTCCTTTATCTTTATCTGACATACTCAAATGGGTCAGTTCAACATCCCTGGATCCTTGTCCTAGATTGGTACGTATATAAAAATGCTCTAGACTCCGTTTGTTTACCTTAGTATAAAATCACATAGACCCCTTCCTTCCTTGGACCACTCCAAATAGGTCTATCGACTAGATTTCCTGATTGCTTGTACATAGGTGTTTGCATATTGTCTCCCCCATTATATTTAACTCATTTTGGGCAAGGATTGCCTTTTGCCTTTGTTTCACCAGCACTAAGCACAGTGCTTGGCACATAATAAATCTTTACTGACTCATTAACTGACATGAGTGACTTTCACTTCCTTGAAGCAAACTGAGACTGGCACTCAAGGGTGGATGTAAGATGAAGTCACATGTCTTCTTGTATCTTTTTTTTTTAAAATTAGTATTCCACTAGCAATTTATATGCTATTAATAAACACTATAGTTAGGTTAGATGTGGGTATGGCTGTGTGTGAGGGCCAGAAATGGGCTAATACAGGGGATTAAAGGGATTTTTTTGTCCTCTAAGTTGACATGTCAATCATCTAAGTCTAGCTTCCTATTGGGAGGTCTTGAAGAAGCAAAAAGAGTCAATATCCACCTGTGGTTACATGCTGTGTCATGAGGAAGAGGAAAAGACCCTAATCAATGATTTCCAACCAGAAAAAATTTAATTTCCCAAACAGAGCTATTCATCTGGGGCCTTTAAGCTGGTTCATCAACTTGGGGTCTGACAGGGACAGACACCCCAAGCAGAAATTAAATGATTCTGGGGCATAAATGTGGGCTTGTTGGATGGATCGGGTCTTACCTTTCATGATTTGTTAGTAGACTTAGGCGTCCATAGTCCCAGGCAGCTTTCCGGAGGAAGGAGTAAAGACAAACAGCCATCTGAAGTTGGGAAGAAAAGTGAGTCAAGCCCAGTGTCCCAGTCCTTTCCTGGCCCTTTGACTCCTGATGACACTTTATCTGGAGGCTCTCTCCTGGCTCGAAAAGCAGCTACTATGCATGAGGACTATCACCCTAACCCTTTGATGATTCAAAAAAAAGAAAAGAAGCAGGGCCTTGGTTCAAAAGCATTGAACTAGAAGTTAGGAGACTGGGTGTAGTCCCAGTTCTACCACTCAACTTTGTTATTTGTGAAGGAAAAAAAAAAGCAACTAAGACCATAGAACCACAGATTTAGAACTGGAAGAGACCTTAGAGGTCGTGGAGTCCTTCATTTTCAGAGATGAAAGGAAAAATCCTTCATTTTACAGATGAGGAAACTGAGGCTGGGAAGTTAAGTGACTTGCCCAGGATCACACAGCTAGTACCTGAGGCAAATTTGAACTGAGTTTATCCTGACTCCAAGTACAATAGTCTATCCACTATGCCATACCGCCTCTAAAATTTGGGGTGTTAGGCTAAACGACTTCTACAATCCCTTCCAGTAGCTGTGTGTTACCAACTAGCTGAATGACCTTGGTGAAGTCATTTAACCATTGTAAGCTTTAGTTTCCTCCGTTATCAAAATGAGAATGGGAATATCCTGCCTACCTCCATGATTAGGTTGTGAGGATCCAGTGAGCTAATATACTTTGTAATCAGACTGGGGGACAAAAGACCTGGGTTCTTGTTTTAGCTAGTCACATACCTAGCCTCCCTTAATCATCTATAAAGCGGCAGAATTTAAAGAGATCTTTATAATCCTTTTTCAGCTGTAACCTTCCATGATATTCTGATGTCTTCACTAAGCCATTACTCTGCCTGCCACCTTTATCTGGAGTCCTACCATAGGAATGAGCTCAGCCCCCTCGGCCCTGCTCTGCCCATTCAAAGGGAATTCAAAGATCTCTTCCCTACTCTACCAACAAGGAGGCATCTTGGGGGTAGATGTGAGGCTTACTGAGCTTTTAATACCATCTTAAAGGCCTCTGAGATCTGCACTTGAGGGTTACCAAAGAAGGATTCTCACTGGGGATATTAGAGAAGAGGTGAGAGGAGAAGGGAGTCACAAGGAAGAAAAGGACCCATGTTGGCATTTGGAAACAGAGTGGTCAAATGGACAAAGCACTCTGGCTTTGAAGTTAGAGAATCAGAATTCCAGTCTTCTCCCTGTTACTTGCTGCTACCTGTGTGACCTTTCGCAAGTCGCTTGGCTTCCTTGGACCTCTGTTTCCTCATGTATAAAATGAGGATGGGGGTGGTGGCTAGGTGGTGCAGTGAACAGAGCACTGGCCCTGGAGTCAGGAGGACCTGAGTTCAAATCTGGCCTCAGACACTTAACACTTACTAGTTGTGTGACCTTGGGCAAGTCACTTAACCCCAACTGCTGTGCCTTCTCTCCTCCATAACACTCCCCTCCCCCCAAAAAATCCCTCATGGGGCAGCTAGGTGGTGCAGTGAACAGAGCACCAGCCCTGGAATCAGGAGGACCTGAGTTCAAATCCAGCCTCAGACACTTAACACTTACTAGCTGTGTGACCTTGGGCAAGTTATTTAACTCCAAGTGCCCTGCCTTTCCCCCTCCAAAAGGCAAATAAAATAAAATAAAATGAGGGGGGTTGGGTTACATGGCCACTAAAGGTCTCTTTCAGTTCTAAATTGACGATCCTGAGATCTTTTGATTCTATGGAGCCAGGAGCCCTCCCTAGTCCTCTCTTACTCAGACTGCCAGCCAGCTGTGTGGCCTTGCCTATTCACCAGTTCATATCAGTATGTCTATGACCAGGACTCACTCTAGGGCCATTTTCTTTCTTCTCCACACCCTTTCAGTGACTTACCAACCAGATGCAGATGTTTAGGACTAACACAGTGGGCACTCCACCAAAGGGCTGCCCCTTCAGTATAGTATTGCTGGAGTGGAAGCATGTATCTGATGACTGGTTGTTCATTCTTTCTACTACATTCAGGATATCCAGGGACATAGTGCTCCGGCTCACTGTCTCTGGGAACATTTGGTCCATTTTTGCCAAGGCTGGGTTCCTCCTTACTCTGTGAAACAGAAAACTAGGGACGAAAGAAAGTCAGATTAGTTCAAAGCCACAGCCTAGACTTTTCCACAATGCCAGATTACACACCCTATCCCTTAAAAGAGTAGGTTACCCCACAGGGCATCCACAGGCTAAACACCTGACTGCCACCATAGACAGTTCAATTCTCAACCCTAACCCTCCCAAAGCTCAGGACCCAACAGAGGAAAGGAAAGGGAAATGGCTTCCTATATACCAATCATGCAAATCAGCACCAGCCCAAGATCCTAAAAGAAAACAGCAACATGTAAGCAAGCATTCTGATCATGTATCAAAGATGTGATTTTATATGTTGAGCACCAAAGCAGATTTATAACTGAGCAGACAAGTCTTAAACAGTTGGCTAAGGCTCAAGGAGCTATATGACTTTGCTCATAGTCCCCCAGCTAGGAAGTATCAGAAGTAGTATCAGAAGGAGAGATCTGAACCCAAGTCTTTCTGACTCCTAGGGTAGTGGCCTATCCTTTGATTATCTCTCTAAGTGTTTGGATAAGAATTAATGCTAATTAGTACCATCCTTTAGACTACTAAAGATGCCCTATTCAAAGTAATATGGGCTACAAAAATACTAGAGTGGGCTGGTAAATTTTTGAACCTATCTGCAAACATGTTCTGTCCCTATCAAGTTTGGCTCTGGATCCTATCCTATCTATTTACTCCACCTTCACTCCTTTTTTGGAAAGGATTGTCCTGGAAAGGAAAAGAAAAATACCTTATATTTCATATACAAAGCTGCCCTACCTCACCAGTAAGAAGAGCCCTAATGCCTTCCTTTACCTGCAATAGTATCCCCATCTCCTCTCAGAAAGCTGCTATTCACACTTTGTCTCCTTCCTTTGCCTATATAACCTGTTCTCAAATAAACATCTACCAAACTAATTCACACTAAAGCCTAGGAATCTGAAAACTGAATGATGCTTCTCAGAGGAATCAAGTTTTAAGCTAAGGGAATGAAGCTCTAATATGATATAACATAAGTATCTGCCAGTGAGTGAAGAAGATATTTTAGGATGCAATTGGAACCTTCCAGATTGGGAGTTCTTAATCTGGGGTCTCTGAACTTGCTTTTAAAAACATTTCAATATAATTTGTTTCCTTTGTAATCTAATGTATTTTATTTCATAAATTTAAAACCATTATTCTGAGAAAGGGTCCATAGGCTTCACCAGACTGCCAAAGGCATCCAGGACACACACACAAAAGATTAAGGACCCTTGGTCTAGATGTTTTTGAAATTTTATGATTTTATCTATACATAAAAGTCTGGCCTACTCTTAGCCTAGGAGATCAAGGTCAACCCCCTGAAGGCATGTGGAAAACATCCTGCCCACTGGGTGAGGGAAGCAAGAGCCCTGAGGAACCGACAATAGGGAACTCCTAGGGGACCTGAGCTTTTTTTAAAATAAGAATTCTTACCTGAGAAAGTCTCCCACTAAGGACTCAAGTCAGGTTCAGAGGCTGAGGTCACTCATACTTTAAGGTGAGGGCAGATGGTGAAGCTACAAAAGATAAGGTTTTCACATTCAAGTGTAGTAAAAAGAAAGCACCCTGAGTCACAGACGGAGAAAGGGTCCCTTGTGTTGGGGATTAGAAATGGAGCAGGAAGAGTTCTGCTCCCTCCCTCCACAGGCCCAGCCCTTTAGTTTCTGTCAGACCCATTCTTTCCAATTCTTCCTTCTCCTGTACTACAAGAATATTGGTACCTGCTCAAGTGATCCTGCTCAAGTCTGTAGCTCTGCTCAGGATGACCCAATGACCACCACTGCTAGCTTTCTTTCTTTGCTGATCTTAGAGCAGGTGCTAAGTGGGCAGTAGCTCCCTGTTTCTCTACTACCCAGTCTGGAGTGGGGGTGGCTGGAGAGGCATTAAGACCAGAAGGGTGATGTTTTCTCTTCTTACAATGGAAGGTGGCCATTTGGGAAGAGAAATGGAAGTAGTTATGTAGCTGGTGTCTGTGGGGGATTGATCTTGCCCAATTATTAGGGGGAGTAAGGCTGAAGATATGCTTCTAAAAGATTGGAGCCCTGTCTTTACATGTAATTTGAGAAAAAAATAAAAATAAAAGTTAAATTTAAAAATTGCTTGCCATCTCAGGAAGAGAAGAAGGGAAGGAGAGAGGGAAGGAAAGAATTTGGAACTCAAAATTTTGAAAAGCAAAGATTGAAAATAGTTTTTACATGTAATTTGAAATACATACATATACATACACACATACATGTGTATGTGTATGGAGAGAGAGAAAGAGAGAGAGAGAGAGACAGAGAGAGAGAGAGAGACAGGTTTGCAGTCTTTAACATCTACCACCAGTGGTGAGTGATGGAAGCTGGGGCCAATGACAGTCTCATGAAGCAGGGAAGTGATCAGATCTGTATCTCAGAACAAGGAAAAGTATCCAATTTTTGTGGACCTTAGGATGTCTCTGGCAGCACTGCTTGGCCAATGGATGATGAAATAATAGGGAAGTAATAATGATAAGCACATTTATGGAGCTGAAAAGGTTTATAGAGTACTTTCTGCTCAACAATCTGGATCCCCCACCTACCTTTCCAGCGGTATTATAAATAATTCACCTGCGCCCACTCTGATCCAGGCAAACTGGCTTCCTTACAGCTCCATCTTTCTGCTGTCTGTCCTTCATTCCTGAAATGCTATTCTTTCCTTACCTCTACCTCCTAGAATCATTAGGTTTCTTTAAGATCCAGCTCAATTACTCCCTTTTGTAAGAGGCTTTTCTAATCCCCATCCTGATTAATAATTTCTTTTCCTTCTACAACCCTTTTTAATTATATTGTAAATGTCTTTATATATACCTGCTATTTTTCCTGATAGAATATAAACTTTGTGGGGTTCAAGGACTATTTAACCTTTGTTTTTGTATCCAAGGTGCCTGGCACATAGTAATTATATAATATGTTTTGATTAAATGAATCCTGAAGCAAGTAGTACAAGTATTATTCTCCCCATTTAACAGATAAAAAAAAATAAAAGTGTTAAATAACCTGACCAGTGTCACAGAGCTAGTGCTGAAAGATCTTGCAGGTGAGATTACAGAAACTATTGTTGGTTCTGTTGCTAATCTTTGAAAAAAATAAGAATTATGGTTAGCATTTATATGGCTATAGGTTTGCAAAGAGCTTTAAATATGTCATCTCATTTTATTCTTTGAACAATCCTGGGAGGTACATACTATTATTATCCCTATTTTACAGATGAGAAAACCGAGGCTGACTGAAACTAAGTGACTTCCCTAGGATCACACAGCTAGTAAATTTCTGAGGTCAGATTTTAACTCAGGTCTTTCTGTCTCCAGGTCCAGGTCTGTGGAAAATGGGAGATGTGCTTAAAAATCTAACAGAGATGGACAAATCTTAGGTTTTTAAAAGGAGGGAAAGGTAGATCCCACAAACCACAGACTGTTGAGCTTAATGTTGATTCTCAGAAAAGTTCCAGAACTAATTATTAAACAGATTGCTTGTGTGCACTTAGAGAAATGGTGATTACTAGCAGCCGGACAGGATCAACAAAGAAGAAGTCTCGGGGAGAGGATTCTGGGAAGATGCAGGAGTAGGTCAGAAAACTCCAAGTTCTCAAGATTTTCCTCTACAAAAGAGATAATAACAGTATCTCAGGGCAAACACAGAGGAGTAAAAATAAATAAAGAAGGGGCAGAACAGGGTCCTCCTGGGAAAATCAGAGAAGATCTGAAGGAAAATCCCTGGATGAGGTTTGGTCCCTGTGAAGGGTAAACACCTCCAGGCAAGATCGTAGAAGCACTTAACCAAGAAGCAGCAAGCCCTGGGGTTAGCTGGGTTGGGAGGCTGCCTTGGGCCCAGCCTCAGGGACAGTAAGGGGAGTTGGGCATCTATCTGAGTTGGGGGAGACTGAGGGAACCTTTGCTGCCAATGAATGCCAGACCCTGCTGTGCTGCAGAGATGTTGTGGAGAGGAAAAAGAACCAGCACACACCCTGTGAGTCCAGTAGCAGTGGGGCACAGACAGTGTTGGACATGGAGGCTGGAGGTCTTGGTTTGGGTTCAAGGTCAGAGAGGAGAACTGAAGGAGGATCTTAGTCCAGAGGCACCACCCCCTATACCCCAGGACTAGAGGGGATTACAAAAATTAAGCTATTAAAAAAATGCACAGGCAAAGGAGAAACAATCCAGCCACAGAAAGTTACTATGGGAATAAAGAAGAGCAGCATTCATCTTCAGGGGAGGATAATGGAGCAAAGAAACCCTTTCCTACTCCAAAGAATAATGTCAAATGGTCACCTGCCCCAAAAGAATTCATAGAAGAACTTTAAAAAGACCTTTAAAATCAAATGAGAGAGATTGAGTAAAAACTAAAAAAAAAAAAGAACACTTCAAGAAAAACAAGAAGATTATGAAAAGAAAGTCAACCAATTAGAAAAGGCGATCCAAAATCTTAAGGAAGAAAATGACTCTTTGAAAATCAGAAGTGGGCAAGGGGAAGTCAGCAAAATTGCAAGAGATCAAGAAGTAATAAAGCAAAATACAAAGAATGAAAAACTAGAAGAGAATGTGGAATACCTCATAAGAAAAACGACTGATCTCTGGGGAACTAGGTGTTGCAATGAGCACCGACCTTGGAATCAGGAGGACTTGAGTTCAAATGTGGCCTCAGACACTTAACACAGAAACTAGCCATGTGACTTTGGGCAAGTCACTTAACCCCAATTGCCCTGCATTCCCCCCTCCAAAAATCAAAAAACAAACAAACAAAAAAACAACAACTGATCTGGAGAACAGATCAAGAAGAAAAAACACAAGAATAACTGGACCACCTGAAAGCTACGATCAAAAAAGAATCTTGATACAATAATACAAGAAATAATTAAGGAAAATCCTCTTGTAGCATTAGAACAGGAAGAGAAAGTAGAAATAGAAAAAATCCATCCATCACCATCTGAGAGAGATCCTACGAGGAACACCCAAAGGAATATTATATTCAAATTCTGAAACCCCCAGCTCAAGAACAACATATTATGAACAAAAAGAAAGAAACAACTTATGTACGGTGGTGCAATTAGAATCACACAAGACCTAGCAGTGGTAACACTAAAAAAATGTAGGTCTTGGAACACTAAAAGCAAAAGAACTGGATTTACAGCTGAAAATATCATACCCAACAAAGCTAAGCATAATTCTGAATGAAAAAAAAAATTGGCATTTAATGGATTTAATGGACTTTAATGGACTTTCAGGACTTTGTTGGAAAAAAAAAAACTGAACTTAATCGAAGATTTGACATACAAGAGCCAAGAGAAACATATGGTATATTCCAAAGAACAATTACAAGGGACTCAATAAGGACACACACTTTACCTTTTATGTACAAAAAATGTAAAACATATGTTTAAGATTGTTATTAGTAATTGAGTAGTTCGTAAGAAAGATTGGAGTATACCTGAGCATGATATGATTTCAAAAAGTAAAACTATTCAATGACAGCTAAAAAGAGCAATTATCTTATACAAATGAGGTGCAAGAGGAAGAACCAATACAGAGGAATTAGACGGGGAAGGAGGGCTGTTAGTTCTGGAAACCTACTTTCATGAGGAATAGGTTTAAGAGGGAAACAATATATATACATCTAGAAGAGTATAAAAGTTTTCTAAATTTAGAAAGAAATAAAATACTAAGGGAATAGGGAAGGGGGAGAGGATAAAGGAGGGATCTTTAGAGAGGAGGGTAAGGGAATGGGAAGATAAGTGGGGGAGCCTTGGGAGGAGAGATCTTTAGTGGAGAGAGTGAGAGAACCGGTCAAAGTGGCATATAAAAGGGTGTTTAGATTTATGGGAATGGGAAGATAAGGAAGAGATCATTGGAGGTGGGGTAGGTTATGTAATAGGAGGCCAAGTAGGGAGTAGAAGTAAAATAAGAGGAATCAGGAGGGAGAGGAAAAAAAAAACGTATAAACATAAATTACAAAGATCCTACAGGAGCAGAATCTGTTATGGAAAGCATATGTTTATATATGTATGTGTGCGTATATATCTACATGTGCATATATATACATATGTATATTTACATGTCAATATAACCATGCTTAATTGTGGTCTGGGGGAAAAGAAAGGAGGAGAGGGGGAAGAATGAGGAAGAAGAACAACGTAAAAAATGTACAGCAGAGAACAAAAGTAAGTCTACAAGGAAGGAAAGAAAAGATGGACAGCTCTCAACACAACATGTAGCATTTGATATATAGGCTTTCTTGAAATGGAAACTTATTGCTATATATTTTGAATCCTCTCTTACATTCTGCTGTGCACATGACTTTTTTTTCTTATTTTTTAATTATTTTTTTCTTATTTAATATTTAAGTTTGTAATATGGTTCTTTTTCTTTCCTTTTTATGTATTTGTTTTAATAAAAAAAGTCAAAACAAAACAAAGCAATACAAGGAGGAAGTCTCATCTGACTAAATAATTTCCTTTTTTGGACAGGATTACTAAAATGATAGGTCTAGGAAATATTATAGACTCTTTCTTAATATGGATTGTTTTATTATTTGTACCTGGCACATGGGTCAGTCCAGTTGTTTCCAACTCTTTGTGACACCATTTGGAGTTTTTCTTGGCAAAGATACTGGAATGGTTTGCCATTTCCTTCTCTAGCTCATTTTACAGATGAGGAAATTGAGACAAATAGGGTTTAAGTGTGGGTCACACAGTTAATAATTGTCTGAGGCTAGACTTGAACCCATGAAGATGAATCTTCATGATTCCAAGCCCAGTGCTCTATCCACTGTAGCACCTAGCTGTCCCAGTACACAGCAGGTACTTAATAAATATTTTATTAACATAGTACATCTGGATTCTAACAAGGCACAAGACAAGGTCTTTCATGAGAACCTGATATTTTTGTGGACAAGATGGAAAAATTATGGTTAGACAATCATGAAATTTGAAGGATTCATAGCTGGTAAAATGATTGTACTCAAATTTAAGATGATTAGTGGATTGATATGAACCTAAAGGTCTGTGCTGGCCACCTAATCTTATTCAAAACCTTAATCAGTGACTGGGTGTGGGCATAACTAGCATGCTTCTCTAAGCTGTGAATGACATGAATCCAAGATTGTGTCTGGCATTTCAGTCATATCCGACTCTTCCTGACTCCATTTGGGGTCTTCTTGGCAGAGATACTAAAGGGGTTTGCCATTTCCTTCTGCAACTCATTTTACAGATGACGAAATTGAGGCAAATAAGGTTAAATGACTTGCCCAGGGTCACACACCTAATAAGTATTCGAGGCCAGATTTGAACTCAGGAAGATGGGTCTTTCTGACTCCAATCCCAGCACTCGAGCTGCCCTGAATCTGGGATGGAGAGATACTAATTTGGATGACAGAATAAGGAACCAAGATTTTGATGAGCTAGAAGAATGGACCAAATTTTAAAAAGATGAAACTGTATATAAAGTCTTGAACTTAATTTAACATTATAAAAAAATCATCTGCATAATTATGGGATAGAAGAGATGGAATGGCTTAACAGCAATTCACGAGAAAAAAAAATCTCAGCAGTTTTAGTTGACTGCAAGCTTAATATAAGTCAATAGTGTGATGTACCTACCAAAAAAAGCTAACGTGCTATTAGACTGCATTAATATTAGTTCAGTGTCTAGAAAAGGGAAGTGACAGTTTCATCTCAATCTAAGCTCTCTTCCAGCCATAAAATATTGTGGATCTGTGAATTTCAGGCACAGTCATAGAGGGAAAGATTGGGGTAGGGGAGTCCATCCAGATCTCTTCAAATGATGGGAAAGGGTCAAAGGCATAGTAAGGGAGTTAGAAGAGGGATCTAAATTGAGAGATAAGGGGAAAGAGTGGGAGATCTACTTTCTCTCATCTCTATCATCATTTTTCTCTTTCCTTCCCCAGGCTGCAAAGCATTTAATGTCTCCATCATTCATCATAGGCAGCTAGGTGGTACAGTGAGTGAATAGAGTGCCTGGTTTAGAATCATGAAAACTCATCTTCCTGAGCTCAGATCTGACCTCAAACACTTACTAGCTGTGTGACCCTGGGCAAATCACTTAACCCTATTTGCCTCAGTTTGCCAGTTTGGCAGGAAAGGTCTATCTGGGATGAGAGGGGAGTGAGGTCCAAGAGCAGCAGCAGCCAGTTTCACAGCAGGGGGCCTGTAGCAAGGCTCTGAGTCCTAGGGCTATGCACCAGCAAGGCTTTGCCCTCCTGCAAGCCAGCCACCTAGAGGCAAGCCATCACCCCAGCAACCCTACTCCCAGCACAGACCACCAGAAAGGCTTCACCTCGACTAGTAGTGAGGTCCTGCCCTTTGGGCCTGTCAGCATCAAGACCATGCCCTTGGGGCAGCTCAGCACCAAGATCCCTTCCCCAGAGCCAGCCAGCAGATTGCTTCTGTTTCTATAGCAACCTAGCAGCAAGGCTCCAACCCAGAGGCAGATCAGCAGCTAGTCTTTGAAGTCCGATGAAAGCCTAGAGCAAGACCCTAAGCCACAGAACAAGAAGCTTGCTTGGGACAATTCAGGAGCTGAGTTCAACTCTCACACAGAAATATCAAATCATAAAATAGGCGGAAAAAATGAGCAAAAAACAAACAAATAAAAAAAGAACTTGATAATAGAAAGTTACCATGGTAAGAGGAACAAGGCACAAACTTACATTAGGACAGAGTCAAAATGGTTACATGTGAAACCTCAAAGAAAAACGTAATTTCATCTCAGGCCCCAAACTCCTGGAAGTACTTAAAAAGAATTTTAAAAAGCAAATTAGAGAAGAAGAAAAATTGGGAAAAGAAATGAGAATAATACAAGAGAATCATGGAAAAAAGAGTCAATAGCATGGAAAAAATATATTAAAATTCACTAAAGAAAATAGCTCCTTAAAAAAAAATAAGAACTGGCCAAATGGAAGAAAAAGGTACAAAGGCTCACTGAAGAAAATAATTCCTTGAAAATTAGAATTGGTCAAGTGGAAGCTAATTATTCCAAGAGACTTCAAGATATAACAAAATAAAATCAAAAGATAAAAAGATAGAAGAAAATGTGAAATTTCTCATTGGAAAAACAACTGATCTAGAAAATAGCTCCAGGACAGATAATTTAGGAGTTATTAGACTACCTTAAAGTCATGATAAAAAAAACCTGGACAACATCTTTCAAGAAATTATCAAGGAAAACTGCCTTGATATATGAGAATCAGAGAGCAAAATAGAAACTGAAAGAATTCACCAATCACCACCTGAAAGAAATCCCCAAATCAAAACTCCCAGGAATATTGTAGTCAAGTTCTCCAGCTACCAGGTCAAAGAGAAAGTACTGCAAACAGCCAAAAAGAAACAATTCAAATATCATGGAATTACACAGGACTTTGCAGCTTCCACATGAAAGAACTGGAAGTCCTGGAATATGATATTCCAGAAGGCAAAGGAGTTAGGATTACAACTAAAGATCATACACCCAGCAAAACTGAGTATAATCCTTCAGGGGGAAAATGAGCATCTATCAAAATAGAGGACCTTCAAGCATTTCTTTTTTTGAGCATAATTAAAAGACCAGGGATAAATAAAACATTTGATCTTCAAATACCAAACTCAAGAGAAACATAAAAAGGATATATAAAAAGAAAAAAAAAGGGTAAATGTAAGAGATTCAATAAGGTTAAACTGTTTATATTCCTTTATGGCAAAATAATATTTGTATTATTACTATTAAGGGCAATTAGAAGGAGTATATATAGACAGAGGGTGTGGATATAAGGTGACTGATGGGATGATACAAAGACCCAAAGTACCTTTACAAAGTAAAGGTGTGGGAAAGAAGATTGCACTGGGAGAAGAAGGAGGTGAGGGGGGGAGGATATAGAATGGCGTAAATTATCTCACATAAAAGAGTCACGAAAGATTTATTATAATGGAGGGGGAAATGGAAGGGAGATGGTGGATAAAGCTTGAATGTTACATCAGAATTGGCTCAAAGAGGGAATAACATACATACTCAGTTGGATGCAGAAATCCATCTTATCTGATAAGGAAGTAAAGAGGGATAAGAATAAGAGAAGTGGGGTGGTAGTGACTGATAGAAGGGAGAACAGATTGGGGGATATGGTGATCAAAAGTAAAAGACTTGTGAGGAGGGATAGGGCAAAGGTAAGAGAGAGAAAGGGGATAAACAAGGGAAAAATAGCATGCAGGGAAATACATGGCTAGTTATTTTAACTATAAATGTGAATGGAATGAACTTATCCATAAAAGGAAAGTGGATAGCATACCCATAAAAGGAAAGTGGATAGCAGAATAGATTGAAAACCAGAATCCCATAGTATATTGTTTACAAGAAACACATCTGAAGCACAGAGATACACACAGAGTAAAAGTAAGGAGCTGGAGCAGAAAATACCACGCTTCAGCTGAAGCAAAAAATAAAAAAGCAGGAGTAGCAATCATGATCTCAGACAAAGCAAAAGCAAAAATAGATCTAATTGAAAGATATAAAGAAGGAAAGTTATCTTGCTGAAAGGTACCATAGACAATGAAGTACTATTAATACTAAACATATATGCATATGGCAATGGCATAGCATCTAAATTTTTGAAGAAGTTGAATGAGTTACAGGAGAAAACAGACAACAAAACTATACTAATGGGGGGCCTCAACTTTCCCCATTCAGAACTAGATAAATCTAACAAAAACAAACAAACAAGAAAGAAGTTAAAGAGATGAATGAAATTTTGGAAGAATTCGGTATGAGAGATCAATGGAAAAAATTGAATGGGAATAGAAAGGAAGTCGTACATGGCAACTACACAAAAACTGAATGTATTAGGGCATAAAAGCCTTATAACCAAATGCAGAAAAGCAGAAATAGTAAATGCATCCTCTTCAGATCTTAATGCAATAAAAATTACTTTCAATAATGGGCAATGGAAAGATAAAATTAAAAAGTAATTGTAAATGAAATAATTTAATCTTAAAGAATAAGTGGGTCAAAGGACAAATCATAGAAACAATTGATAATTTCATTAAAGAAAATGACAGCAATGAAACAACATACCACAATTTGTAGGATGCAGCCAAAGCAATACCTGTCACAAAGTGTTTACGTTAATAAAATAGAGAAAGAGCAGATTGATGAATGGGGCATGCAACTAAAAGAACTAGAAAAAGAACAAATTAAAAATCCCCAATTAAATACCAAATTGGAAATCCTGAAAAATCAAAGGAGAGATTAATAAAATTGAAAGTAAGAAAAATCTTTGAATAAATAAAACTAAGAGCTGTTTTTTATGGAAAAAAAACCCAATAAAATAAATAAACCTTTAGTTAATTTGATTTAAAAAAGGAAAACAAAATTAGCAGTCTAAAAAATGAAAGGGGTGAATTGACCACCCATGAAGAAGGAATTGAAATAATTATTAGCAGCAATTTTGCCCAATTACATGCTAACAAATTGGACAATCTAAATGAAATAGATGAATATCTACAAATATACAAATTATCCAGATTAACAGAAGAATAAACAGGATATTTTAATAATGCAATCTTAGAAAAAGAAATAGAACAGGTCATGAGTTAACTTCCTAAGAAAAATTCCCAGGACCAGATGGATTCACAAGTGAATTCTTCCACATATTTAAAGAACAATTAATCCCAATATTACATAAACTATTTGGAAAAATAGGCAAAGAAGAAATCCTACCAAATTCATTTTACGACACAAATATGGTGCTGATACCTGAACCAGAAAGAGCCAAAACAGAGAAAGAAAATTATAGACTAATATTCCTAATGCATATTGATGCAAAAATCTTATAATGCTAGTAAGAAGATTATAATAATATGTCACAAGAATCATACACTATGACCAAGTGGGATTTAAATCAGGAATGCAGGGTTGGTTAAATATTAGGAAAACTATCAGCATAACTGACCATATCAATAACAAAACCAAGAGAAATCATATGATTACCTCAACAGATGCAGACAAAACCTTTGACAAAATTCAACACCCATTCCTATTAAAAAACCAACAGAGAGCATAGGAATAAATGGAGTTTATCTTAAAATGATAAGCAATATTTATCTAAAAGCATCAGCAAGCATTATATATATATATAGTGGGAATAAACTAGAAGCCTTCTCTGTACAATCAGGGATAAAGCAAGGATGCCCATTATCACCACTAATCTTCAATATTGTACTGGAAATGCTAGCTATTGCAGTAAGAGAAGAAAAATAATTTGAAGGAATTAGAATGAGCAATGAGGAAATAAAACTATCACTCTTTGCAGATGATATGATGTTATACTTAGAGAATCAATTAAAAAAACTAGTGGAAATAATTAACAACTTTTAGCAAAGTTTTGGGATATAAAATAAACCCATATAAATCATCAGCATTTCTATATATTACCAACAAAGTTCAGCAGCTAGAGATAGGAAGATAAATTTCATTTAAAATTACTGTAAACAATATAAAAAATTTGGAAGTCTACAAGACAAGATAAACCCAGGAACTACAGAGCTAGAAAAAATAATAACAAAATTCATCTGGAAGAACAAAAGGTCAAGAATATCAAGGGAATCAATGAAAAAAAGGGAAGGAAGGCAGTCTAGCTGTACCAGATCTCAAACTGTATTATAAAATAGTAATTATCAGAACAATCTGGCATTGGCTAAGAAATAGAGTGATGGGTCAGTGGAATAGAGTAGGTATACAATACATTATAGTAAATGACCATATTAATCTAGCATACAACAAACCCAAAGATCCAAGCTTTTGCAACAAAAACTTATTATTTGGCAAAAAACTGCTGGGAAAACTGGAAAACAGTATGGCAGAAATTATGTCTCGACCAACATCTTAAACTGTATACCAAGATAAGGTTGAAATGAGTACATGATTTTGACATAAAGGGTTATACCATAAGCAAATTAGGACAGCATGGAATAGTTTACCTGTCAGGTCTATAGATAAGGGAAAAATTTAGGACCAAACAAGAGATTGAGAGTATTATGAAATATTTTAAAAATATTTATTGCAAAAAAATTTAAAAGTTTTTGCACAAATAAAACCAATGCAACCAAAATTAGATGTAAAGTAGAAAACTAGGAGGAAATTTTGCCATGAGTATCTCTGATAAGGGTCTCATTTTTCAAATATATAGAGAATTGAGTCAAATTTATAAGAATACAAGTTATCCCCTAACTGACAAATGGTCAACACATATGAACAGGCAGTTTTCAGATGAAGAAATCAAAGCTATCTATAGACATATGAAAAAATGCTCTAAATCATTATTGATTAGTGAAATGCAAATTTATAACACTTAGCAGCTTGACAAATATGACAAAAAAAAAGAAAATGATAAATGATGGAAGGATTGCAAGAAAACTGGGATGCTAATGCACTGTTGGTAGAGTTGTGAACTGCTCCAACCATTCCAGAGAGCAATTTGGAACTATGCCCAAAGGGCTATAAAATTGTGCATCCCCTTTGATTCAGCAAGAGCATGGCAAGGTCTGTATTTCAAAAAGATTTTTCAAAAAGATTTTTCAAAAGGGGCAGGGAAGGATCAAGATGTACAAAAATATTTATAATAGCTATTTTTGTGGTGGCTAATAATTGGAAATTGAAGGGATGCCCATCAACTGAGGAATAGCTGAGCAAATTGTGTATATGATTGTGATGGAATATTGTTGTGCTATAAGAAATGACAAAGAAGATGATTTCAGAAAAACCTGGAAAGACATAAGAGCTGATGCAGAGTGAAGTGAGCAGAACCAGGAGAACATTGTACATAGCAATACTGTATGATGAATAACTGTGAATGACTTAGTTTTCTGAGCAATATGCTGATCCAAGATAATCCCAAAGGACTAATGATGAAACACGTTATCCAGCTTCAGAGAAAGAACTTAGGTTGTCTGAATACAGACTTTCACTTCCTTTTTTTGAGTTTTCTTGTACAAAATGAATAATATGGAAATATTTTACATGACTGCACATGTATAACCTGTATTGGATTGCTCACCATGTCAGGAAGGGGCGAGGGAGGAAGAGAGGGAGAGAATTTGGAACTCAAAACTTTTTTTTAAAAGTGTTAAAAACATGTAATTGTGGGAAAAATATCATTACCCTCCTCCCCCAAATATTTATTCCCTTGTGTTTCCCCTTTAAGGGCCCTCCCAGCTCTAAGACTTATGACTCTATATCACCCATTATAGAGCTAGCCTTATTACCACTCCAATTGTGCTCTCTAGGTCAACTTCTTTTAACATACAACAACATCAACAATGGCCTGGGGGTCAGTACTCCTCAGTCTCCTTAGTTCCTCATTGACCTAATCTAGGAAAATGGACTGTTTCCTACTTTGCGGCTGTTGTCATTATTATTGTTCAGTTGTTTCAGCCATGTCTGACTCTTCCTGATGTCATTTAGGATTTTTTTGGCAATGATACTGGAGTGGTTTGCCATTTCCTTCTCCAGCTCATTTTACAGATGGGCAAAGAGGGTTAAATGACTTGCCCAGGGTCGCACAGTTAGTACCAGATGTGAACTCATGATGAATCTTCCTGATTCCAAGGTTAGTACTCTATCCATTGTACCACCTAGCTGCCCTGTCTGTTCCTTACTATCAGGGCCTCAGTTTGTAAAAATGGGAAACCTAGGCTGTAGGCCCAGTTTTGAATTAGAAAAGAGCATTAGCCCTATTGTCAGAGGACCAGGGCTCACACCCCACCTCTGATATCCTTACTAACTGTATGACCTTGGCAAATCACTTAACTTCCCTACACCTCAGTTTCTTCATCTTTAAAATGAAAGGCTTGGATCCATGGGGGCGGAGCCAAGATGGCGGCATAGAAGCAACATGTTTCTGCAGCTCCCACATAGCCACCTCAAATACCCATAATATATGACTCTAAACAAATTTTAGGCTCCACAACTCACAAAAATACAGAAAAACACATCCTCCACTGAAGGCAGCTCAGCAGGAAAGGCTTATTGCAGCACGCTGGAGCTGAAACCAGCCCAAACCTTAGCTTGGCCCCAAGGCAGCCAGGACAAGCCTCAGCTGGAGCCTTCAGGAGAGTGGATCAGTGGCAGCTGTGGCAGTTTCCAGAGTTATCAAGACATAAGAAACAAGGACTAAGTGAAAGGTCAGTGGAACTCAGCTAAATTTGGGGGAGAAAAGCAGTCCAGCCAAACTGCCTCCAGGGCAAGGAAGCAGCAGAAGTGGCAGCCCTGCAGCTGCCTCCATGTGGCTGCTTCAGAGCTCCTGGCCTGTAGACTGCAGGGGGGCGCCAAATGATCATTCAGAGGCTAAGTGCTCTTGCATTGAGCAGCCTGGATTCAGATTGTGGTCTTGGGTGGTGGTCCTGGGGTGCGTTTTCAGTGAGCCAAAGCTGGTGGGGGCTGCAGAGGCCTCCTAATAGCTCCAGTGGCTGTGAAAACCCCAGCAATTTGGGACAGAGCTTTTCCTTCTGGAAGCAGAGTTCCACAGAACTAAAAAAATCAAGTAATTCACTGGCAACATGAGCAGGCAAAGGAATCAAAGTAAGAACAGCAACTGAACTTTAGATTCCTTCTTTGGGTACAAAAAGGATCAAAATATGGAAAGGGAGGAAGACAACACAGTCAGAACTCCCACACCAAAAGCTTCCAAGAAACATGAAGACTTCCTATAATCCATAGAGCAGCTTAAGAAAGATTTTGAAAACCAAATAAGAGCAGTGGAGGAAAAATTGGGAAGAGAAATGAAAATGAT
>CM053582.1:434797438-434878786 GCA_028627135.1 Pseudochirops cupreus
AAAAAAAAGTGAATGTTGAAAATTGGCTTTACATGTAATTGGAAAAAATAAAATATTATTAAATTTTTAAAAAAAGAATGTAAGCCTGTTGAGGACAGGACTGTCTTTCTTTCATACTTCTATCCTCAGTGCTTAGCACCACGTTTGGCATGACTGACTGAACTTCCCTCTAGTCTCAACCCATATGGTTTCCTGAATCCTTGCTTTGGCCTCACCTTCCTTGCCTTGACAGTCTTGATCCCATAGTTGACTACTTTAAGCCTTGAATTCCTTGTCCCTTTGTTCTATTACTCTCTTACCAGAAACCAGTCCTAGGTTACCCAGATCTACCTTTTCTACTCCTCTTCTCATAAATTTAATGTTGCTAGAGGACATCCTCCCACAATGACAACTAGGTCTACAAATGTATGTTATCTAATTTCAATCAGGCCTTTACTGTTGCATGGAAATCCTTTTATTCTTCCCTGATCAATGCTCCATAATAGCTCTTTCAAACTTCTGCCCCTCAGGCCTCCCATACTCCTCTTCTTATCCTCGCCCCCACCCTCAGCAAGGGGCCTTGCTTCCTACTGAGAAAAAAGTGAGGCAATCTCTTCCCTCTGGAACCTGGCTCTGAGGTAGATGTGGTCATTACTGCCAAGGCCACCCCTCTACTTGGGACCACAATTCTGTCCTTGCTTGTTCCCTGCGATTCTCCTTCAGGCTCCTGTCCTTGACCCTATTGTCCCGTCCTGACATCATCCCTTCCTAATATCAGTCCTTCCTGATATCATCCTGCATTTCCTCTGCTTTTAATAACTAAAGTCTTGGAACAAAGTATATCAGTTGTCTCCACTCTCTCACTTACCATTCAGTTCTCATTCCCACTCAGTTCTCAACTCCCTGCATTTTGGCTTCTGACCTCACCATTCACCTTAAACAGCTTTCTGCTAGGCCACCAAGAAGCTTAAAGGCCTTTTCTCACTCCTCGTTCTATTTGCCCTCCTTAAAGTTTTTGACTACAAGTAATCCCCTCCTCCAGGATCTTTCACCTCCCTTGATGGTTTTCCAGGGCTGACATTCATCCTAGACCACCCCCAACTACATGCTCTGTGATCCAGTAACACAGGTCTCCTTGCTGTTCCTAGGACAAGACCTTCCCTCTCCTGATGCCTGGCACTTCCACTGACTTCCCTATTCCTGGAGTGTCATTCCTCCTCATCTCCTCCTCCTGGCTTCCCTCGGCTTCCTTTGAGTCCTGGCTAACATCCCACTTTCTACAGGAAGCTTTCCTCGATTCCCTTTAATTCTAATGCTTTCCCTCTGCTGCTTATTTCCAAATTATTCTGTCTATAACCTGTTCATATAGAGATGTTTGCATGTTATCTCCCCCATTAGACTGAATTCTAATTTTTTTGCCTTTCTTTGTATCTTTAGCGCTTAGTACAGTGCCTGACACGCAGAAGGCACTTACTTAATAAATGTTTATTGACTAACAATGTCCTTTGACTTTCTTCCTGCTCTAGGATTTGATGTAAATTACCCCTCTGTGATGGATAACAGGTAAATTGGGCAGAGACAGCTAAACAGCACAATGGCTAGCGCTGGACCCAGAGTCAAGAACACCCAGGTGCAGAACTGGCCTGTCATTTACTAGCCGTGTGATCCTGGGCAAATTGTTCAACTTCCCTCAGCTTCCGTTTCCTCATCTCTACACGGGGAACAATAATAGCACCTGCCCCCTGGGTTTGTTGTAAAAAATGAGATATTTGCTTTGCAAACTTGAAGAGTTACCCAAATGCTAGCAGTTGTTATGAAAAGATCAATCTTGCCCGTCCCTCTGAACTTTACAGATAAGGATTATGCTGACCTCATTCCTATGGCCCTTTAGATTTTACAAATTGCTGTCCTCGTGACAACTCTGTGAAGGGAGGGGGCGTCTGTATTGTCAACTCCATTTTACAGATGAAGAAAATTAGGCCCAGAGAATTGCCGATGGCCACTTCAAGTTCCTATTTCTTGGGCACCTGCAGCATGCTGTGCTGATTGCCTGCTGGCCCATCTCATGAATGAATACAAGACACCCCAGTGTAGGGAGCACTAAACAAAATGGTCCCATCAAGAGGTCCCAAGTGTTAATGTCACTTAACCTGTTTACCGGATCTGCTTGTTGTTGTTTTTATTCAGTCGCTTCAGTTGTGTCCAACTCTTTGTGACCCCGTTTGGGGTTTTCTTGGCAGAGATACTGAGTGGTTTGCCACTTTTTTTCTCCAGTTCATTTTACAGATGAAGAAACTGAGGCAGATAGGGTTAAACGACTTACCCAGGGTCACACACACACACGCGCGTGCGCGCGCGCACACACACACACACACGCAGGCCTGATTTGAGCTCAGACAAATCTTCCTAACGCTAGGCCCAGGAGTCTAACCACTGACCCACCTAGCTGCCATTGCTGGACCTGTAACATGCTTCAAAGTCTGGAAACTGGCTCAGGACAGTTAAACCAGAAATGCAGGCTAAGAACAAACTCAACAGCATATTTGTTCTTTATTCTGCCATTAAGCTGCTACTCCTCTAATAGCTTACTACACAGTGAAGTGAGCACAAGGACTCAGGGAAAGCTTTTTAAAGTCCCTCTCTCTATGAGACATGTCTCAATAAACCAACAATGTCATTGGGTGAATCAGACTCTTTTCTTCCTTCTTCACCTCATTGTTCCATTTAGGTGTCCAAAGATCCCAGAGCAGAGATCTTGATGTGGAAGGAAAGGAAAATAGCTTCCTTTCCCACCAATCACTTCCCTAGAACCTCTGTGGGGTAGGAAAATAAGAGAAACATCACTGACAAAGATGGGACCTTTCTTGTATGTCAAAGTGAATCTGCAAAGTCACGTTATTTGTTCTTCCCCAACCCCAAGAGAAGACACGACATTGTAGGAAAGTTAATGCAGGCCTACTTGAAGAAGCAAACCCCAAACTTGTAGTATCCCCCTTTTCCAGCCCTCCTGAGGCCTCAGTTGGTTACGAAATATATTCTTCCATGGGCAGCGAGGTGGCACATTGGACAGAGTGCTGAGCCTGGAGTCAGGAAGACCTGTTCAAATCTGGCCTCGGACACTTACTGGCTATGTGACTCTAGGCAAGTCACTTAACCCTGTTTGCCTCAGTTTCCTCATCTGTAAAACAAGCTGCATATGGAAATGGCAAACCACTTCAGTATCTCTGCCAAAAAACAAACCAAATGGGGTCACATAGAGTGGAACCTGACTGAAACACCTGAATAGCAACAATATCAACAACAACATATTATTCAGTAAATATCATTTGGTTAACTCCCCATTTTATAGATTAGGGGACTGAGACCCAGGAAGACAAAGTTTCTTCTTGGTCCTTTTATCATCTAAGATTCTAACCCTACCTATAATTTACTGTGGGTTGTATGGGGGGGCAGTTCCTTTCTTTGGGGGAAGGCAGCTCAGTTTGCTTAGCCACAGAATGGGGATTGATTGCATCATTCATTCATTAAACATTCACTCAACATAGTCTAGTAGAGAGCCTGGCTAAGTGCCATGGGGATGTAAAGATGAATTTGAGGTGGTCTATACAATCCTCTATATCTGTTCTATGATGTATATGGAAATGCTAATTTTTAGTGTTTGTTACATTCACAATTTTTTAAAATGGAAAAAATAATAAGAAAAAAGACAGGATCAATGGCCTCAAGGAACTTAGTATCCATACAACATTTCCTTCTGCAAGAATTCTTCTATCTTTAAAATTAGCATTATGAGAAGGGAGAATTTGGCCGAGTTTTGACTATCAAGAGTTTTAGAAAAATTATTGGGACAGGGGACAAGGCTTAAGAGGTGTGACCAAGGCACCACGGTTAAACAGAGGGCATTTGGGGAATGCAATCATCACACATCCCTGGCAGCAACCATACTAAAGGGCTAAAAGCAGGGGCCACAAACCTGGAGTAACCAGCAGGGTTCACGTAGAGATGATGTGAAGGGGGCAGCTCCTAGTTGCGTGCCTGATCAGTCACTGGAATAGCACTCCTACAAGTGCCCAAGTTCTCTCAACTGGAATCCCAGGGACAGCACCTTCCTGTGGCAACTAGATCTTGGGTGCTCTGCAGACACAAGGACAAAAACATGCTTTAAATGGTACTGTGGACACTTCTGAGATGTAAGCCCCGTTGTTCCCTAGGTCTTCTTCCAACACAGTGATTTCAATCATTCCAGGGAACAGCTGGGTGGCACAGTGGATAAAGCACTGGCCCTGGAGTCAGGAGGACCTGAGTTCAAATCTAGCCTCAGACACTTGACACATTAGCTGTGTGACCTTGGGCAAGTCACTTAACCCCAAAATGCCTTTCCTTCTCCCCTCCCCCCCAAAATGATCGTTCCATATTCTGGTTGTCAAGCCCAACCATACTGTCTTGGGACTGTAAGCAGCCCTGCTTGTTGGTAGTGGTGAGGGTAGCAGTGGTACTACTATGGGGCTGTAGGCAGCACAGCTAAGTTTGAAACTAGTTCCGATTAATAAGACTTGTAGCTAGGTGGCAAAACTGATAGCATACTAGATATGAAGTCAGGGAGGTCCAAGTTCAAATCCTACTTAGACACTTACTAGCTGTATGACCTTGGGCAAGTCACTTCAACTGTCTTAGTTTCAGTTTCCTTATCTGTAAAATGAAACATCTGAACTCAATGACCTCTAAGGACCCTTCCAGTACTAAGTTATGTGACCTCCCAAGGGTGATCAATAACTTCTGTTTCTTCAGCCTACCTCAGATTTGTATAGCTCTTCACAATTTACAAAGTGCTTTCAAATATACTGTTTTGACGTCTAGGTTGAGCAATGGATAGACACTGGACCTAGAGTCAGAAAGATCTGAATTCAAATCCAACTGCAGACAGTTATTGGTTGTGTGACCCTGGGAAAGTCATTTTACCTCGGTTGGCCTCAGTTTCCTTATCTATAAAATGGGGATGATGATAGCACCTACCTCCCAGGGTTGTTGTAAAGATCAAATGAGATTAATGTTTGCAAATCTTTAAATGTTATATAAATGCTGGTTAAGATTCGATCAACCCTAGTGGTAGGTAAAGTGAAACAAGGCAAAAATGGTTTCACCAAGGTAATATAGGGAGTGTCAAAGTCACTCAAACCCAGCCATTTGGCCTTCGAGCTCAGGATTCTTTTCACTCTACTAGACAACCAGGATAGGGGATGATGGATGAGTGATGACACCATCAGTGGTGTCCAGGGAACTTTACCTGCCTTCTGAGAAGTGTTCTCCACTTCCTTACACCTTCATGCCCTCAAATACATAACAGAATTGAAGGAGATGTCTTCTATTCCAGGCCATTCTCCACTCCCTCACCTTTCCTAGCACTTCCAACTGGTTCCTAGATCAGGGGTTGCCAATCTTTTCTTGTTTGCTTGTTTGTTTGTTTTGGAAGCAAGGCAATTGGGGTTAAGTGACTTGCCCATGGTCACACAGCCAGTAAGTGTCCAGTTTCTGAATCCATATTTGAACTCAGGTCCTCCTGACCCCAGAGCTGGTGCTCTATTCACTGCGCCACCTAGCTGCCCTGTTGCCAGTCTTTTAAGAAGGCATTGTAGGGGTGGCTAGGTGGTGCAGTGAATAAAGCACTGGCCCTGAAGTCAGGAGGACCTGAGTTCAAATTTGACCTCCCCAATTGCCCTGCTTTCCCCCTCTGAAAAGCAAAAACAAAACGAAAAAACAAAACAAGAAGGCATTGTAACAAAAAATTTTTGGAAGATCCATATTAACATTTTATTTTCAACTGGTGCCAGATTTTATACATTTTAAACTATTATGTAGCTTATACATTTGCATATTCTATTTAATATGAGTTAATAAAATTACAGGAAGTTCTAATTATACTTGTCTCCAGGAGGCTCTTGTAACCTAAAACCCAGAGGTAGGGATGTGAAGATAATCCAGAGTTTTCTCTCACTAGCACATCAGGATCAGAATATATCACCTTGAAAATCAGAGAAAGCCAGAAGAGTCAGTGAGGGGATGAGATTTGGGAGTAAAGATAGAGGCTCCCCCAGCGGGTCTGTGGATAGATTCCAAGGGTTGTCTGAACTTGGATTGGAAAGAAATTATATAACCTCTAATTGAAATTTAGCATTTCCTCTAGTCATTAATTTTTTTTTCTGAGTGGGCGTCCATAGTCTTTGACAAACTGCCAAAGAGGTCGGTGACCCAAAAACCTTAAGGACTCCCGAGCCTGACCAGTGTAGGAGAAGGGGGGAAAGGAGGTAATCTTAAGAGGAGAGTGGATAGGAGTGGGAAGACTGCAAAACGGAGGCAGCAATTGAGAGGAGGGGAATCAAGGTGGTGGTGGGAAAGAACTGAAGCAATGATGACCTGAGGGCCTTTAGTCTCTTCAAGGTTGCTGATTTTTGTAGAAGTGAGCACTCCCTTAAGGTGTCTGCCTATCAATGAGATGAACTCACACAGAATCAGAGGCTCAAAGAGCCCCTGTTAAATAGAACCAGGGGGCTAGAATGGTTCTGGATTCTCTCCTCAGCCTCCTCATTACTCAGAGGGCAGAGTGTGGAAGGCCAGTAGGATTGGCTCACTGTCTCATCTTCTCTTTTTCTTCCTAGCATTAGTATGGCTCTTTTCTGCTTCCAGAGTACTTTCTGTGCCTCTCTGAGGATGAAATCATCTCTCATTCTCATAAATTCCTTTAGGATTGTCCAGTGAACTCCTGAATAAAGCCTCCCCTTCCCCCACTCAAGTCCACATTTGCACAATCCCCTGCTCCAATCTCGTGTTCAATATGCTCTCTGTCTGCTCTGGGTCTTCCTAATATCCCATATTTTCACATTAAAAATGAAGCCTTTTCCCAGAGAAGCATGAAAAAACTTACATAAGCTGGTGCAAAATGAAATAAGTAGAGCCAGGAAAGCAATACACAATGATGACAACAATGGATATGGAAGGAATCGCAAAATTATCTTTCAAAATTATAAGGAGCAAGCTTGGCCCCAGAGAAGAGGCAGAAGAAGAAATAATGCAGAACATTCCATGTAACAGCAGCTTCTTTCAGCCAGTCAATAAGCATTTATTTTTATTAGGCTGTCTTCCTTTAAGTCCCAGCTAAAATCTCAGCTTTTACAAAGGAGTCCTTCCTGATGCTCTTTCCTTCTATAGGTCCCTGTCCAAGCACTGCTCAATGGCTATTTTGGGGTTCTCCTGGATCAGAGTGAATGTAAATAGTAACTGTTTCTCCTGAGGGTCTTACCCTCCCAGTTTGAATTTATTTTAATTTTTGGATTAAAGGGGCCTTCCCTTGACTCACTTCACTGAATGGGTGCTATCTCCCTCAAAGTGAGAACCTGAAAAGACCTTAGTCTAAAAGGGTCGGGCGTCTCCCACTGCATCCTGGGCCATCTCTAGTCGTTCTGAAGAATATCTGGCCAGTGGATGCAGATGGCTTTGGAGGAAAAAGTGAGGCTGGTGACCTTGCACAGCCCTGCCTCACTCAAATCAAAGTCAACTACAAGTCACGTCATCATCTCCCTGATGCCATGGTCCTCTTCAGGAGTGAAGGACAAACACAAGCCTTCCTTTCGTTGATCATTTGCAATTTATCCTACATATACCTTGTTTGTATATGGTTGTTTGTATGTCATATCCCTCATTAGAGTCTGAGGTCCTCTTAGGCAAAGATTATATTTTAACTTTCTTTGTATCCCTGCCATTTGGCACATAGTAGGCACCTAATAAATGTCTATTGACTGACTGGCTGGCAGGTACTATGCCAGGTTGACAGGAAGACAAAATGAAAATAGTCCCTGTCCTCAATGAGCTTCCATTCTATTGGGGGAGATAAT
This sequence comes from Pseudochirops cupreus, assembly GCA_028627135.1. Classification (NCBI taxonomy): domain Eukaryota; kingdom Metazoa; phylum Chordata; class Mammalia; order Diprotodontia; family Pseudocheiridae; genus Pseudochirops; species Pseudochirops cupreus. The sequence goes on from CM053582.1 coordinate 434,805,304, forward strand.
AAGAAAGTAACTAAATATATCCAAAATAGATATGTGATAGATGAAGAGAGAGGGCACTAACAGCCAGGGAACCAGAAAAGGCTCCATGTAGAAGGTGGTATTGAACTGACTTTTAAAGGAACAAGGAATGCTAAGAGGTGGAGGTGAGATTATATTGTCAGTATGGGGGACAACCAATGCAAAGGTATGGAGATGGATAATAGAATGTTCTATGTAAGAAATGAAAGGAGAGTAGAGTCTCAGATATTCAGAAGTGCTTCTGTGTGCCCTTACCCATAAGAACTTGAACAAGTTCTGCGGGTGCTGGAGTGGGATAGAATGTGGAAGAGGAAGAAAAGGGGGAAGAGTAGTGGTAGATAGGGCTGAAGAGAACCAAGGATGACTAGTAGACAGCCCGCATGTCCTACTGGCACCCATGTAACGTCAAGAAAATCAGAGGAAGGCCATTAGATTTGGTGGACTCTATGTGGTAGATTTACAGAAGCACATATACAAGAGTCACATAAAGGTAAGAGAGCATGACTGGGTTTTGATTTGCATGATGAATCTCCCTCCCACTGGACCACTGAATTCTTTCCCTTGGGTACCTTGATTTTTGAAAGGTTAGCTTTCAACTTATTTTGCCAAAAACCAACAGATCAACAGTCAATGGACTTAATTCTGGGTTTTCCCTGAGGCAAGACTATCTTAAATCCTAATTGCTACCCAGAGGCACCCACACTTGCCTGTGAAGGACACCACCCTTGCCTAGGAGTAAGGTGGCATTTGAGGCTGCTGAGGTGGACAATGGCAACCTTGCTGTTGAAGGTTCACTGGGAACCCAGCTACCACTGGGATTTTTTTCTATCTTTTTTTAGATGTGACTGTTTTTTTTCCCATGTGTTGAGGTGTATGTTTTTCCTGCCTTTCCTGATTGCCAGATCATCTTCACCATGAAGCTAGAGGGAAGTCTGGGCTGACTAGGTGTAACTCTCTCACCAGAAGCAATAGAGCAGCATGGAAAGATCATTGTACTAGGAGTTAGGAAACCTCACAGAACACTTTATTTTGTAATGCCTTCTCTCCTTCCCCTTCCTCTTCCAATCTATACTTCACACAACTGCCAAAGTGATATTCCTAATGCATATGTGACCATGTTACCACTCTTCTGCTCAAAAAATTCTTAGGGGTCTCCTGTTACCTTAAGGTCAAATATAAACCCTTCTATTTAGCATTTAAAGACTTTCACAACTTGGTTCTAACCTACCTTCCCAGGCATATTACACATTTTTCTCTTTCATGCACAAACTGAATTTCCTGTGTCATGTGTGAGGAACAAGAGGATCAGTTTGTCACATATAACATTCCATATTATATCTCTATGCCTTCACATGATCAGTTCCCCACCCTTGGAATGTACTTTTTCTCACCTTCATCTCATAGAATTCTTAGCTTCCTTCAGAGCTTAATTCAGATATTACCATCTATGTATAGCCTTTCCTGATCTTCCCAGCTGCTAGCTCTCCTCTCTCTTGCCAAATTACCTTGTGTTCATTTTATATAGTTTTTATACAATTATATACCTATATTCATGTAGTTTTATATAGATATAGTTATCTTCCAAGTTCCATTTAGTATGAATTACTCCCCTGCCATGTGTTCAAATTTGTATTGTTTGAAGTTATAATTATGCAAAATATGGCAATTGAACTTAGAATAACGTGACTGCTTTGAGGATTCATTATTTGTATTAACTGAGTCCTGGCTGTTTATGTCTATCTGGATACATTTGTGTCTGGAGGCAATTTTATTTTTGTCTTTGTAACCCCAGTATTTAACTCAGTACCCAATAGATGTTTAATAATAAATGCCTGTAGAATGGACCCTCTAATCTACTTATGCAGTTCTTGGTGTTACAGTTATCTGTGTGTTTTTGTCAAATTGACCTAGACCATAAGCCCCATCAGGTCCGGCATGGTATCCAAATTTGTATCTCCCCAAGAATATAGCATGTTCTGTATACAGAAAGAACTTAATAAACATTTGTTAAATGACTAAATGAGATTTGGATTCTAGTCTCAACAGTGCTTCAAACTATGTGTGTGATCCTGAGCAAGTTACAGCATCTTTCTGGGTCCGGTTTTCCACATAATGAAGATGGTCTATGGAGTCTTGAAGAGTCAGACGTGACTAAATGACTGAACAACAATAAAATAAAGAAGAAGCTGGATTGTAAGGCTGATTTCAGCTGCAACATTCTAGGAATGATGGAAAAACTGAGCCCCAAAGAGGCTTAAGTGACTTGCTTAGGGTCACAAAGTAGCAAACCAGTTATCTTGACCCTGGTTCAGTGTTTTTCCCATGCTACCAAGTAGGAGAAAAACTAGGTCCAGATTGAGCAGGGCAGGAGTAACCCCAGGACAATTCTGCCAAGTATTCTACTCCCTTCCTTCTACCAGGCTCAGCAGGACCAAGCTGTTCCTTATAAAAACAGTGGAATTAGTTTAAAAACGCAATAAGACTTTTGCTTTACACAGCTGGTGGTGCAGTAGACAGAACGCTGGAATCAGACAGGAAGATCTGAGTATAAATCCAGACTTAGACACTTACTACCTATGTGACCCTGGGCAAGTCCATGAGCGGAGTCCCTTTTCACTTCATTATCCTGCTTCTGATGCTTATTACCTGTGTGACCTTGGGTAGATCATTTAACTTTCCTAGGATTCAGTTTACTCAACTGTAAAAATGAAGGACTATCCTGGATGTCCTCTGAGGTCCTTCCCAATTCTAAATCTATGATCCTATGATCGATTACCCCAGCACATCAAACAGCAAATCTGTGTCCCCTAAAGTGGGAGGAGGGCGTTTCCCCTGCTCTCCAGTGCTCTCCCTCTCCGTTTAGGTCAGCTCCCATGGTCTGAGTCTGGCCATGGAATGGAAATCCCCAGTGTGTGATGGCTGAAGCCTGGCTCTTTCATCTTGGACTTTAAGTCCATCAAGAAGGATTTTATGACAGCTCGAGGGAATGTCAGAGAAAGGAGAGGGTGAGGAGGCAATCTTTAAGGAAAAGTTCCAGATGCATCAGTTCAGGTCTTCCAAACCTACTTCTTCCCATTATCAGCTGCTCCATCCATGAAAAGTTCTCCAAGGTACTGATATGACCCTGATCACAGGCACCCTAACACTAGAACCAAATCCACAGTCCTGGAAGGCTCTCCAAACTGGCCCTAAGGCTGACAAGTATTGAGTACAGAGTAAGCACTTAAGAAATGCTTGTTGCTTGAAACTCTTTAAATGTACTTAGGTAGTGTGTGGCCAGAAAAGGAGGTAAGCTAGTCATGCAGGAAAAACAGAGGGTAACTGGAAGAAAGTCTGTGTCTCCTATTGGTATCCACGGACTCATCTTCCTGAGTTCAAATCCAGCCTCAGATACTTACTAGCTGTGAGACTCTGGGCAAGTCACTTAACTTTGTTTTTCTCAGTTTCCTTATCTGTAAAATGTCAGAGAAGGAACTGGCAGTATCTTTGCCAAGAAAACTCCAAATGGGGTCACAAAATCAGACCTGAGTTCAAATTCAGCTTCAGACACATACTAGCTGTGTGCCTCTGGGCAAGTCACTTAACCTTGCTTGCCTCAGTTTCCTTATCTGTAAAATGAGTTGGAGAGGGAAATGGCAAGAAGGCCCCAGATGGGGTCGTGAAGAGGTAGACGTGACTGAAACAACTGAACAACAACAACAAACATGGTAATACAATGAGAAGGCCGTCACATTGGGTGGACCCTGTATGGCAGACTTACAGAGTGCTACAGAGTCCCACCAAGTAAGACGGGGTGATCTGCAGGGATGAAGTTAAGATCGTCGGACTCCTTCTCTGGGTGGCTCTGAAAGGTGAGCTTTCCCATTATCCTGCCAACAACTAATGTGGAACATGTCGTCTGCTGGCTGGCTACCATCCTCATCTCCCTCCCACCAGAACCTGGCCCTCTGACACAAGGTCCCCTGCATATGAGAGCTGAGCTTCCACTGTGACTTTCTGGGCACCACACCACTTCCCGGCTGTCTCCCCACTCTGCTGCACCCAGCATGCCTCATTTCCTCTCATCGATGTATTGTCTTGCTTCACTGGAATATAAGCTTTTTGAAGGCAGGAGCTCTCTTGCTGGTTTATGTTTGTACCCCAATTTCTTAGTGCCTGACACATAGCCAGAGTCTAACAAAAGCTCTATTTATTTTTTCTGTAAGTATCAAAGGAACTCATATTTCTATTAGAAGCATTGGTAAATGGCCCTAATCCTTCCGGTGGTTGACTAATTCAAGTACAGACAGGGGAGAGGTATCAATCAGTAAGTAAATATTTATTAGGTGCCACCTACTAAGAATAGGGGATACAAAGAAAGACAAAAGACAATCCCTGCCCTCAAGAAGTTCACAGTCTAATGGGGGGGGCAACATGTAAATAACTCTGTACAAACGAGCAGTGTACTGGCTAAATGGGGAGGCAGGCACTACAATTAAAGGGGTTGGAAAAGCTTTCTGCAGAAGGTGTAATCTTAACCAAGACTTGAAAGAAACCAAGGAAACCTGGAGGCAAAGATGAGAAGAGAGAGTACTCCAGGCATGGGGAAGGCCAGTGAAGATGCCTGATCTGGACTCACAGATTTGTGTAACATCAGAGTTAGAAAGCAGGAGAGCTCTCACATCATACACAACAGTATGTTACAGGTTCACAAAGTACTCTTCCCACAACAACCCTGAGGGATAGGTAGTGAAAGTATTGTTATCCTCATTTCCAAATGAGGAAACTGGACCTCTGGAAAGGAATGTGATTTATTGGTAGTCACACAGGGAGTGAGGGACAAAGCTAGGGCTCGAACCTAATTCTCCTGATTCAAGTCCAGTGGGGTTTTTTTTGTGTTGTGTGTTTATACGCCACATTGTTTAGCACTTAGCTCTTCTAATTGCCTTGCTTTAGACATGAAAAAATTAGATCAGAGAAAAGGGAAATGATAGAGTCACTAGTGAATCTAGCTCTCCTGGCTCCCCTTCCAGTTCACTGTCTTCTATACCTTTCTGGTTCTCCTAAATTAAAAACACTCTGGTCCATATCTCAACTCTGGGGTTTGCTCTCCAGGGGACCTTGGGCAAGGTATCCTCTCCAAACCTCAGTAGGTTCATTCAACACAAACATAACAGTAATACACAGTACTAAGTGGTAAGTGAATTAGAGAACCCAATCAATCAACAAGTCTTTGTTAAGTGCCTAATATGTGCCTACAACCTGTTCAGCCATATGACAGAGAAGCAAATGTCCAAGATCACATAGCCAGTAAGTGGCAGAGCTGAGATTTGAAGCTAGGTCTTTTAAGTTGTTTTTTCCAACTTTCCTTCGGGATCAGCTGGGTTGACAATGACATGTGGGATTTCTAAGCCAACTTTCTGACTGTTTAGTGGTGTAAATCACAACTGGGGAATTCCCTGGAGCTGTGGGGCTTATACCACAACAGGAGTCAGAATAAGGTGATGTCTAAAAGGGTTCATATGTGGAATTCCCAAGAGGACATCCTGATAAGGCCACCCCCAAAGAAGGGACCCTATGAAAGAAAGGGCCAATCAGCTCAGAAGGAAAGAAGGAAGGGAAACTTTCATTAAGCACCTACTATGTGCTAAACACTGATCCTCACAACACTGGGAGATAGATGCTATCAGTATCATACAAGTAAAGAAAAAGAGGCAGACAGAAGTTAAGTGACTTGCCCAAGGTCACACAGTAAATAAGTATCTGAGTTAGATTTGAACTCAGCTCTTCCTGACTCCAGGTCCAGCACTTTGTTAATTGTGCTTTCTAATAGAAAGTGTTGAAATAGATAGGAGTCTATTGTGAGGAAGAATGGAAAGAGCTGATCTCAAAAGCCAGGGATAGCTAGGTTTGAATCTAGCCTCCGACACCTACAGGCTGTGTGATCCTCTCAGCACCTAAGCAACTCTTTAGGTCTCCAAATTGCAGAGAAGGTATAGACAGACCTACGCTGTTACAGGTTTCTTTACCTGAAATTTCTCTATGTCAATGAGATGACAGGTCTCATCCTTTTCCTATTGATCCGATACTTTTAATTATACGTGAATAAACTTTATAAGCCTCACTACAACCTTAGGAAATTGGTATTACAGATATTTGTGAGCCTCACTTTACAAAGAGGAAACTGGGACTTAGAGAGATTTAGTGACCTGTCCAAGGGCACATAGCTAGCAAGGAGCAGAGACAGGATCTGAATGCAGGTCTTGCTGATTCCATGTACAGAATTGGAAGGGACCTGAGGGTCTAAGGATCCAAATTCAAATCCAAGCTTTACTATTAGTTGCATGACTTTTGGAAAGTCACTGAAACCCACCCTAAGTCTTAGTTTGGCTGCAAAATTAGCACACACAAAAATACCTCTATCTATGGTGCAGGACTATTGCAAAGATCAAAGGAAAGCACAGCTGAAAAGCGATTTGTAAACTGTGAGCTCCCTGAGTCCAGGAACTCAGACTTAATCCAAACGTCCACCTCCCCACTCTTCCACCTCTTGGTTCGGTGTTCTGTATACCACTGGCTCTTAATAAATGTCTCTTATCTATACACATAAGTATATCACCATTTCTTTTTAGACTGGGGCAGGCAAAGGGAATTGTGTAGCTCTGTTCTCACACTTGGGTTTCTGTTGTTGTTCACCAGTCTTCAGTTATATCTGACTCTTTGTGACCCCATTTGGGGTTTTCTTGGTAGAGATAATGGAGTAGTTTGCCATTTCCTTCTCCAGTTCATTTTACATATGAGGAAACTGCGGCAAACAGCGTTAAATGACTTGTCCAGAGTGACACAGCTAATGTCTCAGGTCAGGTTTGAACTCAGGAAGATGAATCTTCCTGAGTCCATGCCTGGTGCTCTATTCACTGCACCACCTAGCTGCCCCACACTTGGGTTTATCATGCACCATACTCTTGGAGTCAGCGAGACCTGAGTTCAAATCCTACCTCAGTCACTTACTAACTCTGTGACCTTGAGCAGTCAGTAACATCTCTCAGCCTCAGTTTCCTCACCTGTAAAAAGCAACTGATAATGGCACTGACTCAAAGGATTATTGTGAAGCTCAAATGACACAATAAGTGTAAAGCGCTAAGTACATGCTAGTCATTTTTTTTTCACAGACCTTTGTTTCCCAATCTAGAAAAACGATTACTTACTGTCTAAACCAACCCATGGAGTTGAAGGGAATTGATCAGTGAATGTGGTTTGTAACAACTAATAAGGGAGATGATGGGAACAACGATAGAACAACACATGGACAAACATGCTGTAATATCGGCCGACCTCACTGAAAGCCACACACGCACTTTGCCAAAGCACTTATATGATGATCACGTTTATTTCCTCTCAGTCCAGTTTAGTGGCTCATAATGTTTCTTGGAAGTAATAGCACCAAGTTCTCTCTGCAAAGAGCTCCAGGCACTTTAGATCCATTATCTCATTAATCCTCCCAACCTCCCCAAGCAGCTCCACAGCGGGGAAACTGAGGCAATGAAGTGAAAATGAACGCACGAGTCAGTAGTGAGAACAAGACCATCTCAAGGGGGATGAAGATGGTAATGGATGGAAATCTACAGTGCCTGCCTCTTTCCCCCTAGTGAAATCAGCTTAGAGGCTAAGGCAGTTTGCTCTAGTGGAAAGAACAAGGCAGTAGGAGCCAGATAGCTGCATTCAAATCCTGCTATTAGATGTGTGAACTTTCTCCTCTCTAAACACAGTTTCCTCATTTGTAAAATGAAGTTAGACTAGGTTGATCTCTTCACTTGAGGTTCTCGGACCCTTAAGGGCTCAACAGAAAGATTTCGGGGGAGTCTATGACTTTGAAGGAAAAAAATGACACCTTTATTTTCACTAACCCCTAAATAAAATTTAGTATTTCCTTCAATTATTTAAAAACATTTTTTCCCCTGAGGAGGAGACCATAAACTTCACCAGTCAGCCAAAGAGGTCTATGATACTAAAAAGTTTAAGAACTCCTGGAAGAGATGATTGCTTAGATTCTTTTCAGTCCTAAATCCTATGAAGTTACTGTCAAAGACAGCCTTTCATGGGATAAAAGATCCCAAAAGGGAAGAGTGTCCAGAGACTACAAAGGCAGGCAGTAGCTAGGGAGAAAAGAAATCCATTTACCTTTTCTTACTGAACATTGGGGTGATTCTAATCAACCAATCGACAAACATTTACCAAGTACCTACCATGTACCAGGTGTGGTGCCAGGAGATGGGAATACACGAACCTAAGGTAACTATATTAGCTAGGAAGCAGCTCCCTGTGGAGGGTCCAACACAATTACCCCATCCTAGGCCTGTCTCCAAACTCAGAATTACTAACTCATTGGTCTTGCCAGAGTGGATGCAGGCAAGAAGACATATGTTTCCTTCCTTGGGGAGAGAGGTTTGTCCTGAGCATAGTATTGCTGTTTCCTGGAACAGTAAGTAAATCATAAAATTTGGTACTAGAAGGGTTTAGGGAATATAGGGGAGATATTATTGGATTTGGGGTCAGAAGAGCTGAATTCAAAATGTGACTCTTCTATTTTCTCTCTGAGCTCTCTGGGCTTAATTTCTTTACCTATAAAATGGACAAATTGACTTTTAATATTCCTTCCATCTCAAGTTTATTGGGACTCACTCAACTCCCAAAGATTACAGATGTAGAAACTTGAGTCCAAGAGGTAAAGTGACTTGCCTTAAATCAACCAACCAATCAACAAGAATTTATTAGGTGCCTACTGCATACCAGACCCTGTGCTCGGTAATGGTGATACAAAGACAAAAATGGTACAATCCCTGCCCTCAAGTAGTTTACATTCTGTCAAAAATAGGAGGTAGTAAATCAAACAGCCAGGCTTCAATCCCAGATCAATTGATGGCAAAATTCCATGTTCTTTCATACTACTTGGGATTTTTAGGCTGAGTCCCGAGACCAGTAGTTTTTGAAAAAGGCCAAATGACTATGCTTCCATGATGGGTAGGCACATGACTTAAATTGCAATTAAATATACCTAATACTCAAACTGTGTCCTTCAAGTTAGGATATGTTAATCTGTCCAATGAGGCACTGGTCTAGATTAGTTGCTCTTTCCATAATATACTTCTTCTCAAAGGGCCTGAGGTTTCTTCTGTTACCACTAAACCTAAAGTATACTAATTCAATAACAAAAACACTACCAATCATGCCTGACATTTAAATGGCTTAAAGTTTGCAAAGTGTTTCACTCATTTGACCCTCACAACCATCCAATCTAGGTAGGTATTACAGGTATCATTATCTCTATATTAGAGACGAGGAAACTGAGGCCCAGAATGCTTAATTAGCTCATCTAAGAGTTGTCTGTGAGCATCAGAGGCAAGATTAAAATCTAAGTTTTCCAGACTCCAAGTCTAACATTCTGTCACGTACACCAACAATGACTCAAAAGACATAAATTGATCCTAGGCCTATGGGATGTACAAAGATGGCTGGCTCTTTGCCCTCAATGAGCTAACAGTCTAATGGGGGTAAGGAATAACACAGGAAAAAGCCAGTTTAGAGAAGAGAGGGATCACTTCTGGCTACAAGGTAGGGTAACAAGGGTAGATTTGTAAAGGCTGCACAGAAGTGGTGGTATTTAACCTGAGACTTAAAGAATAAGTTGAATTTTACACTAAGTTCATACCTAAGTATAAATGTGAGTTATTATTATATCCAGCACAGTCGAGTATTTGTTTGTTTTGTTTGGCTAAACCTGTGATTTCACTGTTGCCCAGTGAGGAGACTCCCTTTTCCAAAGTAGATCTGCAACTGTCTCCCACTTACGGTGTTAAGAGAGTTGACTGGGGCACTGACAGGTAAATGCTTTGCGGGTAGTAATTTGACCAGCATGCTTTATAGGCAGGATTTGAGGAGAGGTCTTCTTGATTCTAAAGCCACTCTATCTACCATACTAAGCTGCTTTGGTTTGAGTGTTAGAACATTATGTTGTAGTCTAAGTATCTTAAAATTGGCATCCATAGGAACTCCTTATTAATTAGAATTCTTTATCAATCAACCAGATTGATCAACCAATTCCTGCTATCCTCTGATCATGCCAGAGACTCCACTGTATTATCCTTTATTATTCTGACTTCATGCCCTGCCAGTGTAAGGTGTCATAAGCTGCCATCAATTGTACAGGATATGAAGGCTGCTTTTTGCTCCTTTCTATGAAGCCAAAACCAGGATATCTAGTTTTTTTTTAAGGATGTGAGTCACAGGGAAATAGATTGCATTGGCTTCTTCCCTGAGATACTTCCCTTTTAAACAAGTTAATAACCAGCAATAGATGGCAGAAATTTACTTCTGCTTTGATGAGTTTGCCTCTTGGTAATAAGTGATCTAGGGCTACAAGTATATCAGTACCAAGGAGAGAAATGACTATCTCTTGTTTTGTTACTGATTCACCAAGGTTATCAATGGGCAACTGGAAAGAGCCCTAGACTGGGAACCAGGAGACCAGGATGTCTGGTGGTGGTTCTGTCACAAAAAAACTATATAAACTTGGACAAGTCACCCCTTGCCTGGAACTCTTCCTCTTCATATGTACTTCCTAACTTCCCAGGTTTCCTTCAAGGCCCAGCTAAAGTCCTACCTTCTCCAACAAGCGTGTTCCAGTCTTCAGTAAGCATAGCACCAGACCATCCTCATTTATCCTGTCTATACATCATTTGTAAATAATTCTTTGCATGTTATCTGCCCCAGTAGACTACGAACTCCTTGAGAGCAGGGACTGTCTTTTGCCTTTCTTTGTATCCCCAGCTACCTAGTGCATAGTAGGCCCTTAATAAATGTTTATTGGCTAACTGACTTTTCCTCTTCTGCAAAATGAAGGAGTTGGATCTCTAAAATACCTTTCACCTTTGGAATTCTATGATTTCTAGATCAATATCAGAGCCAAATTGAAGCAAGGTTTGTAGCTGCCTTTTGGAAAAGATGGGAAGCTAGGTGGCACAATGGATAGGGTGCTAGGGCCTGAAATCAGGAAGACTCATTTCCTGACTTCAAATCTGGACTCAGATACTTATTAGCTGTGTGATCCTGGGCAAGTCACTTAACTCTGTTTGCTTCTGTTTCCTCATCTATAAAATGATCTGGAGAAGGAAATGGCAAATCACTCCAGTATCTTTGCCAAGAAAACCCCAAATGGGGTCTTGAAGAGTGGAACATGATTGAAGGAGGAGGAGGAGGACGAGAAGGAGGAGGAGGACGAGAAGGAGGAGGAGGATGAGAAGGAGAAGGAGGATCAGAAGGAGGAGGAGGACGAGAAGGAGGAGGAGGAAGAAGAAGAAGAAGAAGAAGAAGAAGAAGAAGAAGAAGAAGAAGAAGAAGAAGAAGAAGAAGAAGAAGAAGAAGAAGAAGAAGGAAGGGGGAGAAGGAAAGAGACACAGGATTTGGGGGGCAGGTCAAAAGGATTATAACAAGGGGAATTTTCTAGCATTACTTGATTTCTAAGTATGTACATATTTTTTAAAGTTGGAAAATTCTGCTATGAGGCATATATTTATTTGTGATAAGTCAAAGGAGGAGAGAAAGGTAGCATAGAATGGTAGATGCCACCATTGGAATTAGGAAGACTTGGGCTAGCCCTGGCTGTGACATATACTAACTGTTTGACCCTGGGGGAGTCTTTATCCTATCACTGTCCAAGGAAACTCTCTAATATTCCATATTACAAAGGAGTAGTTGATCTGAATCAATGGATGTTACCATCATAGCATCTCTCCCATATGCCCTCACTATCTCTCACCTCCCATATTCAATCTGTTGCCAAGACCTATTGATTTCACCTTTGCAACATCTCTCCAATAAGTCCCTGTCTCTCCTCTGACAATGCCACCACAATGGTGTGGTCCCTCATCAACTTGCTCATGGGCCTCTTGCCTCAAGTCTCTCCCCACTCCAATCCATCCTTCACTCCTCTGTCAGACTGATCTTCCTAAAGTTCAGGTCTGACCATATCACCCTATATTCAATTAACTCCAGTGGATCCTTATCACCTCCAGGATCAAACATAACATCCTTTTTGATTTACTTCTAAAGGAAGCTTTTATCTGTCATCCTAAAGGCCTAATAAGAAGACTCAAACAGGCCCTGTTTACAAATTCAGTCATCATTTGTCATAATTGTCATTTAGAAAGGAGACGAGGAGGACAAGTTCTGAGTCAGTGAAAGAAAACAGTGTGACTGGCTTGTATCCCTCAAGAGAACAGCACACTCCAAAACAGCTCACCTCGAGCCTTAGCTCTTTCCCCAGATGGTGAAATCTATACTTCCTTGGTTTTCCTTTTGAGCTGGGATGGTTAAAGAAGAAAATCCTTTTTTCCTCACTCATAGCAAGCACCTACCATTATATCAGTAAGTATCCCAGCTCAGGAGATCAACAGACAGACTGAGGACAAAGTGATAGTAGGATCTTGGCCCGAAACTCTCCCTTTTCATGTCTTTAAGAGAGAAGGCATCACTGTTACATCATCTTAGATAAGTATTCATAATAAATAAGGTATCCTGGCACTCATAACTTCTGATTCATTTTGTAAGACAATTTACAAACATTCAATGCTCTATGCAAGCCTGGAAATTTGGCAACTTTATCTCTATTTTCAAAGATGATGAAAGAGAGATATAGGAAGGCAGAGAACCACATAAGCCCCACCCAATATTATACAGCAGCAGGTTAAGTGGGACAGAACTGAGGGGGAGGAGAGGGGAGAGGAGAAAAAGCAGCATTCTCCTCTGAAGGGCAAAGGAGTGTATGGAAGATACAGCTCTGTTAAAGCTTTGATTTGTGGTCTTAGATAAGTCACTTCTTCCTCTGTGCCTCAGTTTCCCCAACTATAAGACAGGAGGGTAATATCTTCAAACTGCAAATTGTTCCCCTGAGACCACTGCTAGGATGACATGATATCTGAAAGCTTCTAGGTGAAAGATGGTAGGTGAGGGCCTCCCCCACTCCTTCCTCTGCTCAACACTCCAGATGGCCGAGGGGACAACAGGGCCTTCAAACCACCACCAGGAGTGAACCAGTGAGTACTGACAGTGACGTTGCCATGACAGCCTTATTCGTAAGCCAGTAGATTAAGGAGGCAGCTTGTTGGAAGAGGAGAATAACAGCCCCTCCCCAACCCTACCCCTCAAAGTGTGTTGGCAGAGAGTTCTGGGGATTCTTTAGTTCAGGGATACCACCCCCCCCAAAAAAAGTTAGCAGGAACTTCTGCCTGGTTTAACAGCAGGACAGCTCCATGACTGAGGAGCAAACCCCTGGGGGCCATCCTTACCGATCTTTGTCACAGTGGCAAACAGTTCTTCTAAATACAGCTCCTTCCCCATTCCCAGCCTGTCCTTTCTGCCCTTTCCCCAGGCACAAGGCTAAAGGGTTGTCATCCTAAGGCTCTGAATGATGCCACAGAAAGTGCCACCCTCAGATTTGTACCCAGAAGGCCAAGGTCCAGGAGAACACAGCAGGACAATATGTTCCTTTCCCAAAGACCAAGCCCTACTCTCTCCCCCACACCCACACCCATCCTCCAGGCTCCACTTCCATCCTCCCTCCCTCCTCCCCCCACTTCCTTGGAGTCTGGATTTGAGGGCCCTTCTTGAATCTCAATCTATACCAACTGCATACCCACCCAACCTCTCCCTCCAGCCTTCTTCCTTCCCTGGCCTCCTCAGTCACCCTGCCAGCCCTGAAACTCGCCTCTCCCCACTGTCCAACCCACTCCTAAGCCCCAGAGGACCATCACTGAGAAGGATGCTCCTACCTGTGAGAAGGCAGCAGGGATCTGCCCGGTCCTTCTCCCCATCAGTCCAGGAAAGAAGCCAGCGAGCCCCACCTGCCAAGGGATTGTCTACAAATTCCCCGCTGCATCACTGGGAGAGGAGCATCCTTGCCCAAGCCTTGGTCGAGCTCCTCCCCTTTCTAAGACGGTATCACTCAGTTCGGGGTCCCGGCCCCTCCCCTCTGCCAGCGCATCTGACCTGCCTTAGGAACCCAGGCTGGATGATCAGATTCAGATACCCAGGAGGAGGCACCGAGAGCCACTTAGCCAATAAGGTACAATTTACCCCTGGCCAACGTACTTCCCTTTCCACAGCTGTTACTGAATTAGCCTGGTTCCCACTGCTCCTGTGCAAATGAGATGCTCCGCTCACACAGTGCACGAAGGCAAAAACATCAGTCTCCTCTAGAAGGCAATAGGCGTCTCCGCAACTCCCTTCAGCAACAATGCAGCAAACACAACCCCAGAGCCTCATAGCCTTTACCAGCAAAGGGACGATCTGCAAATTACCAACCACACAAGCCTGGGAAGCAGTAAGTGCTACCCAGTTTTCTAGCTAAATTTACTCATCCTTCTTGCATGGGACAAAGCTTAATCCCACTACAACTGTTCTCAATTTAGATGCTGGAGGGAGTTGTGCCTTTCAGAGTCCACAGCAGCAAAGCTAAAATGCAAGTGAATTTTTTTTAAGGCACTAAAATAGAGAGTAATGGAAAAAAAAAATCTCCTACTACCTTTGTTGTTGTTCTTATTGAGTCTTCTCAGTTGTATCCAACTCTTCATGACCCCATTTAGGGTTTTCTTAACAAAGATACTGGAGTGGTTTGCCATTTCCTCCTTCAGCTCATTTTACAGATGAGGAAACTGAGGTAAACAGAGTTAGGTGACTTTCTTGGGGTCACACAGCTAGTAAGTGTTTGAAGCCAGATTTGAACTCAGAAAGAGTCTTCCTGACTTTAGGCGGAGAACTCTATCCATTACCATTTACTAGCTGTATAAACTTGTGACAGTCACTTAGCTTCTCTGAAAGTTCTCTCATCTGCAAAATGGGAATTAAAATAGATTCAGAGCTCAAAGGGACCTTAGGAGTGGTCTCCTTCAATCTTCTCCTTTTACAGAGGAGGAAGTTGAGGTCCAAAGTGACTTACTCAAGGTCCTACACAGTAAATGGCAGAGGCACAATTTAAAGCCAAAACTTCTGATTTCAAATCCAGAATTCTTTCCATTGTACCATACCTGCCTACCTGGGGGGCGGGGGGGGGAGGTCTAGTTAGAATTACAGATTGAACAGTGGAGAGAGCCCTGGAGTCAGGAAGATGTTTGACCCTGGGCAAGTCACTTAACTTCTCTTTGCCTCAGTTTCTTCATCTGTAAAATGGGGATAATAATAACATCTACCTCCCAGGGTTGTTATGAGGATCAAATGAGAGAATAATCAATAATTGTAAAGCACTTAGCACAGTGCCTGGCAACATAGTAAGTGCTGTCTAAACCTTAGTTATTCTTATTCTTGTTGTTGTTGTTGTTAGTGTGTGTGTGTGTGTGTGTGTGTGTGTGTGTGTGTGTGTGTGTGTGTGTGAAGTCCTTTTGTAGCTCTGGGCTGCTAGAGGGCAGAGTATCTAAGTTCAGATTTGGACTCAGATACTAGCAACTAACTTGCTGTGTGATCCTAGATAAGTCACTTAACTGCTCTTTGTCTCAGTTTCCTCATCTGTAAAGTGAGGTTAATAATAGCATCTACCTTGCAGGGTTGTTTTGGAGAAAAAAATGAGATAATTGTAAAATGCTTAGCACAGAATTGCTACAAATATACTAAATGCTACAAATAAAATCAGATCTAAAAAAATTGGAAAAAAACACTAATTGCCTATGGGTAGGCAAAGCCAATATAATGAAATTATAATTCTAGCTAAATTAATTTACTTATTCAGTGCCATGCCAAACAAACTAACAGAAAATTATGTTGTAGGGCTAGAAAAAATAGTAACGAAATTCATCTGGAAGATCAAAAGGACAAGGATATCGAGGGAACCAATGAAAAAACGTGAAGAAGCAATTGTTTAGCCATATGAGATCTCAAACAGTATTACAAAGTGGTAATCATCAAAACAATCTCGTATTGGCTAAGAGATAGAATGATGGATCAATGAAACGGATTAGGTACAGAAAATACAGTAGGTAATGAGCATAGTAATCTAGTGTTTGATAAATGTGAAGATCTAAGCTTTCAGGACAAGGACTTAGTATTTGACAAAAACTACTGGAAAAAATGGAAAAAATGTTAGGCAGAAATTAGGTATAGTCCAACATCTCATGCCATACACCAAGATAAGGTCAAGTAGGTACATGATTTAGACATAAAAGGTAATATCATAAGCAAGTTAGGGCATCATGAAATAGTTTACCTGTCAGATCTATACATATGGGAAGAATTTATGACCAAGCCAGATATAGATAGCATTACAAGATGTAAAATGGACAATTTTAATTACATTAAATTAAAATTCTTTTGCACATAGAAAACCAATGCAATCAAGATTTGAAGAAAATCAGGAAACTGGGGAAAAAATTTATAGGAAATTTCTCTGATAATGGTTTCATTTCTCAAACATATAGAGAACTGAGTCAAATTTACAAGAATACAAGTCATTCCCTAATTGATAAATGATCAAAGGATATGAACAGATAGTTTTCTGATGAAGAAATCAAAGCTATCTATAGTCATATGAAAAAAAAGTCCTCTAAATCACTACTGATTAGAGAAATTCAAATTGAAACAACTCTGAGGTACCACCTCATACCTACTAGATTGGCTAATATGACAGAAAAGAAAAATGAAAAATATTGAAGGGGATGTTGCAAAATTGGGATACTAATGCGCTATTGGTGGACTTGTGAACTGATCCAAATATTCTGGAGAGCAATTTGGAACTATGTCCAAAGGGCTACAAAACTATGCATGCCCTTTGACTCAGTTATACCACTACTAGGTCTGTGTCTTGAAGAATTGTTTTTAAAAAGGAAAAGAACTAGAAATTGAGGGGATGTCCATTAATCGGGGAATGACTGAACAAGTTGTGCTATATGATTGTGACAGAATAACATTGTATTATAAGAAATGATGAGACAGATGGTTTCAGAAAAACCTGGAAAGATTTACGTGAACTGATGCAAAATGAAATGAGCAGAACCAGGAAAACATTGTAATAACAGTATTGCATGATACTCAACTGTGAATAACTTATCTATTCTCAGCAATAAATGATACAAAACAATTAAGAAGGACTTGTGGTGAAAAGATGCTCTCCATCTCCAGAGAAAGAACTGATGGAGTCTGAATGCAGATCAAAGCATGCTTTACTTTTTACTTTATTATTCTTAGGTTTTTTTGGGGGGATTTATGTTTTCTTTAACATGACTAATATGAAAATGTCTTCTTCATGACTGTGCATACATAACCTTTATCAAATTGCTTGCCTTCCCAATGATGGGGGGGAGGGAGGAAAGGGAGGGAGGAAGAGAATTTGGAACTCGAATATTTTTAAAAGAATGTTTACAAATTTTACCTGTAATTGGAAATAAATAAAATATTTTAAAAATATAGTAATTGCTATATAAATGTTAGCTATTGTTGTTGTAAATATAAAGTGTTCTACGAATAGAGATATGGACTGGATCTGTGATTTTGTCGGCATGTGGAGCTCCCTTTGGAGTAACTTCCTCAAACAGTACAAGGCAGCACATTTTCTGAAACATATAGTCTTAGAAAGCTGCCTAGAGCAGAGCTATTCAACACCAGACCTGCTGACCTCCCCACAGCTTTCCCAAGCACTGAAGAACCAGCTTAAAATGTAATTGAGAAATATCTGTTGTTGTTCAGTTGCTTCAGTTGTGTCTGACTCTCCATGACCCCATTTTGGGGTTTTCTTGGCAAAGATACTGGACTGGTTTGCCATTGTCCTCTCTAGCTCATTGTTATAGGGAACTGGAGAAATGAAATAAAATAGACTAAATATCATAAAAACTAAAGTTGAATTATATAGGGTATTAGACCTGGAAGAAACTTTAGAGAAAGTGTGATTTAACACCCTCATTAAAAAACATATGTGTGGGTATTTGTTTATGTTGTATGCTTTTTACAACATACTCAGTTCCTAATATCTATCTGACTCCTCCCATAAAGGAAAAAAAAGCCAATCAAGCAAAATCAGTCAACACAGTGACCAAAACGCATCTGGGTGTACATTTGACCCCTGCTGTGTTCCTGCCTCTCTACCAAGAAAATGAAGGCACGTCTTGCTTGGCATCTGTTCTACTGAACCATGATTAGTTACATTTAATCTGAATTTGATTGCCTTTAATGCTATTTTTGTCTATATTATTGTAGTCATTAGGTGTGTTGTTCTGTTTCCATTTTCTTCCCTCTGTATCATTTCCTCCGAGTCTTCCTATGTGTCTATAAATTCCTCATATCCATCGTTTCTTGTGGTACAACAATAACATTCCATTACATGTATAAATGATGGTTTATTCAGTCATTTCCTAATTGATAGATACCTACTTTGTTTCCAATGTTTCGCTACTGTAAAAAAAGCTACCAGGAATATTTTAGCACATATGTCAACCTCTTCAGTTTACTGACGAGGACACAACTACGGAGACATGAAATGACAAATCCAAAGTCATAGACTTGACTTAGAAACAGAGCTAGGTCTGGAACCTAGTTCTTTTAGTCCTATCAGTCCTCTTAGCAGACATCACTTTATTCATCCTTTGTACTTGAAGAGGAGCAATGATGTCACCAACGTGCTGTCTTGACTTTCTAATGAACTGGATTTCAGTGAAGCAGAGCTGCACAAAGTCATTAACCTCCTTCTGTCCTCCTGAGTCCTCAGAGTCCAGTGACAAAAGTCAAGCTGACTGTCAAGCCTAGCTCTGCCTCTATCTACATATCACCCAAATCTAGTTAACAAACACAGGTGCGTATTACAAGCTGAATCATTCTGGGCCACAATACAATTTGGGCATACACTACCCCTCAAACCACATTGCTTTGGTGGCTATGTTTACTACCTCCTAAATGTACACAGCATTGAAATACCTTCATTTGTCCATTGGTGAAGTAGGAATCACTAAATCCGCTCACACTGGGAAAGGGAAGGAGAGAGGTACAGCAAGAAATCTAGGAGATATTAATATTAATAAATATATTAATAAAATCTATTTAAAATGATGAATTAGGCAATTGGTAAAGGTAATCAAAGATGGGAATAGTAAATGTTGGAGTGGTTGTAAAAAGATGGTCACTATAATGCTCTGTTGGTGGAACTGTGATCCAAACATTCTGGAAAGCAGCTTGGAAAGTGATTAAAATGTCCATTCATTTGACCCATAAATCCCATTTCTAGGCATATATCCCAAAGAAGTCAAAGATAAAAAGAAAGGACCTGTATAGACCAAAAGATTTACAGCAACACTTTTTTTTTATGGTCATAGCAAAGAACTGGGAAATAAAGTAGATATTCATCTGAACTGAGTAGGTAGCAGGTTTGGAATCAGGGAGATTCATCTTCCTGAATTCAAATCTGGCCTCAGATTCCTACTAGCTGTGTGACACTGGACAAGTCATGTAACACTCTTTGCCTCAATTTCCTCATCCATAAAATTATCTAGAGAAGGAAATCACCCCATGATCTCTAACAAGAAAGCCCTAGATGGGGTCACATAGAGTTTTACACAACTGAAAACAATTGAACAACAGCAACAAACCCATCAGTTAGGGAATGGCTAAACAAATTGAGGATGTGTATAATGCAATATTTCCATGCTTTAAGAAACAATGAATATGAAGAATATAGAAAAGCATGAGAAGACTTATTTTAACTGATACAGAGTAAAATAAGCAGAACTAGGAAAACAATACACGCGAATACACTAAAAATAGAAACAACAACATTGAAATTGAATGTTATGAAATTCAAATTATCAAGTCTGGTTCCAAATAAGACATCTGTGGATGTACCTCTGCCTCTTTTTCACAGAAGAAAGGAAGTATGGATGTAGAACATTGAATGTCATATCTGACTTTGTTGCTATGTTGGTTAGCTTTGCTGAATTGTTCTTTTTCTCTTTTCTTCTTCTTTGTTAGGAAGAATGTCTTTCTGAGAAGGGGAAGATTCCCCTCCCCCCTCATCCTAAGGTGATCTAAAACCAAAATCTACCAATGCTTTTTTAAAAAATGTATTAAGTGATCTAGGAACTTCTGGGAACCTGTCTGGTATGTCTCTCTGCCACTCCAGATCATTGGCATTGCCTATTTTTGATATTACAATGTTTATTTTTATTCCTTTTTTGTTAATGGTTAAGGAATAGAAAGTTAGTGATCAAGTATAAATACAATCTGATCATCTATAAGCCTAATGTCTAATCAAAAGTTTTCCTGATTTGCCAAGAATATCTTTAGATTGTAGAATGGACTAATAAGTCTGATCCAGAATGTCAAGGTAAAAGAATCAAGAGGGCTGGGCGGGGGGAGAAAGGAGGGAGAACAATATTGTCAGAAAAGGGAAAGGAAACACTTCTCTTGTGGGGAGGGGTAGTGATTATGGCTATGTGAAAGCAGGATGGGTTGACCTGGAATTTCTGGTTTGGAGAGTGTCATGGGCTAGGCTAAACCTTGAAAACTTTTGTAAAAATTCCAGGAAAGAAAGCTCAGCCCTTGGACAACTAGGGGGCATAGCAGATAGAGCACCGACCCTGGGGTTAGGAGGACCTGAGTTCAAATCCAGCCTCAGATACTTGACACTTATGAGCTGTATGACCCTGGGCAAGTCACTTAACTCTGATTGCCTAGCGAGAAGAGCGGGGCAGGGAGAAGGAAAAAAGCTCAGCCACTATACAACCTGGGACAAGTTTCTTTTATATGATAATAATATGCTAATTTTCTTCTATATGAGCTTCCAATTACCTTACTCTAGCATGTTACTTCTGAAGTTGTGTATTTTCTTTTTTTGAGCAAATAAACTTTGGAAGTGGAATTATATGGTGGAAGTATATTGGTTGACAGAAGTAAGAGAGGAAATACAGAACAGATGTCAGACTAGGGCATCCAGTGGGGACAAATCTCTGAGTCTGGGGAGTCAATCAGGCTCAAGAACCAGTGAGCTCCAGGTGACTTGAGGCTCAAATCATCAGGGAAGGTTTAGAATGTGAAAACTGTTAAAACCCTAGGACCAAAATCAAAAGTCTTTTGGATCAGTTCCAAAGAGGAAAGTGGGAAAAGTGATTCAGATTGACTAGACCTAAGGCACAGAGATATATCTTTTACACCTTCCTTGGGTCCTAATAGGATCTTCCCACTTAGAAACCCATATATATTTGGGGAAAGGTCATAGCTGGACTCCCACATAGTGTAGGACAGGAAGGAATGTATAATATCCCTGGGAAGACAGTTGGAGGCCCAGTGGTATAGGACTTTAAAAGTCAAATAGAAGAGTTTCTGTTTTATCCTAGAGGCAATAGGGAACTAATTGAGCTTAATGAGAAAAAGAGTGAAAAATCAGAATGGTACTTCAGGAAAATCACTTTGGCAGCTTCACAGAGGATGGACTGGAGTGGGAAAAGGTTTGAGGCAAGGAGACCAGTAGGAGGCCATTGAAATAGTTGAGGTGGGAGGTAATTAGGGACTGAACTGAAGTGGTGGCTTTGTGAATAAAGAAAAGGGGTCAAATATGATAAATAAAATATAAACTTACTTTACTGATAGAGATAGGAAATAGGCCTGTGATTTCATTGGCATAGAGAACACCCAAGTGAGGAAACTATCAATGCAGATCAGCACCCTTGTCTCAGAGAATTGCTTAGAGCATTGAGAGATTATGTGGCTTGTCTAGAGTCACACAAGCAGAGTATGACTGAGCCAGGACTTGAACTCAGCTCTTTGTGGTTTAGAGTCCAGTTTCTCATTTGTTTTTTAAGCTCACAGAGTCAGCAAACTAGAAAGGAGACGAGGTAGAAGGAAGGGCTTGATCCAGATATATCTGTATTCATAGCATGAAGAAGTAACAGTTTCCAGACAAGTAAGAAGTTAGAAAAATATGTAAAATAGGTAAAAGAACATTTTTTTTAAATCACAGTAGTCTAAAACTATTTATAGTGGGAACAAAGAGATACCTTAAAATCATATTAAATTTAAAGTTGGAAGAGACCTTAGAGATTGTCTACTCCAGTCCCTTTATTTAGCAGATAAAAGAAACTGGAACCAAGCTTGGCCAAAAATAACTGGCCTAAGGTCACATAGGGAGTAAGTTCATAGATTGTTGTTGTTGTTCAGTCATTTCACTTGTGTCTGACTCTCTGTGACCCCATTTGGGGTTTTCTTGGCAAAGATACTGAAGTGGTTTGTCATCTCCTTCTCCAGCTCATTTTACAGATGAGGAAACTGAGGCAAACCAGGGTTAAGTGACTTACCCAGAGTCACACAGCTAGTAGGAGTCTGAGGACAGATTTAAACTGAGGAAGATGAGTTTTCCTGACTCCAGAACCAGCACTGTAACTATTCAACCACCTAGCTGCCCTAGGTAGTAAGCAACAATGTTGAGATTTGAATTCAGGATTTGGTATGACCTGAGTTCAGATCTAACTTCTGACATATACTGGCTTGGTTTAATCGTGATCTTCTCGAAGGCAGGAACTGTCTTTTGCCTCTTTTTGTATACCCAGTGCTTAGCACAGTGCCTGGTGCATAGTAACGGCTTAGTAAATGCTTATTGACTAATAGACTAATTGACAATCTGATCCTGGGCAAATCACTTAACCTCTCAATTCTTTAGCAACTTTCCAAGGTAATAAAATACAGAACAATTACAGACTTGTATTGGTAAGGGGAAGTTCCTATACCCATGAAATCATAGTCTGCATAATAAAAGAAACCATAGGAATAAGAATAAGCTAAAATAAAATTTTTGTTACTCTAAAGGAGGCAATGTTTTATCTGGAAAATGTGGCCATCCAGCATTATTTATACCCCTGCAGGGCTTTGGGATCCATAAAAGGAACGACGTCTTCAGAGATGCATGGTTTGGAATTTTTCAAGCGTGATAGGTTACAGTGGGATCATCTCTGCAAAGTTTTTGCTTTGGGGCACAGAATTTTAACTTGCGCTAGTGTTTAGAGTATGTTTGTGGCAGAACTAAGAAATTATTCAAGTTCCTTAATAGAAAAATCCAGACAAGGCTCCTGTTTCCAAGAGAACCTTGGATCTCCAAACGTTATAATACATCCATTTGTAGGGTGATACTCCAGAAAGAAACATTTCCTTATCAGGTTTTCCCAGGAAGAAAATTCTATTTGGTTTCTGTTAATCAATAAACATTTATTAAGCACCTACTATTTGTAAGACACTAGGGATACAAAAATAAGCAAAAAGACAGTCCCTGCCCTCAACATCTAATGGTTTCTCAAATAGAAAGTGTCTACATTAAAATGTCTACATTAAAATGTCTAAATGTCTGCATTTCTTACTTGACTCTATAATGTGAGTTTCTGGAGGGGCAGATCCCTTGAACTTAGCTTCCTCTTATAGGACAATCCCATGAAGATGCTGGGATTCTGAGGCATCACCTTCTCAAACTGGATAGAGACCAACCCCTCTTGACTGGGACCCTAGTGGGCTCATACCCAGAATGACCCTGAAGAACCTCAAGAGATGGCAAATCCAAGGTTGTCTTCTCTCAGTAAGTTAAAAAAATCACCCTCAAGGGACAATTTCCCCATCATTGTGCACTTGTCCCTTCTTCTGGCGCTCTACCTTGCCCCACTCACCATGGTTTGGCCAAATCTGCCCTTATGGGACACTTTTTCTTCCTGGTTTCTCTGACATTGAAGATGGAGGCAGGGGTGGAGGGAAGGGAAATTGATTGCTTCGTGGGAGGTTGAAAGCCCCCTCCATTTGTATAGCCAAGTCAGCCTTGCTGACTTATCCTTAACACCCCATAAAGATCTTCCACTGACCTCTGGCAAGTGACTACCAAAGCCAGTGACATCACAAAGGAAGTGACCTACTATTAACTTAGAACTCACAGTCCACAAAGAAGCAATTTTTTTTTTCTAATACAGAATAGGGACTGCTTTCTCTCCAACTGTGCCTGTGGCTGTGAAGTCTGGGAGGACCACCTTTGCCTGAGGGAAGGACACCCTCGACCTCTCTTGAATGTGGCTGAAACCCAACCATAAGAACCAACATTATTAAAGCCTACATAGAAATTAATTCTTAAACATTTGTTAAAGTTGCCAGTCTCAAGAAATACTGACTAAAAAACAAACAAACAAATAACAGGCTAAAGAAATAGAGCATCCATGCTGTAAGTTCCCATAGTTAAAATGAAATTTTTGTTACCATGAAGGGGGTAACGTTTAACTTCCCTTCCCTCCTATAGTCTCTCTTAAGTTTGGCTTGTAGCATTTCTTATGAGCAACAGGGTCTACTTCATCCCTTTCCCAAGACTAAGTTTCTATGAAGTCTAGTCTATTGAAATTAAACTCCATTTTAATCATGTTAAGTATCCATATTAAGGTGTGATTTGAGCATCTGTTTTCAATTAACTGACTTGAGTTTTCATAGCACTCTTCCTCCCTAGGTTTTCAGTTACTTTTTTTTTCCTTTTAAAAAAAGTTTAATTCAGGGTGGCTAGGTGGCACAGTGAATAGAGCACCGGCCCTGGAATCAGGAGGACCTGAGTTCAAATCCAGCCTTAGACACTTAACACCTACTAGCTGTGTGACCTTGGGCAAGTCACTTAACCCCAATTGCCCTGCTCTTCCCCCCTCCAAAAAAAGAGGATAAAAATAAAGTTTAATTCTCTTTCCCTTTTTTAGAGCATTGCTCTTACTTCACAATAAATCTCTTCTTCCATCCCCAAAACCCAAGTAGAACCTTTTCCTGTAACAATTTGAAATTAAATAAAATAAAGCAACATATTGGTTATATCTGGAAATAAATTAATTCTGCACAGTCCATCACTTTTCCTGAGAGGCTACAGATGATGGATCTTTCACTGTTAGCCCTCTTAAATTGCTATTTTGAAGTCTTGATGTCTTTTGGTGTTGTTTTCCTTTACATTATTGTCGCTGCCTCAGTTACTTTCCTGATTCTCCTTATTTCTCACCACATCAATCCAAATAGGTCTTCTTTGACTGTTTTTGAGACCCTTCTAGATGTTCTGACCTTTAGGAACATTTTTCCTCTTAGAGAGCCAGTGGTTAAACATTTATCAACACACTTCTGAGTACACCCCCACTTAGGTCCTCTCTTTGCAGGATAAATGCTTTCAATTCCTTCAACTGCTCCTTGTAGGGCATGATTTTGAGTCCCTTTCACCATCATCCTGGTTGCACTCCTGTGAATGAACTCCGACTATTCCTTCTAAAATGTGTGTGACCTAGAACTGGACACATTCCAGTTATAGTCTGAGCAGAGCAGTGTACAGTGGGGACTATTGCCTCTGTTATTGTAGACACTAGAGTTATTTTAATACATCCTAAGATTACATTAGCACTTTTGACTGCCACCTCAAATTGCTGACTTGTATTGAGTTTGAAGTTCACTGGACCTTAGGCCATTTTCACATACACTGCTATTTTGGAGGTCGATTTTAAGGTGAGCAGCAGTATTGGGTAGTGAATAAGGGAGCTTGTCAATACCCTTCTTAAACTCTGGGATTCCTAGAGAGGTAATATGGCATAGTGGACAGAAAACTCTCCTTAGCATAAGGAAGAACCTGCATTGAAACTTCTGAAACAAACTTGCTGTGTGGTGCTGGGCAAATTGATCTTTTGGAGGCCCAGGCCACTGTCTTAGACTTTAGGTTGTAGAACAAGTAGAGATCTGATCCAATGTCCAATTCAATGGTCTTTTCTCAGCCCTCATTCTCCTTGACTTCTTTGCAGCCTTTGACACTGTTGATCACTCTCTTCTTCTTGATCTTCTCTGCTCTCTAGGTTTTCAGGGCTCTACTCTCTCCTGGTTCTCCTAACTCTCTGTTCACTCTTTCTCTGTCTTCTTTGCTGGCTCCTCATCCGTATCATGGCTTCTTATTACTATAGGTGTCACTCTGTCCTGAGTTCTATTCTCTTCTTCCTCTGTACTACTTCACTTGGTGGTGTGTATGGAGTCTTCAGGAGGACCAGCATCTCTTGTGTGAGGGCTTGCTAAGTCCTTTTCAGGGCTGCTCATCTACCTTTGGTGTCCACCTCTTGTCCAACTCTCATCTGTGGCTCCAAGAAAGCTGTGGTATGTACTGTGGCCACACCCTGGTAAAACCATCTTGGAAGACAGACTAAACCAGGTTGATGGTAACTGATGGGCCTCAAAGCCATTGGTGAGGAGGATATCTACCCCAAGCACACAAAAACTTCCTGTGGCAGAATGAGTACATGAAAATAGTTTGTTCCAATGGCCATGAAGGTGACTGAAGCAGGTGCTGTGGAGTGCTTAGACCTTGGTAAGGCATTGAAGACACCAAGGTCATATACTGTATCCTGGGCCATGTCTAGTCATCTTGACTTTTGTGTTGTCATTGGACTTTGATGACTCTGGAAGAGAGAGTGAGGTTGATGACTTCGTGCAATCCTGTCTCACTTAAATCCAACTCATGTACAAATCAAGATGTCACCCTAGGATGTCACTGGTTTTCTTAAAAAAAAAATGAAGGATGAGCAATGACTTCACGTGGTGATTCATCAGTGTCTATGGATTTAATTACCATCTCTGTGCTGTGACTCTCTTATCTACCTCTACTGCCCAAACCTCTTGGATAACCTCCAGCCGCACATCTCCTACTGCTTGTGAGACGTCTCAAAGTGGGCATTCAGTGATCATCTTAAAGTCAATAAGCTCCAAACCAAACCTGTTATCTTTCCCCCCTAAAATCTTTCTCCCTTTCCCTATTACTGTAGAGCAGAGGTTCTCAACCTGTGGGTGGCGACCCTTTGGGGGTCGAATGACCCTTTCACAGGGGTCGCCTAAGACCATCAGAAAACACGTATTTCCGATGGTCTTAGGAACCAAGACACCACTCCTCTATCCGTCTCCAGGCAGGTCCGCCCACATAAGAGTATCAAAGGGTCGCGGCATTAGGAAGGTTGAGAACCACTACTGTAGAGGGACACACTATACTCCCAGTCCCTCAGACTCAAAACCTAGGAGTTATCCTGAACTTCTTAGTATCTCTCACCTCCCCCTTCCCCCCTGATCCCCACCACATGCAATTTGTTGCCAAGGCCTTTTTATTATTTCACTTTTGCAATATCTCTTGGATATGTCCTCTTTTCTCTTCTGACACTGCCTCCACTCTGCTCCAAGCCCTCATCACCCCATGCCTGAACTATTGCAATAGCCTGCAGTGGGTCTGCCTGCCTCAAGTCTCTCTCCACTCCAGTGCATCCTCCATTGAGCCACCAAAGTGATTTTCCTAAAGCACAGGTGCAATCATGTCACTCCCCTACTCAGTAAACTCCAGTGGCTCCCTATTGCCTCCAGGATTAAATATAAAATATTCTGTTTGACATGCAAAGCCCTTCAAAATTTATTCTTCCTACCTTTCTAACCTTCTTATACATTACTCCCCACCACATACTCTTTGATCCAGTGCCACTGACCTGGCTATTCCACGAATCTCAGTTCTAGGTGTTTTCTCTTGCTATCGCCCATGCCTGGAAAGCTTCCCTCTTCCATTCCAACTACTGACCTGCCATGGCTTCCTTTAAGTCCTAATTAAAATCCCATCTTTCACTGGAATCCTTTCCCAACCTCTCTTAATTCTAGTGCTTTTACTCTTTTCATTATTTCCTCTTTATCCTGCATATAGCATGCTTTGTACACAATTGGCTTGTTGTCTCCCTCCTCCCCCATTAGATTGTTAGCTCCTTGAGGACAGGGACTATCTTTTTCCTCTTTCTGTATCTCTGGCACTTAGCACAGTGCCTAGCATGGAGCAGGATCTTAACAGATGTTTATTGGCTGATTCACTACTTCCACTCCACTTGCCTCTCTCTTTCCCTCTCCCTCCCCAGTGGGTTATTGAATAACAGGAGTCTAGAACTTGTTCAACAAACAATCTGAAGTCATTAAAGTGTTGTGATCAGTGGATTGATGTGAACAGAACAGAGCTTTAGCAAGATAAGGTAGGCCACAGTTGATAGTAATAATAACAATAACCAGTATTTATGTGATACCTACTATGTTCCAGGCATTGCCTTCCAAATATTATCTTATTTGATCCTTGCTACATTTTCTCATTTGATCCTCCCAACAATCCTGTGAGAGGGCTAGTATTATTCCCATTTTACAGTCAAGGAAACTGAGGTTTAAGTGACTTGCCCAAGGTCATACAGGTAATGAAGTACCTGAGGCAGATTTTGAACTCAGCACTCCCAATTCTATCCCCTGTGTCACTCTAGGTAGATCTGGAATGAGTACAAGGCAGATTTGGAATGAGAAGAGACTGAAAACAGGAAGAAGGTTTAAGAGGCCACAGAAATAATCTCGGTGAGAGACAAGAACAGAAACTAGGGGAATGGTAAGGAAGGGACAGATTTAAGCAATGTTATAGAAGCAAGATTGGTGACAGAGGTTTAATTGTGAGCCACAAATGACTGAAAGAATGTCAGTGTCATGGATGGAATTGGGCAAGTCCAGAAAAAGGAGTCAGTTTTAAGGAAAAATAATAAAGAGCTCAATAGTCCCCTCTCTGCTCTCTATAAGGCCCAGGCTGGGTCATCCCAGAGAAAAGTTTGGACTCTTGAGCAGAAGAGCTGGGCTTCTTGATCTTGGGAAGCTCCACTTACAGAGGTAGGCTACAGTAAAAAGAGTGTTTGAGCCATACTTAAAGTACCTGGGTTTAAATTCTGGCTGTGTTACTTACCTTGTGGCCTTAGGCAAATCACTTGACTAGAAGGACAAGAATTTAAGATTTCTTTGAAGGGCCAAGCAAATTTTTGGGACTGAATGACATATGTGGGTCTTTTAGTGTTTAACCTCTTGGCCTCAGTTTCCTTATCTGTAAAATGGGGTAGAGAGAAGGTTGGACTATAATGAATTCTACATCTGTGATCCACTCTGTGCTAAGATTCTTTGTGGTATGGCATTTAAAAGGTTTGAAATACAATTTCTGGGTAATCTAATCATTTTATTAATAATGCTGGCATGTTTATTAATAAAAAGAGGTCAGTGGCACTCTTGAATGCCAAAGACCCCTCATGGCAGTGGGCTCACAGTTTATATGCTCCGGAAATTTATACACACTTGGAAGAGGAGGTGTTCCTGAGGGTGGCAATCAACTCTGATTGGTTAAAAATTAATGAGAGAATGGATATTATAATGAGATGTGGGTTCATTCTAATGAGGGTCTTGGGGTACATGACTTGGATAACCCAAGTCTTGGTCAAACAGACTTATCAATTTCCATAATCACATGTCTGACAAAAGGAAGAATCCACATTTTCCCAGACATGCCTGAGTAAATACAATGAACAGGAATCTATCCAACAGCCTAAATTCAGAATTTCTTTTACTATCTTTGAGAAAGGTTTCCCACACTGGTTGATTTCTGGATTAGGAAGTTAAAAAGGGTAAGAACTTTGGTCCTTATTTGATAATTGGTTATTAATGCAAGAGAATAATAATAATTTCTCTCAATGGAAGTCATTGACCCTGGATAGGACATAAGCTGGGATGGAAATCTCGCAGTATCTCAAATCTGGGAGTCGGAGGACATGGGGTCAGGAAGACCTGAGTTCAAATCTGGCCTTAAATACTGACTAGCTGAGTGACCCTAGGCAAATCACTTAATCTCTGACTGCCTCAGTTTCCTCAGCTGTAAAAAGGGATCATAATAGCACCTGCCTCCTAGGATTGTTGTGAGGATAAAATGAAACAATAATTGTAAAGTGCTTAGCACAGTGCCTGGGTCATAATAGGTGCCATATAAATGTTAGTTATTAGTAGTAGTATTTTCAGGCATGTGCAGAAATCAGACCCAGGTTGACTGTAGGATCATAAATCCTTTGATCCCAGCAAACTCTGAAAGACCATCCCACAAATTCTAGAAGTATTTCCATTTGTATCAGTGGATGGAGAAGCCACATCACCAGAATTATAGTTCTCTGAAGTATTGAAGTCAGCCAAGAAACAGGGAGTCAGAGAACCTGAGTTCAAATCCACCTCTTATCACTCATTGCCCTTGTGACCACGAGCACCTACTTGGGCCTCAGGTTCTTCGTCTGTGAACTGTGCAAACTGGACTAGATGACCTTCCGTTTCTAGGCCTATGAATTCCCTCATGGATGTCCTACAAATAAGAGTTCTTCAGGCCTATTCCTTTCGTGACTTTGGCTAGGAGGTTTTCAGTTGCATCAGAAGAATCCCCTCCATAGACTTAGGTGTCTGGCATTCACCCTTTCTCCCCTCTCTCTTCTCTGGTGGCTCCCTCCCTTCCTCTGCCATCTCCTCTGCAATGCAGCTAATGCATGGTCAGCCCATGGGTTCCGAATATTTTGATTTCCAGTATGGGTATAGATTATATTAGGTAATTTACAAGCACATAGATTCATATTCATCAATTAGCTTGGGGAAAAGTTTAAAACACTAATTAGTCTCTTCCAGAGTCTCTGTTTGGGTCATCACACCCCTTCCCGAGCCAGACTCAAGAAAACACTATCTAAAGTAACAGCAATACTGTTTTAAGAACAACTTTGAGTGAATAAGTCATTTTGCTTGTTATAGATGCCCAAATTCATGGAGTCAATGCCCTTCCTGGGTAGCATATCCTTATCCGCAGCTCCAGATTGACCCTTCTCTCTTCCTGGGGATAATTATAAGACTAGATTAGTAAGTAAGTGAATTGTAAGATGATCCCCTCGTGTTTGGTTGGAAACTGGTCTCCTTAAAGCCCCTGAAACTCCACCATAACTAATGCCCCAAGCTCTGTTTACAGAATGCCCTGAGCAAATTTTACTTCTGTCCTGGGAGCATGGCGTTGTGCTGGTTCCAATGAGCTCAGCTCTCAGTCTGACCTAGCACCTCCTCATTTCCCTCTAGCTCTCTCTTCTCACATTTCTGAACCTCAGTTGAAGTCTCCTGTTTTTTTCACAACTTCTTTTTCTCTCCATATCATCCCTGTAAAGCATTGGGATGCTTTTTGTCTTTTAGTCATTTCAGTTGTGTCTGATTCATGACCCCATTTGGGATTTTCTTGGCAAAGATACTAGAGTGATTTGCTATTTCCTTTTCTAGCTCATTTTACAGATGAGGAAACTGAGGCAAACAGTGCTGGGTGACTTGCCTGGGGTCACACAGATAGTAAGTGTCTGAGTCCTCCTGACTCCAATCCTGGCATTCTACCCATAGTGCCACCTAGTTTCCCTTTTGTGCTATTTAAATACCCTTATTTAATTCAGACATCCTGCTCTAGAATTTTCCTTTTTGCTTACAACATGGGCATACTTCCAACTCCTTAATTGGGTTCTATCTATCAAAGATCCTCAGTGGTTTTTGGAAGGTACTATGGTTTTATTTTATTTTATTTGCTTTTTTGAGGGGGGAAGGAAGGGCAATTGGGGTTAAGTGACTTGCCCAAGGTCACATGGATAGTTTTACGTTAAGTGTCTGAGGCTGGATTTGCACTCAGGTCCTCCTGACTCCAGGGCTGGTGCTCTGTTCACTGTGCCACCTAGCCACCTCCAGAGTAATGTTTTTAAATAAATAAAATGAAATATATAGGACTATATAGGAATGAAATAGAAATAGAAATGAAATATATAGGACTATAAAGGAAACTAAACATATTGAAATACAATTATCAAAATACTTTTAAAAGTTAAAAAAAACAGGTTCCAGGTTAAGAATGATAAAATAATAATAATAATAATAGCTAGCATTTACAGAGCAACTAAAGATTTATAAATTACATGTTTTCTCATTTGAGCACTACAACAACCTTGGGAATAGATGCTTTTATTATTCCTATTATTCCCATTTTGCAGATGAAGAAATCAAGGCTAACAGGCCAAGTGATTTGCTCAGGGGAATTCAGCGTTTGAGGAAAGATTTAAGCTCAGGTGTTCCTGAGTCCAAGACCAGTGCTCTGTCCATTGCACCACCTACCGGCCTCACGGTCCCTGTTTTAACTTCTCCTTCTCTTCCTTCCCCTGTAGTCCCTCTATATTCTGTCCTCATCAGACTTTATCTGGTGTATTGTGTTCAGTTACTGAAGCTGCAGCTTAATAATGGCATTGAAAACTGGAAGAGCATTCAGAGAAAGGCAGTAAGAATGGCTAAGGTCAGGGGTGTGTTGGAACCAGCTTGAACCAGCTGCCAAGAGCCAATAGCTAAATTTTCAGGGTTAGCATTAACATCTGGGAAATTGGCAATTGCTACAAATCAGGACTTGATTTATTGTCCTGTTGATTGTCCAGACTCAAGAAAGGGATGAAGAAATTGTTGATAATGCAGATTATAAAAGTGTGTCCTGTGGACATTTTTTGGAGACTTGATTGTTAAATATTTACCAGCACACTCATGGCTAAATGCTTGAACTACGTATCTCATGAAGATCATTTGGAGGATCTGGGGATAGTTAGACTGAGAATATTTGGAGAGAACTTAAATAGCTGTGTTCAAGTATTTGAAGGACTGCCTCAATGAAGGAAGATTAGGCTTGTTCTCTTTAAGGGCAGAACCAAGGCAATGGGTAGAAGTCCCAAAGAGGCAAATTTAGGCTTGATTAAAGTTTGTAGGCAAGTAACAAAATAAATCAAGCCCCAATTTGTAGCAATTGCCAATTTCCAAGGTATAAATGCTTACCCTGAAAATCCTAAGAATTAGAGGTAGCTAAAGGTAGAATAGGCTGCTTCTAGCGGTGGTGAGTTCCCCATTCTTAGAGAGAATCCAACAAGAGGCTTAACGACCACTTATTGGGTGGGTTATAGTGGATGTCCTTTTGATTCGGATTAAACTAAATGGCCATTGAAATCTCTTCCAACTCAAATTCTGTGAGTGGGAGGCTGTGTGGTGGCATGGAAATGTCCCTGGATTTGAAGTGAGGTGACCCAGACTCTACTTCTCTGTGTGACCTTGGGCAAGTCATTTAACCTCTATGGGCCTCAATTTCCATTTCTGTAGGATGAAGGGGTTAAGTAGATGACTCCCTCCAAGGTCTTTTCTAGTTCTAAGTCTGTAATCTCATAACTTCTCTCTTTCAAATGTTTTTGTGAAAAAAAAAAAACACAAAAAACACCCCTTTCCCACCCTTCCCCAAGTCCTTTCACGTAATTTATGGGAGACACAGTACAGAAACAGAGAAAGAACATTTTGGACAATTGATCTGGTTATTTCATCATGGATAATGAACCTGTGTTGTTCAAACACTGACCCTGGGGACTCCAAAGTCTTTTCCCCCACCCACTTGGAGTACATGGGATAGAAAAGTCATTCTTCACTCCATGGTGATCAGACAAACATGCCTAAATGTCTTAGCCAAAATCATCAACTCCTGCCTTCTTGCCTTTGTACAGGCTGGCCCGAATGCACAAAATGCACCCCTTCTTCAGCTCTGATTCTTGGAATTTCTAGCTTTCTTTGAGTTTTGGTTAATGTATCATCTCCTATGGGAAGATTTTCTTGGTCTCTGTACTTCGTTGGGTCATAGGTTTAGAATTAGAAGGCACCTTAGAGGTCCTCTGGTAGTAGAGTAGATAGAGTGCTGGGCTTGGAGTCAGGAAGACCTGAGTCCAAATCTGACTTCAGACATTATTCTCTACCTACCTCAGTTTCTCTAATTAGGGACAATAATAGCACCTACTTCCCATGGGTGTTTGGGGTGTTCAGGAAGAACTAGCAGCTCTGGTATGAGGGCTGCCAAGCCCTGTTTCTCCACCTCTGGTGCCCAGCCTTCATCCAGCTCTCACCTGTGGCTCCAAGAAGCTGCAGCATACGCATTGGCCACACCCCAGTAAAACCATCTCAGCAGATGGGCTAAACCAAGTGGAGGGTAACTGACAGGCCTCACACTATTGGTGAGTTAGAAGAATGTCTACCCCAAGCATGGGGAGACTTCCTTGGGCAGAATGAGTGGATGAGAACAATTTGTTCCAAGGGCCACGAAGGGGATGAAGCAGGCAGCTACAAGCAGGTGCTGTGCTGCTTGCTAAGACATTGAAATAACCAGTGTCATCCACTGCATCCCAGGCCATCAACAATCATCCTGACTTTGACCCATCACTGGACTTCAATCACTTTGGAAGAGAGAATGGGGCCGACAACTTTGTGCAGCTCTGCCTTGCTTAAATCCAATTCACTTTAAAGTCAAGACATTATTCCATGATGCAATTGGTCCTCTTTGAAAAAAGAAAGACAAATGAGAGCAGCAGCAGCAACAACAACTTCCCATAATTGTTGCGAAGAACAAATGAGGTAACATTTGTAAAAATTGTTCAGAACAGTGTCTGGCATATAGTTGGCAATATATAAACATTTCTTTGCCTTCCCCATCTGTCATTTGACATACAAGGAAACTGAGGTCAATGGAGATTAGTTGACTTTCTTAGGGTCAGAAAGGGAGTAAATGCAAAAATTAAACTTGAACCCAGATCCTCTGACATTAAATTCCACACCCTTTCTAGCTGTTTGTGCTCTTTCTCTCTTCACATATGTACTTACTTATCTGTTTATATGTTGTCCATATCCAGTAAAATGTAATCTCCTTGAGATTTGAGTGGAGCCAAGATGGTGGAATGGAAGCAGAAACTTTTGTAAGCTCCTCCATGAATTCCGTCACTGGCCTTTAAAAAGTGAATCTGAATGAAAAATGTAATCTCCTTGAGGGCAAGGATTATATCTTGTTTTGCCTTTGTACTAGCAGAGCCTACCATAGTGCTTCCCACAGTGTGTTTGGTCAGGACCTGACATTTCATCAATGTAGAGAGGTGCAGGCAAGAAATTCCTTCTACCAATGAATATCAGCATATTCTCTGCAATTTTTAGTCTCAGAGACTTGCTCTGGGCAGTGAGAAGTTAAGTAGCTTACTTAGGGTCATAAAGCTAGCATGAATCAGAGGCCACACCTGAACCCAAGTCTTGGCCAGCTCTCTATCCAGCATACCACAAGGGCACACAATAGGTGCTTGATAAATGTTTGATGACTTTAATTGGGACCTCAAAGTTGGTCAGTGAGAAAGCTGAGGAGAAAAAAAAAGTTGAGGAGAACAGAAAGCTCTTAGATAAAAAAGAAAGAGGTTAAGAACTCATATATGCAAAAACATTTATAGCTACCTTTTTCTCTAGTGGCAAAGAAACTAAGTGGAAGTTCAAGAGATGTCCATCAGTTGTAGAGTAGATGAATAAATTATGGTCTATGGATGTACTTTCATGCCACAAGAAATGACAATAAGGACACAATTCAGACAAACCTGGAATGAGTTATATGAACTGATACAGAGTGAAGTGAGAAGAACCAGGAGAACAATTTATATAATGATAACAATGATGCAAAGAAAAACTTCTTCTAAAAAATTTATGCTCACATACATTCATTTTTTAAAAAATTTCAAAATCTTTCTCTCTCTCTAGCCCCTTCCTCACCCATTGAGAAGGGGAGCAATGTGATATCAATTCTACATATGAAATCATGCAAAACATATTTCTGTATTAACCTTGTGCAAAAAAAAAGCAAGAAAAAAAAGCAAGTTAAAAAGTATGCTTCAATCTGCACTCAGAGTTCATCAATTTTCTGTCTGGCAGTGGATAGGATTTTTCATCATGAGTCCTTTGGAACCGAAAGACAAACTACTTTAAAAGACTTAAGAACTCCGATCAATAAAATGACCAACCATGATTCCAAATGATGGATGATGAAGCCATGCTACCCACTTCCTGATGAAGATGTGAAATGAGTGCAGAACGCCAAATTAATCGTAACATTTTTTTGGACATGGCCAATGCAGAAATTTGGCCATTGCAACAGACTTCCAGTAAGTCTACCTGCCTCAAGTCTCTCCCCACTACAATGCATCTTTCATTCAGCTACCAGTGATTTTTCTAAAGTGCAGGCCTGATCATGTCACTTCTTCTCCTTCTCTGCCTCCCAATAAATTCCAGTGGCTCCTGTTGCCTCCAGGGTGAAAAACAAAATACTCTGTATGGTACTTAAAGCCTTTAATAATCTAGTCCTCTCCTACCTTTCCAGTCTTTTTATATCTTACCACCCACCACATTCTCTTCAACCCAGTGACACTGGCCTCCTGGTTATTTCACAAACAAAAACACTTCATCTCTCAGCTCCAGGCATTTTCTCTGGCTGTCCCCCATGTTTGGAATGCTCTCCTTTTTCAATTCCACCTACTGACTTCTCTGGCTTCCTTTGAGCCCCAACTAAAAATCTCATTTTTATAGGAAGCCTTTTCCAGTCCCTCTTAATTCTAGTGCCATCCCTCTGTTAATTATTTCCTGTTTTCCTGTAGGTATATAATTGTTGTATATAATTTATATTGCATATTTATATTGTATATTTGTATATAATTGTCGGCGTATTGTCTCCTCCATTTGACTGGAAACTCCTTGAGGGCAGGGACCATCTTTTGCCTCGTTTTGTATCCTCAGTTGTCAGCACAATACCTGGCGTATAATAGGCTCTTAATAAATGTTTGTTTTGTTTGACTATACATATTAGTTATGAGGGTTCTGTTTCTCTTTTTTTTTCCCAAAGGGTTGGGGTAAGAGATAGGAAAGAGAAAAAATGCTTGTTAGTTGAAAAAAAATAAAAGAAAAGTTACATAAAAAAACACTAAGTGCCCTTCGTTAGATGTGAGAGTGGTGGGCAAAGGGGAGGAAAGGTCAAGATCACTTGAATCTGTTGGACACTGGTTTGCTGCAGTTGTTTTGCCATCAAGACCTAATTGATTCTGTCTCCATTGATTTTCTACTTTTCCAGGATGGCAGCTGGACCTCTAGCTTTTTAACAAAATAGCATCTGGGAGCCTGAC
The DNA here is from genome assembly GCA_028627135.1 of Pseudochirops cupreus. NCBI lineage: Eukaryota > Metazoa > Chordata > Mammalia > Diprotodontia > Pseudocheiridae > Pseudochirops > Pseudochirops cupreus. The sequence continues at coordinate 434,842,179 of CM053582.1, forward strand.
TGGGAGCTGGTGGGGAACAAGTGAGTGAGAGGATATTGGGGGGGGGGATAGTTTTCCTAGGGCTCAAGGTAATCCACTCTGCCAACAATTGTATGGGCCACTCACTCCCTGTTGCTCCACTAGGTTTTAGTTTAGTTTACAGGAAACCTCAAGATATAGGAGGGGTGAATAGTTCAAGGGAAAGTGATGTCAGGGTGAAGTTGACAAGAGAAATCTCAAAGGATAAGACCTTTTCCTGTGACACCTCTTTCCACTTATTTTTAGGGGAGGATAGGGAAGGATGGTTGTTTGGGAAGAAGAAACAGGAGAGTGTCGACTTAGTTTTTTTCACTTTAGTGTTATCACTGATACTATCAAGGTCACCAGGCAAAACTGAAGAGAAACAGTTGTCTCTCTGACTGGATTCCCCCAGAGTTGCCTTTTCTTATGCCTGGTTCTCTGAAGGGAAATTTAGATGCCTGTATGGGGCTGTCTGGTCCAAGAGACTTGAAACTAAGCCTCTTTGGAATTTGCTTGTCATTGTCACCAAGGTTCTTATTAATGATTTCTGGAGCTGGGAGGAGATGTGGGGAGGATCTGCTCCATGTTCAGATGATCCTCTTGAAAAGGTTCATTGACTTTCTTCTAGATTTAAATAATGAATGAATGAAAAAGCAATCCCTATTCAAATTCCCATTCACCCTAGACCTCTTCTTCCCATATTTTCCCAACTTCTTTTAATCATGAAAACTTTGTTCTCTCTAGAAGATATTTTATCTGTGCTCATTCTCTCTAATATAGGATAATTCTTCTCCCAGGAACCAAGAGGAAAAGTAGGCATATTCCTTCCTCTATACTGCCACTTCCCAAAAAACCCTAATTAGTCTTCCTGTCTCATGTCTCACTCTCCACATACACATCAAAATGATTTGACCATGTAACTCTCTTCCTTAATTATCTCCAGTATCTCTCTGTTGCCATTAGGACTAAACACTTCATTTGGTTTCCTTTTACGGCTCTTCACAACCTATTCCCAACTTGCTTTTCTAATTGTATTTTACATTATTATCCTTCTCGCTTTACCCTCACTTCCCTCACTGTTGTTGTTCCTGTCATGTCTGACTCTTTGTGATCCCATTTGGGGTTTTCTTGGCAAAGATACTGGAGTGGTTTGCCATTTCCTTCTCCAGATCATTTTTCAGATGAGGAAATAGAGGCAAATAGGGTTAAGGGACTTGCCCATGGTCACACAGCTGGTTAAGTGTCTGGGGCCAGATTTGAACTCAGATGAGTTTTCCTGCTCCAGTCCCAGCACTCTAACCACTGCTCCACCTAGCTGCTTCTTTCTGTTCTCTCTGATACTAAAATTTCCTAATTACTAAGTCTAATGGTCTTTTCAGAATCCTTAGCTGATTTCTCAGAGGCTTTTGGCACCATTGACAACATTCTCCTCCTGGATACTTCTCTTCTCCCTTTGCTACTATGATGCTACTTTTCCCTATTTCTGCTCCTTCTCTGTCTTCTTTGTAAAATGCTTTAGATTTCCTGCTTCTTTATTATGGGTATCCTTTACAGTTCTGCTCTGGGTCTTCCTCTCTTCTCTCTCTACATTTTCTCCTTCACTTATCTAAATTCCCTTTTGCTCCCATGGATGAAATGATTATCTTTAAACACATGACTCCCAAATCCATCCTGATTCTTTCTCATGAACTACAGCCCACCTCCTATGGGTTGACATCTCTACATGATGTTCCATTAGCATTCCAAACTCAATATGTCCAAAACTAAAAGAATACTTGCCACAGAATAAGGATATATCAAGTTCAAATCCTGCCTCCAACCCTTTTCAGTTGTGTGACCATGCGAAGATTCAACATCTTCAGCCTTCCTTCCCTCCAAATCTACTTTCTTTTTTTTTATATTAACTTTTGTTTATTTTTAGTTTACATCATTCATTTTCATGAGATTTTGAGTTACAGATTTTCTCCCCCTCTTTCCCCTACCTAGCACCCCAAAACAGTGATCCCATGTTTACCCCCTCCCCCAATCTGCTTTCTCCTATATCCTCCCCCATCACCCCTCTGACTTTCTGGTAGGGCAAGATGGATCTCCTTACCCCAGTGCCTGTATATCTTAATTCCCAGTTACACGTAAATAATAATAATAATTATATATATATATATATATATATATATAGTATATACATGTATATATGTGTATATATATATACATATATATATAGTATATACATGTATATATGTGTATATATATATATACATATATATTCAACATTTGATCTTAGAACTTTAAATTCTAGATTTTTTCCCTACCTCCCTCATCATCCACCCCCCACTAGAAAGACAAGCAATTCAATACAGGGTATACATGTGTAGTTACATAGAACATTCAAATCTACTTTCTCCTCTAAATGTCTCTGCTTCTCTTAAGGACACCATAATCTTTCTAACCACCTGCATTCATGACCTTGGAATCACATTTGTCTCTTCCTTTCCCTCTTCCAATTTGTTGTCAAATCCCATTCATTCAATTTACACAACATACCTGGCATCTATCGCCTTCTCTCTCCTCATAACACCACAACCCTTGTCCAAGTTCTCATTATTTCTCTCATACCATCACAACTGACTCATAATTGGTGGATTTGTCTCAAGGCCCCCTTTCCCCATTTTCAACCCATCTTCCCATCTTCACACAGCTATCAGAATACTCTTACTAAGGCACACATCTACTCTGGCATTGCCTTGCTCAAAAACTATCACTGGGATGCCAATATAATACCTAATATTGCTGCTGTTAAAATTGATTTATGGATTTAGCGCTATACCAATCTAGCTGCCAAGGGGTTACTTTGGAGGACTAGACAGAATAAGAACAAAATTCACCCAGAGAACCAAAATGTATAAGAATCTCAAGGAAAATAATGAGAAAAGTAAGAATGAAAGGGGCTTAGTGCTTATAGACATTGAACCATATTATTATTTGTTTATATAAGTAGCAAGTTTTTATTATCATTATCATTAATGTCCCTCCCACTATCCCCACTGACCAATTTTTAAAACTAAATGGGAAGAACAAATCGTGTGTGTGTATGTATACATAGATACACATAGAAAAGCAAAGCAAATTCTCACATTACCCACGCCTAAAGATATACACCTATTTCTGCATTTTAAGTGTCTCATCTCACTGTCAGGAGGCTAGTAGTGTGTTTCATCTTCATTCTTGTGACTTGTAATGTATCCTTGGTTGATCAGTTCCAGAGACTTTCAAAGTTTGTTTTCTCCAAAACGTTGCTCTAATGTTGTCACAAATTGTTCTCCTAGTTATGCTCAATTCATTCTTGCAACAGTTCATAAAAGTCTTCCCAGTTTCCTCTGAAATTGTCCACTTCATCATTTCTTATGGCACGATAATATTCCATTACAGTTATATACCATGATTTGTTTAGCCATTCTCCAATAAGAGGACTCAAACCACATTATGAAGCTATAATCATAAAAACTATTTGATACTGGTTAAAAATGAGCAAAGTTCAGGGTGGTGTAATAGATAAGCCTGGGTTTGAGTACCTCCTTGGATACATGGTGGTAGGGTGACCTTGGACGAATGACTTAGCTTCTCAGTGCTCAAGACACCTCTCTTAAAATTATAAGGTGCTGACCTTCATTGATAGGGAGAGTTTCTTTTTTTTCAGCCAAAGGCAAAGTTTATTAGAACACCAACCGGGTGGGTGAGATTTTAAGAATTTGCCATATTGCCCAAATTTTAAGAATCTGAACATTTGTATCGCTAATGCAAGGAGGACAGAGTCCTAAGGAATTTGAGTAGAGTTTCTTTTTTTTAAATTTTTTTCCAATTACATGAAAAACAGTTTTTATAATTAATTTTTTAAAACATTGAGTTCCAAACTCTCTCCCTCTCTTGCTGCCCTTCCTTTTCATTGAGAAGGCAAACAATTTGATATAGATTCCACATGTGCAGTCATACAAAAGCATACTTCATATTAGCCATGTTGTGAAAGAAAACACAAACCAACCCCCTCTCCTGGCCCCAACACACAAAATAAAGACATTTTAAAAAGTGTGCTTTGATCTATATTCAGACTCTATCAGTTCTTTCTCTGGAGGTGGATAGCATTTTTTATCATGAGTCCTTTGGAATTATCTTGGATCATTGTATTCCTGAGAATAACTAAGTCATTCACAGTTGATTATCACACGGTATTGCTGTTCCTGTGTACAATGTTCTCCTGGTCCTGGTCCTCATTTTACCTTACATCAGCTCATATAAGTCTTTCCAGGTTTTTTCTGAAACCGTCCTGTTCATCATTTCTTATCGTACAATAGTATTCCATCACAGTCATATACTACAACTTGTTTAGCCACTCCCCAGTCGATGGACATTTCCTCATTTTTCAATTTTTCACCATCACAAAAAGAACTGCTATAAATATTTTGTTCATATAAATCCTTTCCCCTTTTTCTTTTATCTCTTTGGGGGTACAGCCCTAGTAGTGGTATTGCTGGATCAAGGGTTATGTACACTTTTAAAGCTTTTTTGGGAATAGTTCCATTTTGCTTTCCAGAATGATTGGGTTTCTTTTCTATGCCAGTGAAATAAGAATAGCTGGCATTTATATAGAACTTTAAGGCTTACCAAGGGCTTTGCAAATATCTCATTTGAACCTCATGACAACCTGGGGAGATAGGTGATACTATTATCCCTATTTTTTACAGATGAGGAAACTGAGGCAGATAGAGGTCAACTGACTCATTCGGGGCCACACATCTAGAATTCAGGTCTTTTAAACTCAAGATCCAGTGTACTATCCAGAGAGACAACTAGCTGCTTCTGTAATGACAAGGCCATACTCTATCTTCCCTAAAAATTAGGAGAGTTAATCAGTGGAATAGTTCATAGGCAAGAAAGTGCTTTTTATTTTGTTATGTTTCCAACATATTTGCTCCTGGCTAGGTTGGATGTGTAATTCTTCAGCCTGGAATTCTAAAGTAGAGACATTCAGGGGAAGAATGAAGACAGAGACAGCCTTGACAGTCCTTTGACGGTCCTTGTCTTCAAATGCCAATGAATTCCATATAAAGCTTTTTTTTTTGTTATAATCAAACCATGTCCCCCATGCACACAGCAATGAACTCAGCACATTTCTCTCAATTTAAGTCTAATTAATGGGGTATTATCCTTGTTCTCCTCTAGTGATGGTATAATTGAGGTCTATTAAACTTCTGTGGGTTTTTCCAGCCTCCCAAGAAAGCATTCTGTGTGTCCAACCCTTTCATTGCCAGATGGATGATCTCTGGAGGGGAGGGAAGTTTTAATCACTTCTGGCTAGGTGCCAGGAAGGCTGGCCATGGATTTAAAGAAGAAGGAAGATGAGGTTGGGTATCCTACGGGGGCAAGGAGTGGGAGAAGAATACTGATAAGGATAGGGTAGAGATGAGAGAGATAAGGATGAAGAGAAAGGAATGGGATTGAGATGGGAATAGGGGGATGAGAAAGGAGAAAGGAATTTGGGAATGGAATTGAAGACAAGGATAGGAAGGTGAATAGAAGATGGGATGAGGATACAGGTTGAAGATGAGGCTGGAGATTCTTTTCTTTTCTATTGTTTTCTTCATTTGGGAATGGAAGACTCTCCTTACTGGGAGGAGGCAAAAGCACTGGGCCAATGTAATCAGGAGGCCATATACAAAATGCATGTTCATCTTCCCTCCTTTCCTTAGAGAGGTGGTACACTATGGGTTCAAAATGTTGCACATACTGTCAAACATGGGTTCTATGTCAATTGAGTTTGCTTAAACTGTCTTTCTTTGTTATCTGAGAAAGAAACTTACTGGCTGTTGGTGGGAGGTGGGGGGTGGGGGAGACTGGTGTGGGATATTCAGAAAATTCTAGGGTGTAAAAATGAAATGCTTCAATAAATTTTTTAAAGCAATAACACAAATAGTTCAAAAGAAATGAGGATTTGAGAACTTTTCTGGAGTCTTCAGCAAGAAAGCCAAGCCCCTGTTGCAGCCACTGGTTTCTACTTAAGCTTCTCCCCTTTCCTCTATACCTATTGCCTCAGGGAGAGGCTCTTTTCAGTCCAACTTCTCTACATTTCCTGTGCTCCTCATTTCGGGTCCCTCTGTTCCTAGCCCATGAATCTTACTGGACTGCGTCCTTGACAAGGTGTGAAGGCAAGAAGAAGGCTTGGGGAACTCAGTAAAGCTATTCCCTGGACCACATCCGTCTGCTTCTTTGTCTCTGGGAGCTCTCTATTCCAGGTCTTTCATATAGAAGCACACTGACTCTGGAGTCAGAGAGTCCTGGGTTCAGATCCTGCCTGTTATTGGCTGTGTGACCTAGGACAAAGCCATCTAACTTCTCGAGGGGCTACTGAGGGGGATATTCTCCCACCTCCTTTAGAAGTTACTGATTAACCTTCTGACCCTGAGTAGGATACTTCCCATTGCTGGGCCTCTGTTTGCTGATCTGTAAAATGAGGGGCTTCTAAGGTACCTCAAACTAACATCCTCCGGTTCTAAAATTGTGATATAGGTCCTTCCCATATGTCCTTCATGCTCCTGGCTCACTGCACGCTAGCCTCTGGGACAGGGAGTCTTTGGCCTTTTTTGTATCTTTCCGTGCTTGGCATGGTGATAGGCCCATAGTGTGCACATAATAAATGCTTGTTGACTGACTTCCTGTCTTCCTAGCTACTTGTTCCCAAGTGAATTGGAGACTGGGAGACTGAAATCAATTTCAACTATACCTGCCCCATATTGAGTTTATGGTTGTGTCCGTACTTGCCACAATTATTGACAGCCCTGATCCTAATGGCCAAAATCAGCATCCTATAGCGAGGTGAGGCAGTGGGTAGAGCCCTGGGTCTGGAGTCAGGAAGGCTTGAGCTCCAATCTGACCTCAGACATTTTTTCTCTGGGTGATTTTGGGGAGGTCGGTTAACCTCTATCTGCCTGAGATTCCTCAACTTTAAAATGGGGATTATGATAGCACCTCCCTCCCAAGGTTGTTGTGAGGATGCAACGAGATATATTTGTAAAGCACTTTGCAAATCTCAAAGTGCTAGATAAACGTGAGCTATTGTTATTATTAATTATTATTATTATGTATCCAAGAGACAGGAAATAAGTATCTGGTGGTGCAGTGATAGAGTGCTGGGTCTGGAAGCAGGAAGACCTGAATTCAAATCCAGACAGACACTTATCAGCTGTGTGATCCTGGGCAAGTCACTTAGCCTCAGTTTCCTCATATGTCAAATAGGGATAATAATAGCACCTCCCTCCCAGGGTTGCTGTGAAGATCAGAGGAGTTAATATGTGTAAAGCACTTAGTACCTAGCACATCATAGGCACTTATCTAAATGTTGGTTAGCTGTGTTATTATTACTCATATTCATATTATTATTGGCAGCTAGGTGGCACAATGGATAGAGTGCCAGGCCTGGAGTCAGGAAGTCTCATCTTCCTGAGCTCAAATCTGGCCTCAGATACGTACTAGTTGTGTGACCCAGGACAAGTCACTTAACCCTGTTTGCTTTAGTCTCCTCATCTATAAAATGAGCTGGAGAAGGAAATTGGAAACCACTCCGGTATCTCTGCCAAGAAAACCCCAAAAGAGTTTACAAAGAACTGGACATGACTGAAATGACTGGACAATAACAACAAACTGCAGCAATTATTATTATTTTTAATGACTTCAGGGAAACAGGCCCCCATCTTCTTCTTACCTCTACCCTCTATCCCTGTTTCTCTGTCTCTTTTATTAAGTGTTAATATCCAAGATGGAAAGGGTCAAAAGGCAATAGAATATTCTTCCATAATGATATCTTCTACAATAATAATAGAGTCCTTTAACTTAAAAGTCACTCTCCTAACAGCAATGCTCTGAGGTTGGTACCAATTTGGCAGGTGAGACAACTGTTAAGGCAAGAAATGTTAAGGTCCTACAACTACTCAAGTCTTTACATTCTAAACTTACTACTCTTCCCACTCCACTGCCTGCTTACCCTTAGGTTCCCTAGGTTTTTCCTCTTCCAGGAAGCTTCTGTCCCATCCCACCTGAGTAAAAGAAAACTTCTCCTTGGGTGAAGAGATTTAGTCTGTGATTTATTCCAGGAAAGTTCTAGGCAGCTTAATTGAGAGCTGAAGTCAGGCTGGGGCAATGATGGGAGTGAGAGGGCAGTGGATGAAGTATGGTCAAGAAACATTAACAGAGGGGTAGCTAGGTGGTGCAGTGAATAGAGCACCAGTCCTGGAGTCAGTAGGACCTGAGTTCAAATCCAACCTCAGACACTTGGTATACTTACTAGCTGTGTGATCTTGGGCAAGTCACTTAGCCCTAATTGCCTTGCCTTCCCCCTTCCAAAAAAAAAAGAATAACAGAGGAAGGAAAAAAAATATATTAAGCACCTACTATGTGCTAAGAGTTTCACTAAGCACTTTACAAATATTATCTCATTTGGTCCTCACAACAACCCTAGGAAATAGGTGCTATTACAATCCCCTTTTTAGTGATGAGGAAACTGAGAAAGTCAGAGGTTAAATGACTTATCTAAGGATCACACAGCTAAGAAGTGTTCAAGGTCAAATTTGAACTCAGGTCTTCTTGACTCCAGGACGATAGCTCTAGGTAGCACCGTAGACTGTACTACCTAGCTGCCTCTAGGAAACAGGATACAGAAAACAGGAGTATTAAAGCATCTTAATGAGGGACTGGAAATAATATACAGAAGTAAGCAAACAGTGTTTGATAGATCCAAAGACATCAAGTGCTGAGATGAGAAATCATTATTTGGCAAAGACTACTGAAAAAAACCTTAGGAAACACTTTGTATATATTTGGTTTAGACCGACATCTTACACTAGACACCAGAATAAGATCTGAACAGGTATAGGACAGATGTAAAAGGTGACATCAGAGACAAGTTAGAGGAAAAAGGATGGAAATATATTTCATAACTATGGATTGGGGGAGAGTTTATAATAGAGCAGTTCACTGAAGATAAAACAATTTTGATTACACAAAATTTTTTAAAATTTTGCACAAAAAAACCTAACTCAGTTAAAATGAGAAGGTAAACAGGTAAGTGGGAAAAAACCTTTATAGAAAGTTTCTCTGACTAGGTTTCATATCTGCATTATATAAGGAACTGATTCAAATATATAAGAACAGGATCCATTCCCCAGTTGACAAATGGCCAAAGAATATGAATAGGCAGCTCTCATAAGAAGAAATCCAAGCTATGAACAATCATATTTCAAATCATTAAGAAGAAAAATACAAATGAAAACCTTACATTTATCAGATAAAAGGCAAATATGACATGAAAAGGAAAATGAAAATCACTGGAGGAATTAAGGAAAGCAGGAACACTAATGTACTTTTGTGGAATTATGATTTAGTGCAGCCATTCTGGAATGTTATTTAGAATTATGTTTCTCATGCTCACTTTGGAAGTACATGTACTAAAATTGAAATGATACAGAAAGGATTAGCATGGCCTCTGGGTAAGTATGATATACAAATTCATGAAGCACTTCATGTTTTGAAAAAGGCAGGGGTAGAATCATTATTTCAGACAAAGAAAAAGAAAAATAGACCTAATTAAAAGAGATAAGCAGAGAAACTGCTTCTTGCTAAAAGGTACCACAGTACTGAAGTAATATCAGTACTAAACATAGATGCACCAAATGGCATAGAATTCAAATTCTTAAAGGTAAAATTGAATAAATTATAGGAGAAAATAGAAGAATTATGCTGTGGGGGACCTCAAGGTCCCCTTCTCAGAGTTAGATAAATATAACCATAAAATAAATAAGAAAGGAGATGAATAGAATTTTAGAAAAGTTAAACATGATAGACCTCTGGAGATAATTGAGTGGGAATAGAAAGGAGTACACCTTTTTCTCAGCTTTACATGTCACATTCACAAATACTGGGTATGTATTAGGGTATAAAAACTTCAAAAGAAAATCAGAAATATTAAATGCACCCTTTTCAGACCATAATGCAGCAAAAAAAAAAAAAAAATCACATTTAAGGGGTGGCTAGGTGGCGCACTGAATCTCTGTCCATTGCATTGGTCCTAGAGTCAGGAGGACCTGAGTTCAAATCTGGCCTCAGACACTTAACACTAACTAGCTGTGTGACCTTGGGCAAGTCACTTAAGCTCAATTGCCCTTCCTTCTCCCCTCCAAAAAGCAAAAAAAAAAAAAAAAATCACATTTAATTCACCAAATTGGGCTATGGAAACAAAGATTAAAAATTAATTGGAAACTAAATAATCTAATCCTAAAAAAACAAGTGGATAAAAGGACAAATTATGGACACAATCAATATTTTCAGCAAACACAATGACAATAATTAAGGCAATATACCAAAATTTGCGGGATACAGCAAGAGCAATAATTAAAGAAAAACTTATATCTCTAAACACATACATCAGTAAAAGAAAGAGGAGATCAATTAATTGAGCATACAACTAAAAAAAAACCCTAGAAAAAGAATAAATTAAAAATCTCCAGTTAAACACCAAATTGGAAATACTGAAAATCAAAGGAGAGATGAATAAAACTAAAAGCAAGAAAACCATTGAACTAATAATAAAACTAGGAGCTGGTTTTGTGGGAGGAAATAAACCATTGGTTAACATGATTTGAAAAAAGAGAAGAAAACCAAATGACTAGTATCAAAAATTAAAAGGGTAGATTCACCACCAATGAAGATGAAACTAAAGCAATAATTAGCAATTATTATTTCCCCCATTACATGCCAATAAATCTGACAATCTAAGTAAAATAGATGAAAATTTTAAAATTTTGAATTGCCCAAACTAACAGAAGAGGAAAGAGAATACTTAAATAACCCTCTCTTAGAAAAAGAAATTGAACAAGCCAAAAATGAGCTCCCTAAGAATAAATCCCTGGGACAAGATGGATTTACCAAGGAATTCTATCAAACATTTGAAGAACAATTAATTCCAATACAATATAAACTATTTGAAAAAGAAATAAATAATCTTACTAAATTCCTTTTATGACACAAATATGGTTTTGATATCTAAACTAGGGAGATAAAAAACAGAGAAAGAAAACTTCTCTGATGTATTTCCCTAATGAATATAGATGCAAACATTTTAAATAAAATACTAATTAGGAGACTATAACAATATATCACAAAAGATCATAACTGTGACCAGGTGGTATTCATACTAGGAACACAAGGATGGTTCAATATTAGGAAAACTATAAACAAAATTGACTATATCAATAACAAAAAACAATAAAAACCATGATTCTATTGATAGATGTAGAAAAATCTTTAGATAAAATGCAACACCCATTCTTATTTAAAAAAAAACACCACTCAAAAGCATAGGAATAAATGAATCCTTTCTTAAGAAGATAAGTAGTTTCTATCTAAAATGAAGAGCACACATTATGCATAATGGGAATAAATTAGAAACCTTTCTATTAAGATCAGGGATGAAGCAACAATGTTTATTTATCCCCACTATTATTCAATATTGTACTATATTAGCAATAAGACAAGAAAATGAAATTGAAGAATAAAAATAGTCAATGAGGAAACAAAACTATCACTCTATTCATACAAGATGATGATATACCTAGAGAGCCCTGGAGAATCAAACAAAAAAGTAGGTGAAACAATTAATAGCTTTAGCAAAGTTGTAGAATATAAAATAAAAGCACATAAATCATTAGCATTTCTACATACAACCAACAAAACCCAACAGGGAGAGATAAAAAGAAAAAAATCAATTTAATTGCAAACAACATAAAATACTTGGGAGTCTACCTGCCAAGATAAACCCAAGGACTATATGAACACAATTACAAAACACTTTTCACACAAATAAAGACAGAACTGAAAAACTGGAAAAATATTAGTTGCACATGGGTCAGTGAGCCAATATAATAAAAGCGATAGTTCTACCTAAGTTAATTTACTTATTTAGTGCCATACCAATCAAACTACCAAAGAATTATTTTATAGAGCTAGAAAAAATAATACCAAAATTTACTTGTAAGAACGAAAGGTGAGGATATCAATGGAATCAATGGGAAGAAATGTGAAGGAAGGTAACCTAACAGTACCAATATAAATTTAAAGCTAGATCACAAAGTGGTAATCATGAAAATAATCTGGTACTGGCTAAGAAATAGAAAGGGTGGATAAGTGGAATTGATTAGGTACACAATACGTACTAGCAAACGAACATAGTAATTTAATGATTGATAAACACAAAGATCCAAGCTTTTGAAGCAAGAATTCACCATTTGACAAAAATTGCTGCAAAGCAGTTCAGCAGAAACCAGTCATAAACCAACAGTTCACACTGTATGCCAAAATGGATAAATGATTTAGATATAAAGGATGATATTATATGTAAGTTAGGAGAGCATATTAAAAATTACCTCTGAGATCTGTGGATAAGGGAAGAGTTTATGAACAAATAAAAGACAGAGCATTATGGGAAGTAAAGTGGATAATTTTGGTTACATGAAATTTAAAAAGTTTTTGTACAAACAAAACTAAGCTAAAATGAGAAGGAAAGCAGGATGGGGGGATTTACAGCAAATTTCTTTGACAAAAGCCTCACCTCTCAAATATATAGGGAACTGAGTCAAATTTGTAAAAATAAGAACCTTTCTCCAATTGATAAATGGTCAAAGCATATGAACAGGAATTTTTTTCAGAAAAAGAAATCAAAGCTATCAGTAGTCACATAAAAATGCTCTAAATCACTAATGATTAGAAAAATGAGAATTAAAACAACTCTGAGGTACCACCTCACACCTATCAAATTGGTTAATATGACAAAAAAGGAAACTGATAAATGTTGAAGAGGACGTGAGAAGACTGGGACATACTAATGCATTATTGATGGAGTAATGAACTGATCCAACCATTCTGGAGAGCAATTTATAACTATGCTCAAAGGGCTATACACGTGTGCATCTTTGATCCAGCAATACCACTGCTAGGTCTGTATTCCAAAGATGATTTTAAAAGGGCAATAGGGTGGACCTATTTGTACAAAAATATTTATAGCAGCTCTTTTAGTGATAGCAAAGAATTGGAAATTGAGGGGATGCGCATCAACTGGGGAAACTGAACAAGTTGTGGTATATGATTGTGATGGAATATTATTGTGCTATAAGAAATGATGAGCAGGATGGTTTCAGAGAAACCTGGAAAGTCTTATACAAATTGATGTAAAGTGAAGTGAGGTGAACATTGTTCACGGTAACGCCAGTATCGTAAGTATGAACAACTGTGAAATACTTAGCTACTCTATATAACTATAAGTATATACATATACATACACACATATATGTATATGTATATTAAATGATCCAAGACAATTCCATGATGAAAATCATTATGAAAAATGCTATCTACCATCAGAGGGAGAATTGATGAACTTACAGTGCAGATTGAAGCATACTTTTGTCCATTCTCTTCATTTTTCTTGGTGTGTGTGTGTGTGTGTGTGTGTGTGTGTTTCTTTTCCAGCATGGCTAATATGGAAATGTGTTTTTCATGCTTCACATGAATAATTGATATACATTGATACATATTTTGTATATATTGTCATATATTATATTAATATATATTGATATATAATGGATACATATAATATATATAATTTATATATCTACAACCTTCTCAAGGGTTGTAGATAGGGAAATACTTTGGAACTCAAAATTTTATTTTATGTTTTGGAGGGGGTTAGACGGGGCAATTGGGGTTAAGTGACTTGCCCAAGGTCACACGGCTAGTAAGTGTTAAGTGTCTGAGGTTGGATTTGAACTCGAGTTCTCCTGACTCCAGGTCCAGTACTGTATTCACTGTGTCACCTACCTGCCCCCCCAATATTTTTAAATTAAGAATTCTGCTCCACTTATTGACCAGTCACAATCCCTGAAGACCAATAATGAAGCATGCTGTGCTCATCTCCTGATAAGCAAGCAATGGACAAAAAGGTGTAAAACAAGACAAATTTTAAGACATGGCTAATGTGGGAATTTGTTTTGCTTGAGTGTGTGTGTGTGTGTGTGTGTGTGTGTGTGTGTTTAACACTGGTTTGGTTTTTCTTTTTCTTTTTTTTTCCCTTTCCAATGGGAGGTGGAAGGGAGAGGGGTGCCAGCAATAGTAGTTACACTCTCCACACCCCTTTCCTCCAAAAAAAAGAAAAAAAATCAAGTAATTGAGAAATTTTAAAAAATAAATTGAAAAAATTAGAAGGCTGGGGCGGCTAGGTGGTGCAGTGAAGAGAGCACCGGCCCTGGAGTCAGGAGGACCTGAGTTCAAATTCGCCCTCAGACACTTAACACTTACTTAGCCATGTGACTTTGGGCAAGTCATTTAACCCCAATTGCCCTGCCTTCCCCCCTCCAAAAAAAAAAAAGCAAATGAAAAAATTAGAAGGAAAACCAGAAGAAAACACAGATGAGTAGGACAACTTTGAAAATTATACATTGTTCACATGTATAACTGATACCATATTACTTGCCTTCACAGTGGGTAGGGAGGAACTGGAACTGGAGGAAGAGAATCTGGAACTAAAATTTTTTTAATGAATGTTAAAAATAAGTAAATAATAAATTTATTTTCTTTAAAAGAGTGGTATATGTTGAATTTATTACGTGTCTAAAAGGGAAAGCAAGTCACATGTAAAAGAGATCTGTAGTTTTATGTGTTTTACATGCATGATTTTCTTTTCCTCTTCTAACATATATATCAAAATTCTCATTTTATTTGGTACTTGTCAACTTCAGAATAAGATAAGTAAAAAAAAAATAATGAGGGATAGGGAGGGATTTGTGGGTATCAGCACTCTATCTTAAGAGTTTGTGTAGAGTAGTGAGAGAGAAAGAAAAATTGAGCATAAGTAGGGAAGAGTAGTGGGGAACGTTGGGCATAGGAGTGAGCAGGTGTGAAGAGACAGATGGTGCCCACATCTGTTTCTGTCATAGGTTAAAACACAAATCACAGAGAATGTATGATTTTTAGTGCCAGGTCCCTGTCTGCCTACTTCTCTTTCTTCCTTCGCCACCTCCAATAATATCCTTTTAGGCCCTCTAGGAGTTGTTCATTAAAAGCTGGAGTTAGCAATCACAGAGTAAGCCACTGTCTATATGATATGATTTGAAGGACTCTTCTGTGGCTTTCTGCATGAAAATAGAGAGCTCCCTTATCTTACTTACCTTCTTTATTGCCTGTCTTTCTACCATTCAAGTATGTACGTTTTAGGTCAAGGATTCTTAACTCTTTTTGTGCCATTGACACCTATGGCAGTCTGATAGAATCAATGATCCCCTTTCAAAATATGAAAGAAAAAGAAAAATCCCAAGGTAGAGTTGAAAAATAGGTCTAAGATTTGCAGTTTTATGTTGACATAGAAAGAGCATTAGACCTTGAATCAGAGTCTGTGTGTTCAAATTCAGACTCTGCCAATAACTTGGGTTAGACACAACCTTTCTGTGCCTCAGTTTCTTCATCTAAAAAAGGAAGAGATTGGGCTGTTTGATCTCTAAAGTACCTTCTAGCTTTATACTTGGTTTTCTGTGACAGTAATAAATTATTCAGTTATAATTCATCCGCATCTTAGTGTGAATTAGTTTCTTAAAACACCGTCTTCCATCTTTCTTTGCTAACAACTTCTATGAGCAGGACCCAGAAACAATGGGAATTTTCAGGATTGGGGAAGAGAATGGTTAATTTGGCATCCTGGGGCACTTTCTAAGTTGGGCAGAACAAAGTAGAACAGAACCAGAGTCTTTGATGGGCATCACTATGATGTAGATCAGAGTAACAGACTGTCCTAGACTTTATCCCATCAACTAATAGATGGCACAGTGGATAGACCCTGGTTCCTGGAGTTGAGAAGAGCTGGCATCAGATACTTACTAGTTGTGTAATTCTGGGCAAGTTACTTAATCTCTGTCTGCTTGTTTCCTTGTCTATAAAATGGGAATAATGATGCCTAACTTCCCAGGATTCTTGTAAGGATAAAAAAAGGTAATATTTGTAAAGTGCTTTGCAAACCTTAAAGTGCTACACAAAGGCTAGCTATCATTATTATTAAATAAAGAGCTAGTGTTAATAGTGTGAATACTGGGGACATCTCGGTGGCTCAGAGGATACAGTGCCCAGCCTAAAGTCAGAAAGATGAGTTCAAATCTTGCCTCAGGTACTCACTAGCTGTGTGACCTTGTGCAAGTTACTTAATCCTGTTTGCCTCAGTTTCCTTATCTGTAAAATGAGCTGGAGAGGGAAATGGCAAACCATTCTAATATCCTCTGACAAGAAAACCCCAAATGGGCTCATAAAGATTCAGACATAACTGAAAAACAATGAAACAAGTGTTAATACAATGAAATCTGACTAGTAATACAATTATTCTTTCCAATCACCAAAGAACTTCCATATTCATTTTAATCAGATTTAAGCTCGTGTGTATAGGGAGAGAGGAAAGGAATAAATAGGATTTGAGAAGTGAAATCCTGGCAGCTTGAGAGATATCAAAATAGGTGTTAAATAGAGAGGAAGCAAAGAGTCAGGCATGGGAAGATGGTACATAAAAATTAGAGACGTCTATTTCACAATTTGAAAAATCACAAAAAAATACTTAGGGATCAACTTCAGAGGATCTCTATTGCCTCTAGGATAAAATTTATACTCCTCTCTTTAGCTTTTAAAGTCTTATACAACCTGGCCCTAATTCATTTTTCCATCCTTACTGGATATTTCTCTTCCCCTTGTACTCTGTAATCCAGCCAAACTCACTTTCTGTCTGTTCTTCATGTATGATGCCCCGTCTACCATTTCCATACCTTTGGATTGGTTGCCCCTCATGCCTGGGTGTTCAAAAAGGACTACAGCACCTTGGTGTGAAGGCTTGCTGAATCCTTTACAAGGTTACTCATCCACCTTTGGGGTCCACCTTCACCCAACTCTCACTTGTGGCTCCAAGAAACTGTAATATGTGCAGTTGCCACACCCCTGCATAACTGAATCGGCAGATGGGCTAAAACACATTGGTGAGTTGGAGTAGGGTGATATCTACCCCAAGTATGTAAACCATTTCTCCCCAGGCAGAATGGATAGATGAGAACAATTTGTTCCAATGGCCATGAAAGTAGTTGAAGCAGCTGCTATGGAATTCTTAGAACTTGGTCAGGCATTGAAGAACCAGTCATCTAATGCATTTTGGACCATTGCCAATCACCTTGACTTTTGTTCTGCCACTGGACTTCAATGACTGGAAGAGAGAGTGAGGCTGACAACTTTGTGCAACTCTACCTCACTTAATCCAATTAAGGTGCAAGTCAATGCATCACCTATAATGTCATTGGTCTTCTTTGAAAATGAAGGACGAACAACGACATCCTGACCTCACTGTATCCCTCTCTTTCTTTAAGATGCAGCACCAACATAGCCTTCTACATGAAGCCTTTCCTGACCAACACTCCATCCCACAAACTACAAGTGCCTTCCCTCTCAAACTATCTTATATTTAACTATTTGGTATCTTTTGTACTTATTTGCTTTCTATTAAAGCTGCATATGTCTTTATATGTACTTGTCTCCCCCCATTAGAAAATAAATTCATTGCTAGCTGGGAAAACTTCATTCTTTATACATGTATGCTCTGAGCTAGCACAATGTTTGGTACATGGTAAGCACTCCAGTTCAGGGGTTCTTCTTTTTTTAATAAATTATTTATTTTTAGTTTTCAACATTCACTTCCATAAGTTAAATTTTCTC
Source organism: Pseudochirops cupreus (assembly GCA_028627135.1). Classification (NCBI taxonomy): domain Eukaryota; kingdom Metazoa; phylum Chordata; class Mammalia; order Diprotodontia; family Pseudocheiridae; genus Pseudochirops; species Pseudochirops cupreus. The sequence continues at coordinate 434,859,999 of CM053582.1, forward strand.
CACCTCCCTCTCCTTCCCCTTCCCCAAGATGGTATGCAATCTGATATAGGCTCTACATATACATTCTTATTAAACATATTTTCACATTAGTCACATTGAATAGAAGAATTAGAATGAATGGGGAAACCATGTGAAAGAAAAAACAAAACAAAAAAAAGAGAGTAGATAGTATGCTTTGATCTGCATTCAGATTCCATCTTCTGGATGGGGATGGCTTTTTCCATCATGTGTCTTGGAGTTGTTTTAGGACCTTGCATTGCTGAGAAGAGCTAAGTCTGTCAAAGTCAGTCATTGCACAATGTGGCTGTTGCTGTGTACAATGTTCTCCTGGTTCTGTTTACTTCACTCAGCATCAGTTCATATAAGTCCGTTCAGGTTTTTCTGAAGTCTGCCTGCTTATCCTTTCTTATAGCACAATAGTATTCCATTACATTCATATACCACAACTTGTTCAGCCATTCCCCAATTGATGGGCAGCTCCTCAGTTTCCAGTTGTTGGCCACCACAAAAAGAGCTGCTAGAAATATTTTTGTGCATGTGGGGCCTTTTCCCATTTTTATGATCCCTTTGGGATACAGCCCTAGAAATGGTATTGCTGATGCAGAGGGTGTGCACATTTTTATAGCCCTTTGGGCATAGTTCCAAATTGCTCTCCAAAATCAATTGGAGATCAATTCACAACTCCATCAACAATGGATTGGTGTTCCAATTTTCCCACATCTTCTCCAGCATTTATAATTTTCCTGTTTTATCATATTAGCCAATCTGATAGGTGTGATGTGGTATCTAAGAGTTGTTTGCCTGTTTGCATTTCTCTAATTTCTCTAATCAATAGTGATTTAGAGCATTTTTTTGTGTGACTATTGATGGCTTTAATTTCTTCCTCTGAAAACTGCCAGTTCATATCCTTTGACCTTTTATCAATTGGGGAATGACTTGTATTCTTATAAATTTGACTCAGTTCTCTATATATTTTAGAAATCAGGCCTTTATCAGATTCACTGGTTGTAAAAATTCTTTCCCAATTTTCTGCTTCCATCCTAATCTTGGTTACATTGGCTTTGTGCAAAAACTTTTCAACTTATTGTAATCAAAATTATCCATTTTGCATTTCATAATGTTTTCTATCTCTTGTTTGGTTATAACTTCCTCCATTCTCCATAAATCTGACAGGTAAACTATTCCTTGCTCTCCCAGTTTGTTTATAGTATCAACCTCTATATCTAAATTGCGTACCCATTTTAGTACAGGGATTCTTAAACTGGGGTCCATGAATTTGTTGGTTTAAAAAAGATATATTTTGAGAAATGTATTTTGACATAATTGGTTTCCTTGGAAACCTTATAGTAATCTTATCTTGTGTCTTTATAAACAGTATTCTAGGCAAGGGCCCATAGACTTCAGCAGACTGCCTAAGGGGTCCATGGTGGACCCAGTAAGTGAGTGGGCCAGGGCTTTCACCACTCTGTTGAGCTGATTTGGCAGTTTCAGCCCCTCAGAGGCTTTGAGTTAGAATAAAAAAAAAGCGCTGTGGCATGCCACTGCAGCTTGGGTAACTGAATCAGAGAGATCAGCTTCCTGGAAACTGCAGGCATAAGAAGGCCAGCCATGAGCTATGGGGGGTCCCTGTCAATTCCACTTAGATGTGGGTACTGGAGCTGATCCTGATGAGGAAAGAAATGCCAGGATGATCATCTGAGCTGACCAGGAGATTCCCTGGTACCAGCTGTGTGCAGCATGGGCAATACTTAGCATCCTTGCCTGGGACAGAATATGGCCAGGTACCAATAGGTCACATTGGCTTCCTACCTCCTGAAAAGCATCGGGATTGAGTGTCCACTGCTGGGAAGGGAAATGGCAAACCACTCTAGAATTTTTGCCAAGAAAATCCCAAATGGGGGCATCAAGAGTTGGCCACCACCGAAACAACAGCAACAGCAACAGCACCCCCGTGAACCCATTGGTGGTTGTTCTTTTTCTATCTTTTTTTCTGTCTCTGTCTAGCTGTCTGTCTCATTTTCTCTTTCCCTTTCTCCCTCTCCTCTTTTCTTAGTATTCTAAGATTGAATTCTTCAAACTCTCATCTTATGACACCCTGGAAGCCACCTCCGTCCCAGCAGTCTTCTCCTTGGGGGCAGCTAAGTAGCACAGTGAAATAGAGCACTGGCCCTGGAGTCAGGAGGACCGGACTTCAAATCCGACCTCAGGCATTTAACACTTACTAGCTGTGTGATCTTGGGCAAGTCACTTACCCCAACTGCCCTGCCTTTCCCCCCTCCAAAAATACGAAAAAAAATCCCAAAATAAGTAGAAACACTCCTCCTCCTATTGCTGAGTTCTTCCCTGAAAACTTCACTTCTAGTTAAGGGGATTAGGGAAGCCTTCATGGAGGAGTTAGCATCCGAGAGGGGTCTGCAAGGAAGGAAAATCACATAACAGCTATGTTTACTTCAAACTCAGTTCAACTCATGAATACCTAGACTACTTCCCTGTCTTGGCCAGAGCAGGTACCCTACTCTCACTTCTACTTTTTGACTCCATTTTGGGGAGGGGGGAGTTTTCTTCCCATATTAGAATGTAAGCTCCTTGAGAACAGCTTTTTGCTTGTATTTGAATTCTCAGCCCTGAGCAGAAGACCTGGCACATAGCAAATTCTTCATAAATGCTAGATCTATCTGGCAACATTCTCTTGCTTTGACACTCTTTTCCTTCTTCTTCCACCCTTTTTTCTCCTCCCTTGCCTATGCTTAAGACCTGGGTCTGACTGGGGGTCCTCAGGACAGTAAAAACAACAGTTAATATTTATATTGCATTTTAAGGTTTGCAAAGTGCTTTAATGTGTATTATTCCATTTGATCCTCATAACCACCCTATGAAATAAGCATCCTTATCTTCATTTTACAAATGGGGAAACTGAGACTGAGAAGATTAAGTAATTTGCCCAGAGTCACACAGCTACTAAATATATAAGACTGGATTTGAACTCACCTCTTCCTGATCCCAAGTCCAAAATGTTTTCCACAGTGTCACCTAGCTGCCCCTTGTTTCCTGACTCCTGGGTCCAATACTCTACCCACCAAGCCGCCTTGTAGTCCCTAGATTAGCTACAGACTGGCTTATGTTAATTCCAAGACACGAAGGGAAATGGCAGAGGAGAGCTGGTTGAGTAACTGGAATCACTGCCGTCTCTCCCCCATGACCCAATTTTGTAAAATGTGAAGGTTGTAAAAACAGTATGACCATCATCAACATTGTCATAATGCACAAGCACAGCATAAGGTCCTGTCACTGTCACCATCGTACTTGACCTCGTATGGACTAACTCAAAAAGCTGCACAAGCCGTGAAGTATCCTTTTTTTATTTTTTTGGAGGGGCAAGGCAAGGCAATTGGGGTTAAGTGACTTGCCCAAGGTCACGCAGTGTGTCACATGTCTGAGGTTGGATTTGAACTCAGGTCCTCTTGACTGCAGGGGTGGTGCTCTATTCACTGTGCCACCTAGCCGCCCCTAACTGTGAAGTATTCTTAACACTGAGAAGTGCAAAGAATATGACTTCCCAAGACAGTGTAGGGGCTTCCTGCTGGAAGACATGGAATTAGAATGGTACAATTTCACCATTCATAGCTGTCTTGTCTCATATGTGTCCAAACACTACAGAAAAGATGCGGGGTTAAAAAAAAAACTGTTATAAGTGATCCTGTATTGTGACAGTCTAATTAGAGTATGGTTCCCCAGATTGCTTGGTTTGCTCTAGAACTCAATATTCTAATGTTATAAGGTGGAAAACTCACCCCTTCTCTATCCTACTTTCTCATCCTTGCGTCAGCAATTCTCAGAGTGTGGTTTTCAGACATATGGAGACTTCCTGGACCTAATCTGGACTTCAGACTATGCTCACCTACTCTTGCTGGGCTACCAGGCTTCACAGTGAGCAACTCAGATTGATGACCCATGGTCCTACCTATACATCTTAATCCCTCTTGACCTGCACCAGCTATTTTGGTTCTCAAAGGGTGGTCTGAGGATCCCTGGGGGTCCCTGAGACCCTTTCAGTGGGTCTATAAAGTCAAAACTATTTTAAAAATATTATGAACATTTGCCTACTAAAATACTCCTCCCTTTACCAACTGCAAATTTGTGAGACAAGATTTTTTTTTCATATGCAGTATTTCAATCAAAACAACATATCACGAGATTAAAAACAAAAGCAGATATAAGACTAGTTGTCTTCTATTAAGCTAGACATTGAAAAAAGTCAGGCGGGGGAAGAGAGATAAAACAATGCCAACCTTCTGACTAAATTTTTTGCTTTGGAAAATACATTTTACACCAAAAATATTATTTATATTAATATGTAATAGATGTATAATATTTTAAATGAATTAATAAATATTTTATGGTTTTATCAGTTTTAATTTCCAATAAGGTAAACATCAACAGATATGACCTACATAAACAAAAGCTCTTTGAAGACTCCTCAGTAGTTTTTAAGAGGGTAAAGGGGTCCTGACACCAAAAAATTCAAGGGCCTTTTGCCCTGGGCTTTCCTTGGCATAGGACCCAGACGATATCATAAATGATCAAAAAGGACTAGGGAACAGCACACCCAAGAGGCTACAGCTAGATAGTGCAGTTAAGAAATTGGTTTCCAGGGAGATATGGAAAGGGGAATGTTATTCATCCAATGATTAATCTTTATTGGGAACCTACTGGGTACCTAGCATTGGACAAGGTACTTTGTGTGTGTGTGTTGGTATAGGGGAAGCACAAGGAAGTATAAAATAAGTTTATTGTCCCAGATGAATTTATAGTCTTGTTAGGATCAGTGGTTGATTTTGGACAAAATAAAATATAAGTTACTTTAGATTTTAAGACTCTCAAGAAATTTGGCATCCTCAACCCCCAAGCCCCAGCTTTCAATTTTTTCTTCCTCCTGAAATTCTGGGTTTTTCTCTCTGCCCCAAATCCCCAGGCCACCAACCCTACTACCTTCATTCAGATGAACAACTCTAGTTCAGCTGCAGGGCCTATAGACAGGTCTTGTGGTCTTTAGGGAGGATGGCAAAGCCTGGTGATCCAGTTAGCAAGTTATCCAGTAGGAGTAGAACATAGAAGCAAAAGAAGGCTGATATAGAAACACATCCTGTTTAGCATCATTTCAATTAATAAAGTATTTTCCATTCTAATATCAGACCATTTGGCAGTGCCAAGGACTTTAGTAGGGAAAACTTTCTCCAGTTTTCATCAACTATGACTACTGAAGAGGCAGGGACTACCTATGTTTCTACTGGGGATACAAAATGAAGAAAGCAGAAAAGAATGTTTAGAGCAGGGCACACTCTAAGATAGACTTGGCAAATTTTAAAACTTCTTTCCAAAGAAAAGCCAACTTCAAAAGAACCAGACCAGCTGGCTGGTGAGATTTGCTAAGCCAAATGTTCATTTCTGGCTTGTCCCCAGAGATCCTTTCGATATATGAGCCTCCCACCAACTCCGATAGGAATGTTTCCTGAGGAAGAAGACTTCAGTCTGAGAATTAGAATATGAATAAGACCCCAAGAACATAGCACCCATCATTTAAGAGGATCAGGGAACAAAGAAGCTGACTGCTTTCCTGGGTAGAAATAAACACTCTCAAAGTGAGAAGCTATATAATCTCACAGCTAATATACTATACCAGGATCAAGAAAACCCTGGATTCTATTCCTTGCATCTTCTTCTACCAAGTGACCTTGCAACAAGTCAGCCTCAATTTGCTTACCAATCACGTAGATATGACAATCTATTTGTTTAATAGACCTCATAGCCCTGATTAAGGATTACTAAAGTCTTTTCTGGAGAGACCTGGAGCTCTCTGAAGAAGCCTGCCTTTGAAAATGTATTAAGTAGATACCAAGCTGAATACTTTTAGGGGAATGTAGTTTGATCTAGGTGGGTGACATTCCCAAGAGCTTAGGGCAGGGTATACGCTTCTTCTCTCAGGCCAAGTAGTCCTTTGGGATTAATTTAATTAGCAAACATTTACTTAGTGCTGTCTGCATATAAGGAGTTGTGCTAAATGCTGAAAAACAAAGGTGAAAAATAAGTCCCTGCTGTCAGAGAGATTATCCTATGACCTCACTGGGGCACGGGGGGGACTGGGAACATGGTCAACTTTAATATGTTAGAATATAAACAAGTGCATAGGGAAAGTCAAATAAAGATAAGAAAAGGAGGGATGACTTCTAGTTGAGGGGGTTAGGGAAGCCTTCATAGAGGAGTTAGCATGTGAGCTGGGTCTAGAAGGAAGAGGAGAATTTCAATACTTGCAGATATTAGAGGAATCATTCCAGGCACAAAGGCTGATTTGAGCAAATGCAGAGAGAGCAGGATGGGATTGGGAGTTGGAAACAGTCTACCTTGGTTGTAGCACAGAGTGTATTAATAGAGAAGAGTGTGAAATACAGCTAGAAAGATGGGTTAGATCTAAATTGCTGAGTGCCTTGAACACCCTGATAAAGCCTTTGTGTTTTGTTTAGGAGACTCTCTGATTCTTAAGATTAGGCATCCCCCAATCCATGCACTTAAAACAGATGACATGCTCTCCTATTTCATTGAGATTATTATTACTAATGATAATATAATATTAATAATTTATTAAGTAGTAATAACAATACTATTAGCTACTACAACTATAACAATTATAATAGCTAGCATTTATATGGTGCCTACTATGTGCCTGGCACTGTGTTAAGTGCTTTACAAATATTATCTAATTTGATCCTCACAACAACCCTGTGAGATAAGGACTATTATCCCAATTTTACGGTTGAAGAAACTGAGGCAGAAAAATTGTGATTCACCCATGGTCACAATTTGAATTCAGGTCTTCCTGACTCCAGGCTCCATGCTCTAACTACTGTGCCAACTCACTACCTCTAATTGAGGTCATCTGACAGGAGTTGCCTCTGTTCCCTGATTTTCCCCTCAACATTTCAAGCATATTCACCCACTCTCTTCCCTTCAAGGGAAGGAGAAGAATTATCCTTGCTCTGCACCAAAGCTGATCCTTCTAGTTTTGACCTCAATCCCCTTTTCTCCCACTTCCCTAGAATATTGTTGCAACATCATCCTTCTCTTCTTGTTATCCATTCTCTTTCATGCATGCTCAACTTCTTTTCCATTGCCTACTAACTTGCTCATATCTGCAAACCTAAGAAAATCTTTTCCTGGATCAATCCAGCTATTATCCTATCCAGCCTGCCACTGCTAAAATGCTTGAAAACATTGTTCACACTCAATGCCTCCACTCATTATCTCTTCTATCCCTTGCAATCTGGCTTCTTTCCCCATTCCTTTATTAAAACTGCTCTTCTAAATAACCCCCTAATAGTAAAATCCAATTGCCTTTTTTTCTGTTCTCATCCTTCTTGACCTTTACATACCATTCCATATCCTTATCTATGCCTTCCTACTAAACCTTGTCTCCAGAAACACTGTAAGTGTTCTCTTATTTCTCTAGCCCTTCTTTTGTTTTTATTTTTGTTTTTGCTGGCTTTTCATCCTCTTCCTGAGCTATTAAGGCAGATTTTAAAAAGAAACCTTTTTGTGCCAGATATCTCTTTCATAGTCTGGTAAAACCTATGGATCTTTTCTCAATGTTTTAAATATACAAGATTACAAAAGCAAACCAATTCTATTGAAATAGTTATCAAATTGTTTTTTTTTAAAGTTCACGGACAACAGGTTAAGAATCCATACCTAGGTGTATTTACCACTGTTTTCCTCTTTTATCTCCATACTTTCTCTTGACAAACTCATTTATTTCCATTAGCTTTAACTAATACTTCTAAAAAGATAATTTTCAAGTATATAATTATAGCCCTGACCTTTCTTCTGAGCTCTAGACCTTCATTTCCAACTGCCTTTAAAGCATCACCAACTAGATGTCTCACCATTGCCTCAAATGCAACATGACCAAAGAAGAATTTATCTTTCACATTATTCTTCCTTCAAACTTCACAATTTCTGTCAATGACAACTCTTTTCACTCAGTCTCTCTTGTTTAAAACCTTGGTATTCTCTTTGAATGTTCTCTTTTACCCAACCAATCACCAAATCCTAAGGAGTCTACCTCTGTCCATCACTTCCTCTCTATTCCCATTGGTTCTAGCTTAGTAGTACAAGCCTTCGTAATCATCTGCCTAAACTATAGGAATAGCCTCTTTACAGGTCTTCTCTCTTCTACTCTCTGCCTACTCCAAACCATCCTTCATATCACCTCCAGACTTATTTTTATGCACAATTCTGATCATTTCATGCCACCGTTTAAAATGTATAGTGTCTCCCTGTCACTTACTAAAGTTTGCACTATTTTTGCTGGCATTCAAAGCTCTTTACCATTCCCTTTCCAGAATTATTCCTTTCAATTCTTACCGTATACAGTATGCGTTGACCAAACTAGGCTACTCTCTGTCACCCACTTTTATTTGGGTCAACAAAAGAACGCTCCCATTCTTTTTCTTATACTATTCTTCATGTCTAGAATGTCTTCCCTCATCTCTCTGTTGAATTCCTACTCATTCTTTAAATCCAAACCAAATGTTACATCCTCAATGATACCTTCCCTTATCCTACCAGTTGACACCAACACCTTTCCTTCCTTGCGCTTTATGCAGACTTTTGTTGGCGCATTTCTAATGTACTTATTTTTATATGTATATGTATATGTAGATATACATATATACACATATGTGTATGTGTGTATGTATAGATGGATGTATATATATATATATGTATATACACACACACATATATGTTACAGGTAGGTATCTGTGTGTCTGTTTTTGTGCTAGCCCAAAAGCTTTCTGGTTTTCTAGTTCAAATCTTTCTTGCAAAAATAAAAAACAAAACATAACAAAACAATACCAAAAAGAAATCACAAGCAGGATGCTTTCAGAAAAACCTGGAAAGACATTCATGAACTGATACAAATGAAGTGAACAGAACCAGGAGAACATTGTACACAGTAACAGGAATATTGTACAATGATCAACTGTGGAGGACTTTGCTATTCTCAGCAATTCAATGAACTAAGGCAATTCTGAAGGACACATGATGAAAAGTGCTATTTACCTCCAGAGAAAAAAACTGATAGAATCTGAATGAAGATTGGAGCATATTTTTTAAACTTTAATTTTTCTCATTTTTAAAATCTGTTTTCTTTCACAACATGAGTAATATAGAAATGTTTTGCTTAACCGTACATGTATAACCTATATCAAATTGTTTGCATTCTCACTGAGGAGGAAGGGAAGGGAGGGCTAGAATTTGATATTCAAAATTTTTTTTAAAAGAATGTTAAATTTTTTTTTACATGTAACTGGGAAAAAATGAATTTTTTTAAAATAAAAAAATCCTCCTTGTCTGTGGCATCAAAGTGAAAAGCCAATTAGACATGCCTGAAAGAGATACAGGTTGCTTCCTATAAAATATTGGTCCCTCTTTAGTATCCCAGAACAACCCCAATGTGTGGCGTGGAACCCATAGTGGAGATGTACCCGTAGTGAATTAGGATATGTGATGGCATAAATTGGATGAGAGGTCTGGAGAACTGCCCCTTGCTGAATCAGCAATCTCTTTCCTCTTCAGTGCCACCAAAGAAGGGGTAAAGGCTCTCCAATCCAGTGGTTTCTAGGATCCAGACTTCAGGAAAATTTACCAAGAAGGATAATCTGGGGGCATAGTTTCCAACTGACTTTCTCTGATTTTTATATTCTGTCCTAGACCTTAAGGTCCCTTCCACATCAAAAGGTTCCACATAACCTAGGGAAATGATTTGGGATCCACTCAAAATGGAAGTTCTCCTTTCCCCTGGGATAGTTTGAAAAACTTCTTCCCCCCAGTGGCTTGGGGTGGCACTGTTGGGTGATGCTTTGCTTTCTAATGACATGGAAGAGATGAAACTGTCTCTGCATAACTATAATGACTGTATATTTACCTGAAAGTATAATCCCATAATTGACTTGGTGACAATTCTGAGTTAGTAGATGAAGCTGAGCCCCTGGAGAAGAAAGTAACAGTCCCTCATTAGAGATGTCTAAAGGGGCAAAGATTTAGAATTTATTTCTATGGGGTGTCCAGAGAGGGGGATGTTCTGAGTGGTGGGGTAGTACAAAGCAAATCTAAGTATCAACCCTACCACTTGTGAGAAATGATTATTTTTTCTTGTATTTAATAACTATTATATTAAAACCAAGGTTTTTCCTCTTTTCTACTTCCTCATTCAGAAATTAGCCAGTGTGGAAAATCTCTCACAGATTTACCCAGGCCAAGATCTAATCAGACAGTAAAAGAAATTGTAAGTTTGGGTTGACAGCATGTTCTTGCTCATTGTGTTTGCTCAGACAGGTCTGGGAAAATGTGGCTCCTCCCTTTTGTCAGATAGATGATATGGAAATTAATGTCTCTTTGGCCAAGATTTGGTTGACCCAAGTAACGTATCCCAAGACCCTCATTGTAATATGTATTTTCTCATTAATTGTAAAGCAATCAGTGCTGATTGACACCCTGAGGAACACTTACTCTCCCAAGGGCGTATAAATTGTAAGCCCACACTACCCATAATAAAGGGTATTCAGAGATGGTCAAATGATCATCTTTTTATGAAAAAGCTGGCATTGTTCATAAAATGATTAAATTGCCCAGAAATTATGTCCCTCAGACTTTTTTAATCATCACATGCTGAGACAGGTTGCATATAAGAAGATAATGACTTATTTGCCACCTTAATACAGATGACTCTGATAGGGTGTCTGCACCAGAAGCATAATCATCTGTCCTGTGGCCCTGAGCTTGCTTGTGCTACTCTTGTTCATTGTCACTTAAGATCAGGAGACCTATTGTGAACTGCAAAGATCTAGGACTTGATCCTTCTGAAGAAGGAGAAGCCTAGAATAGCTGGTTCTCATTAGCATCTATATTCAGTCAGTCCTCCAGCGGGTTGCTACGTTGGTTGTTGTCTTTTTTGCCATCTTTCTAGGTTTTTTGGTTATTTGTTTGCATTAAGCTCCTCTTCCAGGGTTGCCCAGGGCCCTCTCCAAAAACATTATAAAGAAGAGAAAAGCTGGTAATTTAAGGGATAAAGAAGAGAATGGCCAAAACACTTGGACTACACGTGAAAGTCTCTTGGGAATTTGTGCTTTCTAGTATTACAATATCTGTACATTCATCCTATGGCTCTATTTGCTATGGGCAAAGTCACTTTTAGCAGACTTTATTCTGAAGAAAGTTATTAAGAAAATGAGTATTTCCTATCCCCTACTTTTTTTGGAGGGGGGGGGGGAGGCAGGGCAATTGGGCCAGATTTGAGTTCAGGTCCTTCTGACTCCAGGGCTGGTGCTCTAGTCACTGTGCTACCTAGCCGCCTCTCCCCTTCTTTCTTCTCCTTACCCTGTGTCTGTAAATTCCTCACTGCAACACCCTTCTCAAAAGTTCTCTCCTCTTTAGGGCTTCCTTTTCCTAGGCCCTTCAAAATTCCGATTCCTTTTGAACTTTGCTCTAACTATTGAGAAAAGAAAAGGGAAAAAAAATTGGTTTGTGAATGAAGTCACTTCAAAGTGTGAATAACTACTAACTTGTTGTATTACCTGTCCAAGGAGGGGGTATATTTTAAAAGAGAACCCCAAAGATCAGATTTTGTTCAGGGAGAAACTTTCTTGGAAACCTTTACATTTCATCTGTAGAAAATCTTTACTGAGCACATACATGGTCATGACAACTGATATTCTCACTGGTCTGTGGTTGTGAGAAAAAAGTCCCTGGAGAATCTAGAAATCTAAAAATGGCTTCATGGCTCTTAGCCAGAGCATCCTTTCAACAAGCGAATTGAGACACAGAATCTCTTTTATCTTTAATACTTGAAATTCCAGAGTAAAAGAGGAGAGCTTTGTGACTTTGTGGGAGATGTCTTTTTTGGTGATAGAAAATTTTCTGTATCAAGACTTAGGAATTATATTGATGATCTAATTATTCATATAAATAATAAAATAGTAAAATCACAATTATTTCAATAGTTGCAAAAACCCTAAAACACATAGACAAGGAAAAGCCCTTCTTTAATATGATTTTTAAAACCCCCATCACCATCTATCTAAAACCAAGAACTAGTATTACTTGAAGCAGAGAAACACTAGAACCACTAAAAAACAGGCCCCTCTACCTGCAATTATGTATCATCCTCCCAATAATAGGAATAGCAATAAGACAAGAGAACAAAACTAAAGGCATATGATATACACGCTCTATGAAGCTTATTATGAACTTTTGGAGTAATCGGGTCAGCTGGAGCCAACTTGTAGCTACTCAAGATAGCTAAATTTTCTTTGTGAGACTTTAAACATCAGAAATGAGAAAATACTACAAATCAAAGCTTGATTAATTGTTTTCTTGATTATCTAGATTGAAGAAAGCAATAGAGAAAATGTTAACAATGAAGATTTAATTTTAAAATGTGTCTTGTGTACATATAATGTTACATTATGGTATTGTGACATATCATGTCATTTATATTATCAAAACCTCAGCTGGACCTGTGAAGCAATCCTACTATGACTCCCTTATCAATTCACTATCACACTTCCAGAGCAGTTCTTCCAAATCTTTTCATCCCTCCTCAAACCTCTTATGGCTTCCTCTTTCCCCTACTCTGTCTTGCCTCATACTTGACAGAAAAAAAAAATGAGGCAGGGGCAACCAGGTGGCACAATGAATACAGCAGGAGGACCTGAGTTCAAATCCATCCTCAGACACTTAATACTTACTAGCTGTGTGACCTTGGGCAAGTCACTTAACCCCAATTGCCCTGCATTCCCCCTCCAAAGAGCAAAAAAAAAAAAAAATTGAGGCCATTGATGTGAACTCCCTCTTCCTCCACTCTTCCTCATCTCCTATAACTCAGGTGGCTTTTGCCACTTTTTCCTGCTTCAACCCTGTTTCACATAATGAAAAGGCTTTAACTCCTTACCACTTGTTCAAGAAATCCCATTCCATCCTGTCTCTTCCTACAGATTGCCCCCTATATCATCCCCATTCTTTAACTTATTTTCAATCTCTTCCGCTCTATTGGCTCATTTCATAATGCCTGCACACATGCCCATGTGTCCCTTATCCTGAGGAAAAAAAACCCTCACTTGATCGTTTCATCCCATATCTCATCTGTCCTTTGTAGCTAAACTGCACAAAAGGCTTTCTCTATAACTGAAGCTACCACTTTTCTCTCTTCGCAGTCTCTTCTTAACCCTTTACAGTCTGACTTCTGATCTTATCATTCTATGGAAAGTGCTGTCTGCAAAACTACTATTGATCTCTTACTTGCCAAATCCAATGACCTTTTCTCAATCTTCATTCTCCTTGACCCCTCTGCAGCCTTTGATACTTCTGATCACTCTTTCCTCCTTGATACTCTCTTGGGATAATTCTCTCTGTTGGTTTTCCTCCAACCCTACTGCTCCTTTTTTTGTTTCCTTTGCTGTATCCACCTCCAGATCATACCCTTTAACCCTGAGGTGACCCTCAGGGTTCCATCCTGGGCCCTCTTCTCTTCTCTCACAAGACTACTTCACTTTGTGATCTCATTGGCTCCCATGGATTTAATCACCATCTCTATGCTGATCATTCTCAACTATACCTTTCTTGCCCCAGTTTCTCTGATGACCTCCAAACTTGCATCTCCAATGGCCTTTCAGACATCTTGAATTGGATGTTCAGTAAACATTTTAAACTCAATATATTCAAGACAAAAATCTCTATCTTTCCCTTTAAACTCTTCCCTTTGCTTACCTTCCTTCTTACTACAACACCATCCTCCCAACCCCTCAGGTTCAAAGCCCAGGAAACATCCTGGATTCCTCATTATCTTTCACTCCCCCATATCCAAGCTGTTTCCAACATCTGTAGATTTCACTTTTGTAACATCTCTTGACTATGCCCCTTTCTCTCCTCTGACAATGCCACCACTCTGATACAAGGCTCTCATCACCTCACTCTTTGATTACTGCAGTACCCTGCTGTGAGTCTGCTTTCCTCAAGTCTTCCCTCTGCAATCCATCCTCCCTTCAACCACTAAAGTGATTTTTCCTAAAATGCACGTCTGATCATGTCACTCCCCCCCCCACCTCCACTCAATAAAACTCTAATGGCTCCCTGTTGCCTCCAGGATGAAAGTTTTAAAAATGCTCCGTTTGGCATTCCCTTCATAACTTAGCTCTTTGCCGTCCTTCCGGTCTTCTTACACTTCCCTCCCCAACATACACTCTTCCAATCAGTCATGGCCTCCTGGCTGTTTTCACAAACAAGACACTCCATCTCTCAGCTCTGGGCATTTTCTCTGGCTGTCCCTCATGCCTGAAATGTTCTTCCTCTTCCAATGTGACTACTGACCTCCCTGGTTTCCTTTCAGTCTCAACCATAATTCCATTTTCTACACGAATAATTCCTCAACCTTGTTAAATTCCAGTGCTTTTCTCCTTTTAATTATTTAATATTTATCATGTATGTAGCTCATTTTGTATGTACTTGTTTGCGTGTTGTCTGCTTGAGGAGAGGAACTGTCTTTTGCCTCTTAAAAAAATTTATATAATATTTTGTTTTTTTAACAATAATATGTTAAAACAATTTTTAGCATTTCTTGAAAAAAGTTTGAATTCCAAATTCTCTCCCTCCCTCTCTTCTCCCTTCCCTGAGATGGTAAGCAATCCCATATAGGTTATACATGTGCAATCATGTAAAACATTTCCGTATTAGTCATTTTGTACAAGAAGTCTCAAATAAAAAACGAATGGAAGAAAGAAGGTGAAAAATAGCACGCTCTAGTCTGTAGTCAGACAATATCAGTTCTCTCTCTGGAGGCAGATAGCGTGCTTCATCATTAGTCCTTTGGGATAATCTTGGATCATTGTTGCTGAGAATAGCTGAGTCATTCACAGTTCTTCATTGTACAGTATTGCTGTTATTGTGCACACCGTCCTCCTGGTTCTGTACACTTCACTATGCATCAGTTCATGTATGTCTTTCCAGCTTTTTCTGAGTCATCCTGCTTGTCATTTCTTTTAGCATAATAATATTTCCTCACAGTCCACAGCTTGTTTAGCTATTTCCCACTGATGGGCACTTTTGTCTCTTTTTGAATCCCCAGCACTTAGCACAAGTGTCTGTCTGGCACAGAGTAAGCACTTAATAAATATTTAATAATTTTTTTGTTTATGTTGTTGTTGCAGAGAGCTAGTCATTAAACATTTGCCAGCATACCACTGGGGGAAATTTCTGTTAGGTTGAATTATTCTGATTTTTGAAATGACAGGGAAACCTTTATGTATTTGTGGGTTTTCCCCCTGGAACTATAGAAGACACATATGAGTTCTATCTAGTGTATTCCAGGCAGATAAATAACAAAATAAAAAATGGAAGTTTTTCTGGGAGTGAAAATGTCCTTGTTGTGTGTGGGACAGTAGGGAAACAAGAGGGCCCAGAGAAAATCAGTGTGTACCATGAAAGACCTGGGTGAACTTTAGTCAATGATCAGATCAGAAAGCTTAGATGTCATTCCGTCTGAGACTAAGCTATTAAAAAAAATTAGACAATTCTAAAGGCCTCCCCCTAAGGTCTTGTTTCTGAATTTGCATATTATTCTCTTTTTTCCCATTGTAAATAAAATCCAGAAAGTATATGCTTGTGACTTGGAATCTGTGACTACAGAAAAGTATGCTATATTTGGAGTCAGAATTACTAGGCTTGAAGACCTTAGGCAGACCACTTCCTCATGAAGACTTGGGCAGGGCTCTTGACTTTTCTGGTCCCAAGTTTCCTACATGTAAAGTGAAGATGACAAGGATAAGAGCTAATCTCCTTTTAAATCTCTGATCCTACCATCCTGAATAGGTGCTAAGATCAGGGCAACAGGAGACAGAGTGGCAAAAGGAAAATAGATATTTATGGTTTGAGTAAAGTAGATCTAGGAATCCAAAGAGCCAACTTTGTAAAACCCAGGGAGATCTAGAGAACCTTACATTGGCTTTCAGTGATGAAGGCAGTTCAGAAAATAGAGTGTGAACCTCACCCATCCACCCACCCACTGAAGGCAAAGTCTTTTGGACTGGTTCTGAGAGGGGCAAATGACTTAGAATGCTGATGATAGGTCAGTTAGATCTAGGGCTAGGGACTATGATGAAAGGTATAACCCACCTTTCAAGTGCCACCAAAAGACTTGGACATGGAGCAAAGAGATTGAGGTTGGCCATGCCCCTTCAAAGGGAAAGGGAATGAATTGCTTGGAAAGGGAAAGCCAGGTCCCAGTGGAGATGGAAGTTGAAAGAAAGCTCCATCCACAGTAAAGGAGAGAGTGAGTTATCCAAGCATATGGATATGTGGGATCCATATCCAAGCATATACGGATATGTGGATTATTTGATAGGCTTGTAACAGTCCAATACCAGTCCCCCCACCCCACCCCCAATTTTCCCTGATGGCTCTGCTCTCAGCTTCAGCTACCCATGTATCTGGAACAAAAATAATTCATCTATCAAAATTAGGGACCCTCTCTGTTACTGTTTCTGTCTCTGTCTCTCATCTTAAGCATTAAATAAAATGCACACAGACTAACATTTCTTCTGACCAACATGGTTTCATAATAAGTAACTGAAACATAAATCAAAGTGACAGATAAGGAACAAAAAAACTTACACACCTGGCTAACAAATGGCCTTGTTAGCATATGAAGAGAGTCATGGGATCAGTCTTGACTCTCCAGAAAACTCTCATTACCCTGGCTGTAAATTTCTGGCACTTCTTTTACTGGTAGCCAGTCATAAGCAAAGCAAAGCAAAGTCTCACCCTCTGGCAGGTCCTCATGGCCCCTCTGAGCAGCTGCTCCTGATTATGGTTTAGAGGTTTAACTCTCCACTGACTATGGTTTCCTCTTCTATTCCACTTATCTTTCTTCCTCTTTCTCTCTGATGTATTACAGCTTTCATAGGTCGCAGTTAGTGGCACCCTGAGTAATCTGCCCTTAGGTCAAGACCCATACCCCCTTGGAGTTTAGAGAAATCAGAGTTGGCGGGGGAAGTGGGGAGGAAAGGACTACAGACTAACAGACAGCCCTCATCCCCTTTGCTCCATTTGTTCAGTTACAAGCAACTCTTTATGACCCCACTTGGGATTTTCTTGGCAGAAATACTGGAGTGGTTTTCCATTTCCTTCTCCAGCTTATTTTACAGGTGAGGAAACTGAAGCAAACAGCATTAAATGACTTGCCCAGGGTCACACAGCTAGTAAGTGTATGAGGCTAGATCTGAACTCAGAAAGATGAGTCTTTCTGTCTCCAGTCCTGGCACTCTATCAATTGTGCCACCTAGCTGCCTTTTGCTCCATGGTCAAGCCTTATAGGGGCATTCAGAAGGTAGGTTCCATAGGTTAGAGGCTGTATCTAGCAATCACATGGAAATGTGTGGGTATAGTACCAAGGCCAAGCCAGGTATTGACAGCCATTCCTAAGTGGTCAAAGACATAGTCTTTAAACATATAGGTGGGCTAAAGTCCAGGTTGCTGGAAGCTAGATAAAGCCAAGGGGTCAGAAGGTCTTAGGGAAGATCATCATCCTCTGGAAAAGGGAGGGACCAAGGGAATCATGGGAAATAAGCTTTTCTCTGGAGTTCCAGGCCTTTAGTAAAAGAAAAATGAGGGAAAACATGTGAGGAAAAGGTCATAGAAGTCCAGATTTAGAGCTGGAAAAAACATTAAAGATCATCTAGTTCAATGTTTCCATTTTATAAATGGGAGAATGAGGCCCAGAGAAAGTAATGTGACCTATCCAAGATTTGTCCATTGGCCAGTGGCAGAGCCAGAATCCAAAACCAGGTCTTAGGACACAGTATGCTACTACTGTCATCACCACCCCACACTCACCCCCACTAATAATAAGAAAAATCTGCTATTTATACAGTACTTTAAGGGCTTTATACCATTATCTAATTTGATCCTCATGACCCTGTGAGAAAGATTCTATTCTTTTTATCTTTATCTTACAGATGAGGAAACTGAGATTCATAGAAGTTAAGTGATTTGCCCATTTTCGTATGGTTTATAAGTTTCTGAGTCATGATTTAAGCCAAGGTTTTTCTGATTCCAACTCCAATCCTCTATCTATTATGTCATAGTAACCCTCTCTGGACCCTCTCCACTGCACTACATTGCAATTAGGGTAATTAAATCAGTTCATGAAAACTTTGGTTATTGTATTGTTTTCTTTTAGCACTTAAAAATTCCCGATTATTGTTGTTAAGTCATGTCCAATTCTTCATAAACACAGTTGGGGTTTTCTTGGCAAAGATACTGGAGTGATTTACCATTTTCTTCTCCAGTTCATTTTACAGATGAGAAAACTGAGGCAAACAGGGTTAAGTGACTTGCCTAGGGTCACACAGCTGGAGTCTGAGGCCAGATTTGAACTCAGGAAGATGAGTCTTCCTGACTCCAGGCCTGACACTTTATCTATTGTGCCACCTAATTGCCCTAAAATTCCTGGTACCTTTGTATTATTTAAAGATAAAGTATTTCGGGGGGCGGAGCCAAGATGGCGGCGTAGAAGCAGCAACATATCGCAGCTCTCACATAGCCACCCCAAAATACCCATAAAATAGGACTCTAAACCAACCCTGGAACTCCAAAACGCACACAAAGATACTTCCCACTAAAGTCAGCTCGGCTACGAGGAACCACATCAGCACTGCGAACCGAAAGCAGCCTGGCCTGAAGCC
>CM053582.1:434879286-434903133 GCA_028627135.1 Pseudochirops cupreus
TATGGAGAGGTTCTGCATAATTTCACATGTTCAGCCTGTATTTGATTGCTTGTCCTTCCAGTGGGGATGGGTGGTGAGGGAGGAGGAGAAAGAATCTGGAATCTGGAGTTCCATAATCAAATGTTATGAATGTGTATCTATCTATCTATCTTTGTGTGTGTATATATATATATATATATATATATACATATATATATATATACACACACATATACATATATATATGCGCAATTATTATTATTATTATTGACTACATCCAACTGGAACTTGAGATACACAGGCACTGCAGTTGGGAGATCCATCCGGCCCTACCAAAAAGTGACATAGGAGAGAATAGACTGGGGGAGGGGGGAAACACTGGGATGGCTGTTTTGGGGTGGTGGGCGGGGGAAAGATGGGGAGAAAATATGTAACTCAAAAAAAATTTTAATAGATAATAAAAAAAAAGATAAAGTATTTCCTAGTCTTTGTAAATAAACCTCTATAAAACCCACTTGGATTTGAATGTGTGTAGAAGAGAGAAGACAAATAGAGGAGTTCCTAGATGAGAAGACTGAGATGGTGGAGGTAGTTTGGGGATGCAGGATTACAGACCAGAGTGTGACCAAATTCTAGCCTTCAGATTGTTCCCAAGTCTATGTCATTGTTAAAAAGCATTAAAGGGTCAAAATCTTTGGGACATATTTCAGTTTTGTGCAATTCTTCTTGAAGTTGGGTTATGGAACCCAAGGGGAGCTGTTATTTTGGGTAGGATCTTGGAGTGTATCCTCACAGTACCTGACCTCCAATATGACCCATTAGATTCCTGCCAACATGAAGTCCCAAACTAAGGTAAATCTGAGCATACCGGGCAGCCTCAGGACAATTAGACTCAGGCCAAGGACTATGTGCTTAATCTTTTTCTTCTCTCTGTCTCTGTCATGTACACTTTGACAATGAAATTGCCAATTAATCTTACGGTACAGTTTCATGCTAGTCCACAGGCATCCTTATGATGCACTTGCTAAGAGCTCCCTAGAAGCCACTGCTAATTGGTGAAAGATCTTATTTTTTCTTCCTTGTTCCTAAGGACTCCAATGGGAGCATTTGTGAGAAGACTAAAGATTTCCACCCTGACTCATCACCACAGCTCTTGATGATAAAGATTGGATAACCTGTCTAGAGAGCAGTTCTTGGCATTCAGAAGTACTGCTTCTACCTTAACAACTCTCCATAAGCTGTAGGCTTGATTTGCCTGTCAAGATGATGATTTAACACTATCTCTTTTCCCTGTCCCTATAGCTCAGTACTGCAGACATTTTAATTCCCAAAGTATAAAAAAATGCATACCTGAACTATAGATAAAGTTTCACTTGTGTCTTGCTTTTTCATAATCAATACGTTCCAGAAAAATGGAGTATAAATCAGATTTTTGTCAATTAAATCACATTTCATAAGCCCTAAATTGTCCTAGATGATAAAAAAAAATTGGGCAGTGAATGCTTTTGGAAAATAAAAACATTTTGTTAAAGTAAAGTCAATGATTATTCTGTAATTTTTCTTTTCTCTCTGTCAAATTAACTTAAAGGGAGGTAGACCTGTAGCTTTTAGACAGAATTCCTGGAGAACACAGAGAGAAATATTACCCCTGTGGGCCTTAGAAACAGCATGTTGTCCCTGAGGATAATGCTGTCTGAGATAGCTATCTCACTGCAGCTCATTTAGGTGTTGCTGGATGGCAGAAGACTCAGGAGCCTTGGCATAAATGTATGCTTTTGCCCACAATAAGCTGAATGGGGCAAATTATCTTGCACTCTAGATTGAATCTATATCCTCCCTGTTCTGCTTGTATCTCTCTAACCCCAAGACAATGTCTTTGCTTGACCCTCTAGTTCTGGGAGTTAGAAAGATCTGTATCCAAGTTTCACCTGTGACACCTAGTGACTGTATGGCCCTGGGCAAGTCACTTAAACTCTCCATGCTCCCGGCAATTCTTTTCTGAGTTGCAGGGCAATTACCAATCTGTATTGGTAGAGGAAGTTTTTCCACAGCGGGAATCCCCTTCACCAATGAAATAACTGGAACAGACTAATGACAATAACACATGTCCATAATGCTTTAAGATTTACAAAGATACTTCTGTTGTCCTTCAAACTCTCATACTTCGGTTCTAGAAATCTACTTCTTGCCTCTGACCTCTTGCTCAGCATCTCATTCTCCAGCAATGAATCTCTGGTTCTATGTAAGTCACCAGACACCCACAGAGAATTGCAAACTCCCAACTAACCAACATAACTTCTCCCTACGTGTGTGTGTGTGTGTGTGTGTGTGTGTGTGTGTGTGTTAGTGGTGGGAAGAAGGCTTTCTCAGACAAGATGATGACTCAAGATGTCTCAGCTACCAAGTTGTGGGCATTCTAGCCCCAGTCTAGGGCAGATCCCATCCTAGCCTGACCTTAACGGGTTTGGAAAGAACATTATTGTATCTTTCAATTAATTCTGAGGAGTTTGGAGCTCTCTATGGGTGTCCAAAATCAGATCTTGGTGATGAGGAGAATTATACTGAAATTACAATTATTTATGGGAAGATATCATTAATTCCTGTACAGAGAAACTTTACCTCTCAGCATGTCTTCACTATATTTATCAAGAAATGGTGAATTCAGAATAAAAAAATACCACTACAACAGGTTAGAATTATACTGCTTGTATCTGAGAATTTTAAACATTCAGTTAACTTTTTGAAAACCAAGACCAGACAGACATATGTGTGTGGGTTTCAAACATGAGGGAGAAGACACTCTCTATACAGAGTTTCTCTCTCTTTTTTTTTAAATGTAGGAATTTGAGGAAAATGGGATGATTTCTCCTTTGAGGTGAAATTATTTTGTTCATATGACAGGCAAATAGCAGTAATTATGCCACATACCTTGGGTAATGCGCCACATAGGCAATAAGCTGCTATCTGTGTTTTTGCCCCTTGAGACAACCATGAGGTAGAGATGTATCTTGATTGCAAGATTGTAAAATGTCATTGTGGTTTTGTAATTATCCTCTTAAAACCATCTTCTAGAACTGAAGCTTGAGGGCCTAGCATGTAGGGTTATAGAGAAATAGATCATCTTTAGACTTTCCACAATGAGGCTGAAGTGGGTGGATGGGAAAATCACTGGAGACAAGATTTAGGGGCTGATTAGCTTAAAGGGCATAAAATAAAACTTCTATACTCATAGAGCAAGACTAGAGCCAATTAATTTATCAATCAACTGCCACTTACTGGCTGTATGACTTTGAGTAGGACACTTAACCTTTCTGGGACCCAGTGTTCTCATCTTAAAAATGAGGGGACTGGATGATACGGCCTCTTAGGTTTTTTCCAGTTCCAGAACTGATTCCATAATCAAGTGATCATCGAATATCTATATTGTGCAAAGCACAGTGCTAAGCACTGGGGTGAGAAGGGACACAAAGATGAATAAAATTACCTCTGCCCTTTTGAAAGATAAGAGCCTAGTTATGGAATCAAGAGCATAGATTTAGTTGTAAGAAAACTTACTAGTCACCTAGTCCAGCTCCCTCATTTTACAGATGAAGGAACATAAGCCCAAAGAACTCCAACATCTTACCCAAGGACACATGGGTAATAAGTGTCAGGGAAGAAATTGGAACCCAAGTTCTAAATTTAGCACACTCTCCACAATACCACATTATCTTCCAAGTAGGAGTAACACCAATTTTAAGTGAAAAAAATTATTTAAAATACCAAAGAATAAAAAAAAAAAATAAAAAAATTAAATACCAAGGATTAAGCAACGAGGGCCAAAGATCATGGATATACTTATCTATCAGACTAAAAGAAATGAAGTTTAACAGAAGCAAAAGGGGCCTAACACTGGTGCATAGAGGGAATCACTTCAGGCTAGTTAAGATTTGGGCAAATCCCATACTTATTATCTACGGCTTCTCATGTCAGTTTGGTACTTGCTCCATTTTCCTGGCATGCCTTTTTGAGAGTCTTTTTGGTGGACTTTCTACCCGCTGTGAACTCTTTGGCCACTGTAATCTCTTTGAGTCTCTGTTGCACATTTGTTTAATAGACCTAAGGATGTAAGTGACCTCAGACAGTTTCCATGAGCATGCCTGAGCTCACTGATGTGAAGTTATTTGAATCATTAGTAAAAATATGCTACCTTTAATATGCTCTCTTTTGATGGGTATTTTTGTGGCACCTTTAAATAGAACAGTGTTAGGGAGCAGAACACCAGTTTACTTTGTATTAAACAGAGGTGAACACTTGCAATAAAATCCCACAATCCTCTCCATCTGGAGAGGAGAATCTAAGTGAGCTTTGAAGACTAAACTCTGCATTGATTTTGCCAATGGACAAACACCAGTTCTGGAGGAAACCACATTTGGTTGTGTTGCCCTCTGTAAGATTTCTTTTAAAGTGGGGGAGGGGGAAGGGAGGACAAGGAAGCAGTAGCAGAGAAGAGGTAGAAAAGAAAATCTTTGATTCTAGATCAAGAACTTTACTGTTTTTCTGCTATTAAATGATTTAAAAAAAAACAAATGATTTGTTTTTGCTGTTTCAGTTTTCAAAGGAGAGGTCAGATCTCTTTCTCTCTGGTCTCACACATCTTTTGTGCTGTATACACCCTACTGCACACTCAGACATACCTTCCCACGTAGATACCGACCTCTCTTTGTCTACCACCCCACATACACACACCTTCCCACTATACACCCATACACAAAATAAAATTAGAAAAGCTGGCTAACTCTTAAGGTATTTAAAGAATGGAGACTTTCCACTAAAACTGCACGTGTAAAGCAACTATGGCTACAGATGCAGCCAGCAGCAACATCAAGAACATAAGAACCAGAAAGAGCACTTGCAAAAGGCCCAAATTGCCATCATTTTGTCACCAAATGGCTTTTTTTTTAATGGGAAAGGCCACATTCTCCTGCTATAACCTTCATTGCCACATTAGCCTATGGTAGTCTCTGGATTAGAGAGACCAATAATCTCCTTCATGTTATTCATTTGTTTCTATCTAATACCTTTTCAGGGCAGGAAAAGGTTTCTTAGTGCCCCATTCCCTTTCATTAATTTGTTGTAAGCAGCTAAAATATGGAGAAAATACTGTTTGACAGTTTAAAAATAGAGGGTGAACTGATAAGCATATGGCATTAGCTTTAAAGGATTGCTCTCCTTTTAATTAGTAAACCCAAGGAAACAGGAAGCTAGTTTTGGTTGTTGCTGTTTTTGCTGTTTTCTTGTATTTTTGGTCTTCACTTAAAGGAGAGTAATTGAGCCTGAGAAAGTCCAGCCAACTGGAGGCAAATTGTGTACAGACAGTCCTACATGCTGCCACCAAGACACATCTCTCATTTTTGGATCCAAATTTACCTCAATCCCACACAGATCTGACATTAATTCCCTCTTGTTGCTGTCAACTACCCCCCTTTAGACGGGCTGAATCACAGAAGGGAGAATGGGGGGGGGCGAAGATAGGAAGGGGAAATCCCAATGAGGGGTTAAGCCCAGAACTTACACGCAGAGAACCTTTTCTGTCTCTCCCCCCTCCCAATTCAGGATGTTGCTTTGGGGTCCCCTGGCAATACTGGGAAGAAAGGAAGGTTGAATCTTGAGTTCTGGGACATCTCTCTGAGCAACTGTGGGAATGGGCAGATTACTTTTGAGAGGGCAGAATGAAGTTGTTTAGAGCAGCCTCATCAAGGTTTAATTCAAACCTTAGGCAGAGCTTCCTAGTGAGGCTGAACTGGACGACTAAAGCTACGCAGCTCCCTAGAGGCGCCTCCCCAATGCTACCCTATGGGCCTGAAAAGGGGTCTGTAATTCCACAGTGGTGAATGGAGTGGCGGGAGCACACCTCCTTTGAGGGTACTGTGGGGGCGGAGATAGTCAAGGACCCTACCTAGTTACCATCACAGTCGCCTCCTAGCACCCACACTCTGGCGCCCGAGTGGGAGGACAGCCGCCGCCAGCTCTCTCTTCTCCAACACCCCTCGCCACTACCTGCTGAATCCCCGAACTGCGAGGAGGCTGAGAGCAAAGGAGGAGGGGGGGAGAGAGAAAGAGAGGAAAAAAAAAAAGAAAAAGGCCACAAGTTTGCAGCCTTTCCGGGAGCACCCGAGTCAAAAGGGCTCCTCTTCCAATTGGAGTCGCTTCACTCCTCTTGTCGCCGGCGAAGGTTCAGTGAGTCCATTTTCTCAGACTCCTGCGGCAATGGAGGCGGGAGAAACAGTCTCTTAGCACCCCAGGAAGTGGTGGAAGTGCATACAGCGGGCGGCCCAGCCTGCACTAGCAGCCCAAAGCTCCCTTGCCAGGCGCTTTCTTTGCGCCCTCCCGCTGCTTCCCTCTCGCCTAAAGCTCTTCTGCTGCCCCCTCTCGCTGCCGGGTGCAGGGAGGGGCAGAGGCTTCCTTAGAACAGAGGGTGCTGAAAGGACAGCTCCACTCAGCTCAGACGTACCCCCAAACTATAAGGCGGGGCTGTATGGGTTTCTCACAGGGCGCCAGCCTCCGGCTGAGGGTCGGGAAAGGCTTCTTTCACTCCCCCTCTCTGTCTCTCCCAACCCCTGTCGCTTAGTCCCCCCACCGAGTTGGTCGGCTAGTCTGGAGGTGGCTCCCGAGCCCCCCTTGCGACTGGCGCGGGAAAGACAGTTTTCTTCCCCTGAGCTTGAGCCAGAGGGCTCCTCTAGGGTGGGGAGCTTTGCCTATGTGCTGGAGGGGGCTCCCCTCCATTCCACACACATGCACCTCTACATCCTACACTGTGTTATATTGAGAAGACAGCGGCTTCCTTCCTCGTCTGCTCATGCCCAAACCCCCTTAGATTCCTCCCAATCCCGGGCTCAGGGCTCTTAGGCTTCGGTGGAGCACTAGGGTGAGGTCCCCGAGCTTCCGAGGCTTGAGTCCAGCTAGCTACGAAAGGCACCCAGTCTAGGTAACAGGCAACGGCCAGAATCAACAATAGCCACTCCAAAGGCGCCAGTGGAAGGGGATTTCAAGGTGATTGCACCCATTATCCCTTCCCAGGGAAAGGGGCTAGCTAACCTCTGGCGCTCGGACCCAGAACTTTTCCTTGGCGTGCTAGGAAGGCCCGGCCCCTTTTAGCCCCAAGAAAAGTTTCCACAGACACCTAGGGTCTTTTATCTCCTTTTTCTGAAGTTCGGCGGAATAGTCGAAGGGAGGGAGAGGACACGCGAGCATCTCTGTGTTGCTAATTGTCCGGAAGAGAATGCACCAGCAGCCCGCAGCCCGGAGTCTACTGGCAGCGAAAGGGTTAGCTGCTTGGTGTTGATTGTTTGAGTTCTTGAAGCGGGGTGAGGGGGAAGCGGGCGGGAGCCAAAGGGGCATTTTAATTTCTTCGCCTGACACAGAAATGCATTTTTGCAAAGAAAGGGCCATATACAGCCGCTTGGGGTGATGGATCTGACTGAGACTTGTCGCTAGAGATATTCTGGAGAGGGCTTCCTTCTCTTTTGGTACGTGTGCTTGTGTGTTTATTTGTGTATGTAAATTGATTTTAATTGATTTTTTTCCCGAAGTGGCTGCGGATGGGTGTACACACACACACACACACACACACACACCCCACACCCCGCACCACACACACACTCTCTCTCTCTCTCTCTCTCTCTCTCCCTCCAAAGAGCTCCGTGACTGCCCGGGAAGTCCCAGCACACTGCCTATAGGGGAGCTTTGAAGCAGGACTTTCTTTCAGGTGGGGAATTGGTACGTTTTCTTCTGTTCCCCTCCCTCCCCCCTTTACAATCCCTGCTCTCCCTGCCTGCTGCCGCCCGCTCCTGAGGTTACTGCTCCAGGGGCAGTGGTGGAGGTCAGTTTCAGGTCCATGACTTGAACAGATAAAAACAGGAGACCTGTTTTGGATTTCTGTTGAGGAGGATTAGAAACCCAGTTATGTGTTTCTAGCTTTCTAAACCCACCCCTCATTCGCTTCTCTCCGCCCCGCCCCCCAGCCCCCCACGTGTAGACATCCAGCTGCCTGTGTATGACACGGGCATCAGTATATGTGGGAAGGGGGGGGGGGCACTGGTATCCAGCAAGGTAGAGAGGCAGCTGGCCACAGGAGAGCCCAGTGACCAGACTGCTTCTGCCTCCCAGCTAGGCGAGGAACTGAGGAATATTTCGAAGATCTAGGAGTCCAGGTTACTTACTGAGGAGGGAGGGCAGTGGCAAAGACCGGTGTGGTGTGGAAGGGAAGATCTTGGGTATGGTGTTTGGTGGCTTATTGACCAGGTTGGGAGTGGGGAAAGGAGACGCAAAAGTGCAAAGCCAAAATGTGTGGAGTGGGGTACATGGGGGGGGGGGGGGAGAAGGAATGAGGAAGGGAGGGTGGAAGGTCTCTCTCCTTCGGGAGAAGCCAGTCTGTCTCCCGATCTCCCTTTAAGGCAGTGACATCTCTCTCCTCTCCTCTCCCTCTACTCTGCAGGAATGTAATCTAGGATGCTCATTCTCAGGTTGCTTAATGTGGTAGCCCCAGTCTACTTCTTGTGCATCTCCCTGGTGACCTTCGTCCTGCAGCTCTTCCTCTTCCTCCCCAACATGTTCAAGGACCCCACAATCACCCCTCTCTTCTCTCCGGCTCTGCTACATGGGGCTCTCTTCCTCTTCCTTTCTGCCAATGCTCTGGGCAACTACATCTTGGTGATTCAGAACTCACCTGAAGATCTGGGCACCGGAAAGAATGCAGGGGCTAAAGGAGTGGGCACCCCTTCTGAGTGGCCAGAGGCAGGCAGGAAAGCCTCATCCTCCTCACAGAGCACCCACTTTTGCAGGCTCTGCGCTAGGGTGACCCTGAGACACGACCATCACTGTTTCTTCACAGGAAACTGCATCGGGAGCAGAAACATGCGAAACTTCATCATGTTTTGCCTCTATACATCCTTGGCTTGTCTCTACTCCATGGTGGCTGGAGTGGCCTATATCTCTGCAGTACTCTCCATCTCTTTTGCCCACCCTTTGGCCTTCCTCACACTCCTGCCTCACTCCATTAGCCAGTTTTTCTCAGGTAAGTCAGCCTGATAGCAGTGACCAATCTCAAGGTCACAGCTACCACCACCAAGATGATTATCAACATCATCATCATACAGTCTTAGAACTGTAAGGAAATTGGGAGACCACCAAGTCAAGCCCTTTCATTTTAGAGAGAAACAAAATGAGACCCAGGGAAATGAAGTGGCACGTCCAAAGTGACACAGAGTTGGGGTTAGCCTTATTATCTTTACTTCCTCTTTCCCATTTCGTCCTGCCTCTTTTTCATTGGCTGTGTGATCTTGGACAAGTCACTTAGATCCTCTGAACCTTTGTGCCTCAGTTTCCTCACATGCAAAATAGGCATAATAATACTTGCACTGCCTGTCTTACAGGGCTATTGTGAAGAAAGTATTTTCTAAGCATAAGGTAGCCTAGTGGGTAGAATGCCGGACACGAAGTAGGAAGACACAAGTAGCCTCAAACTAGCTGTATTACCTTGAGCAGATCACTTAACTTGTCTGCTTCAGTTCCCTTCTCTGTAAAATGAGGATAAAATTAGCAGCTACCTCCCAGGGTTGATGTGATATCGATAATACATTTTGCAAACTTTCAGGTAATGTATGAATGTTCTACCTAGCAATCATGAATAACTACTTTCTAGGATTTTTTTGTTTTCCCAGAGCTTTGTAACCATTTGAGTCAACTGGATCCCTTCACACTGTTCATTAAGTTCCCTCTTTACTGTTTGGAGGTGACTTTGGGAAGGCTATGTCCCTGGAGCATGAGATTTGGTAGCTCCTGCAACCTGGGAAGAATGAGTCCACACCCAATGATGGATTATGTGCCAATTGTCTGAGGATCAACTACTTAATCTGAAAGTCTCATGACCAGGTTGTCCACAAGAGGATGAATTTTTGGCACAATTCCAAGGGAACAGAGGGACTGTGATTTATGCTGGCAGAGTAGACACCCATATTGATGAAATCTCAGATCCTTAAAGTATAGTATTGTTAATGTGTCAGGAGTTGTAATTTTGCCTATATGTGAATTTTCTTCATTGAGGCATATCACAGATTTTGACCTGTCTGTGACTTAGCTTTTTAAGCTTCGAGACATTTAGTGACTTACTACTCATGGTCACATAACTGGTAAAATGTCAGAGGCTGAATTTGAAATCTGGTCTTCTTGACTTCACGTCCTGTGCTCTACCCACTTTACCATGCTGCCCACTTTTCATTCCTACACATAGACCTATAAAACAGAAGGTTCATGAACCTACCTGCCCCCAGATTCCAGGAAAATATCAGCGAAAAAGAGATTGCCTAGCAAAGGTTAAATCACACTCATTGATTTACAACTGTATCTAATCTTAGAGCTCTGCCTGGGGATGCATTAAATGCAATTCCCTTGTTTTTCAAAGAAAGAAACTAAGGGTAAGAGAGGTTAAAGAACTTATTTGAGGTCACCTATGTATTAAGTAGAATAGCTGGAATTTGAACCCAGGTCCTCTGACCCTTACTAGCTGCCTTTCCACTGTCCTCCTGTGGGAACAACCCTAAGTGCAGATTCTTATTTCCTATATCTTCCTCACTTTCACTCCCCCATCACCATCTGGTGTTCTTTTAGACTGGGCTGGATTGGATGGTCGCAGTATTTTAGAGAACAGATTCAGGATGTCCCAAAAGTCTTAGTGCAGCTATAAGCTTAAGTAGTTTAGAAACCCTCCCCTCTGCAAGGCTTTTGGGACACCTTGTGCAATACTGCCCGCTTAAGTGGCATTAATACTTAATACTGACCACTGTAAGTGACCTAAGTGAGATCTGACAAGTGGTGGCAACTCCTGTAGTTTTTGCCTAGTCTTGGAATTCAGTCCCTGCCTTGTTTCTTTTTCCATCACTGACTTCTGTGCTGACCTGAATGTGGGTACCTCTCTGCACCTTAAGAATGGGGAATGAAGAAAGCCATGGACTCAAACTGAAAAACAGTGAGAGCTCCCCTGGAAAGTGAAAATGCCCCTTACTGGCTGTGTGACCTTGGGCAAGTCTCTCTTTTTACATACCACTAGATTAGATGATCTTAGCCTGAAGTTCACAGACAGATTTCAGGGAGTTTGTGAATTTGGATGGAAAAAGTGACATCTTTATTTTCCCATATAATTCTTGGTTTTCTTTGTAATCCTTTCTATTTTATGCATTTATGTAATCCTGTGTTTTATGCATTTAGACACATTATTCTGAGAAGGGAACCATAGGCTTCACCAGATTGCCCTATATCACAATTTATATATCTATATCGCAAGAAAGGTTAAGAACCCTTGGGTTAGATGGCCCTTTCTAACACAAAGCTTTCAAATCTGTAACCTATTTATGGCAAGAAAGGACTAAAAACTTCAGGGAAACAGCAATCTTTTCTAAAAAACTCCCTGGAAAAGGTCTATCCAATCCTAAATCCTCATTCTACTCCTACCCCAATCTGGGCTGGTTGATAGGGATAAGGGTATATGCATTTTACATATGCAAATAGATTAATAGGAAGAAAGGAAGTCTTTGTCACCATGAAAGAATTTAGCTCTCCTGAATCATAGATCGGGTAGTCTCCAATAGCGTACATACTGATGACTACCTGTGAATCCAGAAATATAGGGGAGCAGAGCCAGCCCTTTGTCCATAGGCTTCCCCATGCAGAGTATTCAACTAATTTTATCTCTAGAAATCCCACCTATAAGGTATAGCTTGAAATCTATTCATACATACTTCTTCAGGTGATTCTGCAAGTGAGGCTGGTAATGAACTCCATACCACCACCCCCATCCCATCTTTCTCCCTCCTTTCTATAAGAATAAATCAAAGGAAGGCAGAGAATGGAATTTTGGGCCCCAAATGGGGAGGAGCTAGACTGAGGGGTAAGGAGTGTGTTGACACAAAAGGAAAATTTTAAAAATCACTTTGCTCCTCACAAGGTATCATTTTTGTCATAATATGATTGATATAACTTTCTGAAGTATAGATCTTCCCAGGCAATGGAATTATCAGAGCAAAATTTCACTGGAGCAAATTCAGTTGAGTTGGTGGCTGGGAATGGAGGAGTGTTGGCACAGAATATAATTTCATGGGGGTACAGAGGGGACCCATCTCTCAGAGAGTGCAGTCCTGTCCCTGTGGGGCTACTCTTGTCTTGGTAACATCAAGAGAAAGGCACACAATGACAAGACCCTTGGGATATTGGCTGGGGATGGCTGCACCCCATACGGCTGAGTGACAGTTGCAGAGAGAGAGCATATCAACTCCAGAAGAAAGCATACCCCTGCAGATACTAGAATAATGGGGCAAAGACCCATGTGTTCCTTGCTAGTAACTACATAGAGAATCACTGATATTGGTTAGCTGACATTTAGCTGAATCCCAAAAGATTTTTTAGTGTACCAAGAGATAGTAGATGAACAAGTATTAGGATAAGAGTAATAACTCATTATGTAGCACTTTCAGATCTATAAAACACTTTCCTCACTGCTGTGCTGTGAAATCGTTCATAACGATATCATCCCATCTTATACATGAGGAAATTGAGATTAAGGGACTTTAAATGATTTGCCCAGATTCATGAAGCTAATAAGTGTTGGAACTAGGATTTGAGCTTTCTAGAACTCAGAGCCTCAGGGTTTCTGAAGTAGAAGAAAAAGAGGTTCTAAGGAAGTGACTTGGTATCTTTGATCTGACTCAGTGTGGCTGCTGCCAAAATAGGGAGGTCAGAGGTGGGTTGGGAGTGGAAGTGAGTTCAGTAGGGGGTATGATCTGGGGCAGATGGGATGGGGTGGAGTATAGAAAGTCATGGAACTGCTATTAAACTTTCTTTCCAAAGTAGTTTAATAATTTAAAATAGACTATTATAAAGAAAGAATTCTTAAATAAGTCTCTATTAATGATAAGAACAAGTCTGGGAACCACTCCAGAGTGTAGCCTGAAGTCTATTCAAAATTTACTCAGATTGGGAGGAGGAGGGGGATAAAAAGAAGCCCCTTATTTTAAGTTGATAGAAGAATCCTATGCATAGTTGTGGATACCCAGAAAGTAGGTGGTGATCAACACAAAGCTCCTTCACCTACAGATGAATTAGGGATGAGCCTATGGTCTGCTCAGTTCCCTGACTCCATCCTTGTAGAATGGAGAAAAGTTTTTTGTCTTTTTGCTCCCTCTCTTATCCTAAGAGCATCTATATGGCATTTTATATAACAAAGCACTTTGATCACTACATTACTGGGGGATAGATAATTTTGTTCAGTTGTTTCAGTCATGTCTTACTCTTCATGGCCCTCTTTGGGGGTTTCTTGGCAAAAACACCAGGGTGGTTTGCCATTTCCTTCTCCAGTTCATTTTACAGATGAGGAAACTGAGGCAAATAGGGTTAAGTGACTTGACCAGGCTCACAAAGCTATTAAGTATCTGTGACTGGATTTGAATGCAGATCTTCCTGACTTGAGGGCTGGTGCTCTATCCATTGCATCACTTAGCTGCTTTATTATTATCTCTATTTTCTTTTTTAAAATTATAATATCTTTTATAAATAAAGAAATTGTTCAAGAGGTTAAATGGTTAAATGTCCAAAAGTTTTAATACCCCAAAGATCTTATAGGTGCAATTCCTGATGCCAAGTACTGCTGTACTACCTCATCTTTCCTTCCCTCTCTTGCTATCACTCTTTTATCTCTTCCAGACCTTCCTAAAGTAGTCTTCCTAGCTTCCACACCCATATCCCCTGCCCAACCACTGAGGCAAATAACTTCTACTCAGATTATCCATTATCACCTCCTTCCTGTACCTTTAGTCATTTCTTCCTCCTCCAGTATCTTTCAGTCCAAAGATTTGAAGCCACACCCATTCCCACCCACCTGTCCCCAGCCTCAGAGAAAGTCTGGAAAATCCTGAGTTGGTTCAAGTGGTGCCCAGTTATTGTCCCTTTGTAAAAACTAGAGAAGCAGCATTGACAAGTGGGTATGCTACCTTGTTAGATACAAAAGTAAAAATCTCAGTCAACATTTCCACAGCTTGGCACAGTAGAGAGAGCATTAGATTTGGAGTTAGAGGACCTGGGTTTGAATCCCGACTCTGCCACTCTCAACCTGGATGCTCTTGGGCAATTTAACTGATCTCTATGGGTTTTGGTTTCCTCGTCTACAGAATAAAGAGGTGAAACTGAAACTAGTTGAACTCTAAATCTGTGATTCTAAGGAGTTAAGGACCTTCCACTAATTTGCTATGTGACTAAGAGAGCAAGTTTGCTTCATCTCTCTCAACCTCAGATTTCTCATTTCTTTACAATGGGGATGAAATAACCTGACCTTCTCCTGGCAAGCTATGATAAATAAGATAGAATGCCTAGAGCTCTTCAGAAGAAAGGTGCCAGAGAACTTTCTAACATTTTAAAGCAGTCCAAAAATGGAACAGGCTATTTGGGAGGTAATGAACTTCCTGTCACTGGAAAGGTGTAAGCCAGGTCTAGATGAGAGTATCCTCTGCCAGGAATTATTAGAGGAAAATTCCGCTTTGACCAGGTAGTTGGATTCAAATGTCTAACTCTTAAGATTTTATGCTTCTGTGAAATATCGGTGTTTTAATTAAACATTAGAAGGAGCAGAGGTAATGGGTCTAAGACAGCTCGAACACCTAGAAAGAAAACAGGCCCCAGCTTGCAGACACTGCATCCTAGGGGTAGAGACAATAACATCCTCTCTAGTCCACACTTGAATTATCACTAGGCTGTATTCCTAGATGAAATCCTGAGGTAAATAGTTCTGTCTTGTCATGGCTTGTCCCTGCATCTCTCACTGAACAGTAAGAAAAGACTAAGTCAGACTATGTATGTGGGTCTACTCTAATTGTTGAGACATTTCCCCTCCTCATCTTTCCCAAATCATAAGGGTGACTCTTTCCAGTCCACCTTCCTGGAGCCCTGACTGAAGCAATGCTGTGGGGGATCCTAAAGGCACTTCTTTCTTTCTTGGCCTGTGGACAACCAATAGTAACCAGAACTGACAGGAGAAGAAATGGGTCAGAGGGATGGCTTAAAAAAAACCCAACAAAATTATCTTGGTCCTTTCTCCCCTCCCCATCCCATGCTGGCAGAAGGTGATGCTTTGAAATGCCAGCTGGACTAAAGTCTCAGCCTCCTGGGCATCTGGACTTATTTATTTATCTCTGGCTTTGCAAAAAAGGACAGTCACTAACGCCCCTGGGAATTCAAGTGAGATAAAAATGCTAATGAAGAAGCCCTAACCCACTCCTTCCTCCCTGCCTGACCAGATAACACCCCTCTCAATAGGCCTTACCTAGATTTAAAAAGGCAAGTTCTAGACAAGACCTAAAGTAAGGAGTGAGCTGAAGTCCAGGGGGCTAGGGAATATGTCAGCCAGCAAGCAGAGAGAAAGGGGACATAATTGAAATTATGGAATGGGATTTGGAATTCAAAACCAAGAAGAGATTATAAGACTCCTGATGGCTGTCATCTTAAAATCATTTCAGGAGATAGTATTATCTCATAGAAAAAAAGAAGGAAATAAAGGGCAGCTACTAGACTCTATTCTTATGGCCAACACATTGACTATTTGGGTGGACTTAGAGCAACTCAATTAAAGAAACATTTATTCAAACGTTTTTATTTATTTTGATTAATTTTTTTATTTATTCAATTGTGGACAGAAATGTTTTAAGGCACTGGTAGAAATGCAAAATTCCGACAAGACATGTTCCCAACTCTCATGAAGTGGGGAATGTGTGGTTAAGTAGCAGGGCATGACACATTCAAAATAACTATAATACAAGATAATAAATGAAAGCTGTAAATACAATGCATATAAAATCTAAAGGGGGAAAGTCATTACCAATGGAGGGATAAAGAAAAATTAGGGATATAGATTTTTCTATTAGGAATATAGGGACTTTTGAAATCATTCTAGTCAAGCGGCATCATGTTACAGAGGACAAAATGAAGGCCCAGGGAGATTAAACTACTTAGAGTCACACAAACAATGAATGGTAGGGGCTAGATTTGAACAAAGGTGCTCCGATTCCAAATTAGTACTCCATCCACTGTATCACGTTGCCTTCATGAAGGAGAGGACAGTTGAATTGGGCCTCAAAGGATAGATAGTAATTCAAAGGACATAGGCATGTCCTAAATACCCCGTCAGATCCCAGAAGAGCAGGGCAGAGTAGGGACAATTACATTCGGGGCTTTAGAATTTAACTTAAACCACTGTACTTCATTTCCTTCAGACATGTTTTTCACAGCTGTAAAATAAATGTGTGACCATGATTAGGGAGAATTGAAAGTAGAACTAGAGCTAAAAACTGGCCAGTTTCCCTCTCAACCTGAGTTGTTTGAAAATTGTTTTGATGTCTCTCTTGATTAAAAAAAAAGTCTGTCTTGAGCTCAAGGAATAGCTAAGCTGATAAAACATGCCCACGTGAGTCAGTTTCATTTGAGATTGGCTTGACCCAAACTTCTTTAGTTTGAGTTAAATGTGAACCTTGACCAGTCCCTAAAAGTTCATATCTTCAGGAAACTTCCCACTTCATGAGTTAATTGAGATATAGCAAAATATGTTGAGGTTAAAACTAAGAAAGAACTTCCTGGCTGTGGGAGGCTGACAAGTTTAGACTATTACTTCATGGAAAAACTAAAGAATGGGATAGACAATGACCTATCTGGGTCAGGTTAAGTATGGTCTTACTTATAGGCAAGAAGATATACTAGATAGCTTTGGGAGTAATTCAGCTTGAAGGGTCTAAGATGAGTGCTCTGTTCACCCTGCTGTCAATTCTTTAATGACTTTTAATCACTCCTCAGGTGAGTATTCTTAGAATCAATCCTGTGACTTATTCTTGGCAATTCTGTCACAGAAGGTTAGAACTGAAAGAGTCCTTAAAGATGCCCTTGACCAAACCCTTTTGTTTGACCAAGTGAGGAAACTGAGAGACAAAGAGATGAAGTGATTTGCTTAAGTTAGTAAATAGCAGAGGTAGGATTTGAAACCAGATCCTCTGGGTCTGAAACTATTTCTCTTTCCACTAGATCACAGCCTAGAGTCATTGTTCTGCCCCGGTTAATTCATCTACCTTATAAATTGACAATGATCTAGTGACAGATTTTCTGTTTTGTCCTTTAATGCCATAATCTTGTTCCTCTGCCCTGATATAAAAATTTCCTTCTTCTTGTTCCCAGCTGAGAGATAGAAAGGAGGGAAGTAATGATACAACTCCACAGAAATGCCAAATGTTCTTTTTCATGTTCCCTAAATGAAAAGCATAATGGATCTCTTACCTTTATAAACCACCATTTCTATTCTCTCTCTCATTCATCCTCCTGGCACTCCCTTCCTATGACCCTGATAAATAGCAGCAGCGCAGGGAAAAAAAAAGTTAGGACAGTTCATTTCTTTTCTCCCCTTGCTGCAGCTCTGTCTGCAATTGCTTCAAAATGTAGCTTCAGTCTCATTAATCTCCTGGCGGAAATGCATGAATGGGTAATGTTTCTGTACGTGGTCTGGGTGTATAAAATGTTCTCTTCTTTTTTTCCCTGCTCCTCCTTACTGCTCCCCAACCCCCACCAGGAGCTGTCCTTGGTTCTGAAATGTTCGTCATCCTCATGCTATACCTCTGGTTTGGGATTGGACTGGCTTGTGCTGGCTTCTGCTGCCATCAACTTCTGTTGGTGCTCAGGGGACAGACCCGACACCAGGTGCGGAAGGGGATGGTGGTTCGTGCCCGCCCCTGGAGGAAGAATCTGCAGGAGGTCTTCGGAAAGAGGTGGCTCTTGGGCCTTCTGATCCCCATGCTCAATGTGGGGAGTGAATACCCTCGACATAAGGGCAAATAATAATCCTGCCCTACCTGGCTTGCTCTCTCCTCATACCCTTTCTTTTCTTTATCTCTATCCCTGCCTGTACACAAGCATATTTTCTCATTTCTACTCATGATCCACTAGAATACTCAGCAGTAGGGAAAGGTCAAGTCAACTCTCAGCATCCCAACCTACAGTCAAGTAAATAGGTAGTATTAAATAGAAGACCAACTGCCACTCAGTAGAGAGGAAACCCAATAGCCCAGAATTCTGATATTCATGTCACTAGGAAAACAAACTGACAAGATGACCATGAATTCCCTTAGGACTAACTCCCACTGCTCTCAGAACTTTCTCTTAGATCCCCTCTTCTCTACTCACCCCCAACTTCCCAATCTCACTTTCTCCACTCATAAAAATTATATATGATGTCATGATTAGTTAGGAATCTTCCCCTCTATGTAGTTTTCCTCCAATACCCTGATGAGGGTAAGGTTGGGAATGATGGATTGCTGAGGCTTGTGCAAACCTTGAAATGACCTTGGAGGTGATGAGAAATGTTTAAAAATAAAATATATGAGAGGCAGCCAAGCAGTTGCTAGCCCCTATCCTGCCAACTACATGAGAGACTAAGAGAATTTTTAGAATAATAATAACTTACATTAATATAGTGAGTTAAAGTTTGTAAAGCACTTTGCATCTATTATATCACTTGAACCTCACAGCAACACCATGAGGTGGGTACTACAGGTATTATTATCCCAATTTCACAGATAGGGAAACTGAGACTCAGCAAACTTAAGAGGCTTTTCATGGTTATATGGTAAAGATGATGGAATTTGACCCCAGATCTTTCTTGACTTCAAGACCAGCCCTTTTGTACTATCCCACATTTCCTCTACAATGTTCATTCAGGAAAGGATCTTGGAGATCATATAACCCAACTCCTTCATTTTGTAGGAAATAGAGTCCC
Organism: Pseudochirops cupreus; assembly: GCA_028627135.1. Classification (NCBI taxonomy): domain Eukaryota; kingdom Metazoa; phylum Chordata; class Mammalia; order Diprotodontia; family Pseudocheiridae; genus Pseudochirops; species Pseudochirops cupreus. Next base: position 434,898,095 of record CM053582.1, read on the forward strand.
AGAGATTTCCCATGCCATTAGTCAGTGGCACTAGAACCCAGATCTCCTGATTCCTAGTCCAGACTGGGACACTCCCTCTATGCCCTTTCTCCTTCAAGACTGATTCAATTACTCCTTTTCATAATAACACATCAAGGTGACAGCAGATGGACTCGTATTTTTACTTTCCAATCAGCCAGCTGTCCTGCCCACCCCACCCCACCCTGTCTCTGCTGCTTTCCATAGCTCAGAGTCTAGTGATCGGTTTGATTTTAAAGCCAATTGCTCCTCATCCACCTGGCTCCTTTCCAGCTCTTCTTACTTGGTTGGCAGCCAGGAAGAAAAGGACAGTAGTCAGAAAGATTAAAAAGGAGGAGTAAAGATGAGTTAGAAAGGTGTGTGAGAATGTTTAGTGACTGTGTGTGTGTTGGGTCAGCAGCACCGACTGTAGTGTGTTGGGTTCAAGGATGAAAGGGCCCAAGGTTAAAACAAAAAGAGTGTTTGATGAATGAGAATTTATTGTTAGAGAGGGAGACTTATCAAAGAAACCATATAGTACATGTATAAAGGATCATATGCAAATAAGAGTCTAGAGCTGGAAAGGTTCTTAGGGGTTGTATAGTCCAACCACATCAAGTTATAGAGGAGCAAACAAGTCCAAAGAAGTGACAGAACTTGCTCAAAGTAATCCAAGGACATGACAGAGCCAGGAATCAAAACTAGATTTTCTGACTCCAAATCCAGTGCTCATTCTTCTACACCTCATTTCAACTCACTATAACAAAGACCTTTTGAATTCTTAGATTTTCCTAACAATGGAATGGGCTGTCTTATGGTTTACAGTAGCCTCTCCATCTTTGGAAGTATTCAAGAGAAGCTGGATGAATTAGTGTCAAAGATTAGGTTGTTTGACCCTTTAGTTCTACCACAACCTGTAGTAAACCTTGAAGGGGAGGATAAATAGTAAATTAGCACTAATAGGGAGATATTCTTTAACAAACCAGATTGGGGAGAATCAATGGGCGGGGAGTCCTTGTTTTTGACAACCAAGTATTCTACAAATCTAAGGATCTCTGACCTCAATTGCCTATACTGGATTAGAGATGAAGAATAAAAATCAAAGTCCTGACCCTCTCCTGATTCTACATAGCCCTTGCCAGCTCTCTCCAAACTATGAAACTGGTGATACAGTTTCTTGGGGCCTGAAGGTATACAGGTAATGTCAGTGCAGAATAACCTAAGAAAGGAAGTGGGGCAAGTGAAAGTGAGACAAAAGTCTGACTCCTATCAATAGGGGGTGTGGAGGAACCAAGTGACACTCACACACGGTACTGTATTTTCAACAATGAGTGACAATAAAGTGTTTGTTTTTTAAAATTTATTTTAAGTTACCATCTGGACTCTTTGGTTGTCAGCTGATTTATTGTACTGTGTTTAACCCTCACATGAGTGTGCTATAACTGTTCGCTGGTGATTTATGGGCACATCAAGGAGCCCTGTCCCCTTTCTTCTTCTTTCACCTCCTCTTCATCTCTTCCTCCTCTTTCTTATTTACTTCCCTCTTATCTTTTGCCTTCTTCTTCAACATCTCCACTTTCTCCTGCTCTTTCTCTTCTTGTTCCTACTCCTATTTCTCCACCATTCCATCATCTTCTATCTCTTCCTCCTTTTCTTCTTCCTGCTCTGGAACTTCTGAGTTCTCTATCCTTCCCACCTCTTCTCCCTCCACTCCACCAATACACACACTCATAATACCATCATACATCATCTACTTCAATTTTCTATGCCTCAATCTTTTCATCTAATTAAATGTACCCTCTTCTTGGAAGTCTTCATTCCAAAATCCAGAGACCATAAGAATTTTAGGTAGGCTATTTTTAGTATTAGCAAATCAACTTGTTTTCTCTTCCTCCTATAGGCCATTCCTTTACATAAGAGCTGTCCCATTCATTTCATCACTGTTTCAACCAGTCTCCCTTCTCCTGGGGCTGCAGCTCTCTTTGCTGCACCTGGGTCCACACACAGTATCTAGCTCCTGCCTATACTTTCTTGCTATTCTCCAAGGGGAATGGACACTGGGGCTGATGTAACACAGTCTCTTCCCACTGAGGCATAAAAATAAATCTATTGACAGGAAGCCAAATTAGGGTGACCATAAACTAGATATTCTCAGGAAGTCTTAATGGTGAAGCCAAAGGCTTTAGAGAAGGAATACTAGTGTAGATTTATATGGTTGCTTCACACAATTACATCTCATTTGATTCTTACTATAACCTTAGTATGTAAAATAGTGCAAGTATTAGTACCAGCTCTGACCCCACCTCCATTGATGGGAAAACTGATATACTAAAAGCTGAAATAATTTGCTTAATATCACATAGCTAATGAGCATCAAGGACAGCTAGATAGCTCAGTAGACACAGTGCCAGGCCTGGGAAACCTGAGTTTAAATTTGACTGCAGACACTTGCTAGATGTATGATCTTGGTTAAGTCACTTAACCTGTTTGCCTTAATTCACTGGAGAAGGAGATGGCAAACCAAAGGAAACTCTGTAGATAATATGGTCCACAGGGTCACATAGAGTCAGACATGACCGAATGACTGAACAACAACAATAATGAGCATCAAAGTTAGAACTCAGGATTTGGAGTTAGAAGAGAACTCAGAGGCCATTGAGTTCAACCTCCTTATTCTGATGATCTCAGAAGAGGAAACTGAGGCCCAGGGAAATCACATTAACTTGCCTAGGGTTACATAGCCAGTAAGTGATTGAGGCAGAATTTGAATCTGTCTTCTTAACTCCATGCCTAGTCAGCATTCTGTCCACTGTGCCACCTACCTGACAGACTTAAGTCTTCTAACCCCAAGTTCTTTTTGCCATACCACATTGCATTCCCTAAATAGCAATAATCCCATGGAGAAGAACCAACAGAGCCTTAGGTAAATTCTAATGATCAACTGATATTCTTACCCATATAGCCATGTCAGTGGGGCCCTGATGAGGGATGGCTACATTTTAGTTCCCAAAATGAGCAAACACAACCCATGATTTGCCCCTCGTTGCCATTCTCTTTGGGGTAATACGTGTTGTCTGAAATTATTTGGGAATAATTAGACTCACAAGCTGACACTATCTTTTTACTTTCTCTGTTGTCAGATTCATGAGTCAGTGAATTGCCGTAAACTCCCCCTTTCCATTCACACAGTTCAGCCCAGAAGGAGAAAGCATAAGGTGCATGCAGGTCATGTTTGGAGGCAGAACATTGTGGGTGGGGTAAAGGGCCCTGGCCTCAGAGTCAGAAGTCCTGAACACTATTAGCCTCATGACTCTAAGCAAGTCGCTTTACGACTCCAAGCCTGAGTTTCCTCACATGTGAAATGAGGACAACACTTGTACTATCTACTTCATAATATTGTTGTGAAAGAAGTGCTCTGGCAGTGACAAATGAGTGTGTAAAGGTGAACCATTGTTATCTAACTTGGCATTTTTTCATCTATTTTCCTCTCCTTAGGGTTCCATCCATCCCAAAGTTAATTAATATACTCAAGCAGGTAGTTATTTGACTTTTCAGTTCAAAGGTCATTTGAGAAGGGCAAAATTCATTATTAACCCCCACAAGTTCCATATCTATATACTCCTATTTGCTATTGACCCAAGATTAAAACTCATTATAAGTCATGTAACCAATGGCCCCATGAAGTGATGCTGGCTTTTATTAAATCTCATCAGTAAATGAAAGTACAATGAACTAGGTAGATCTTCTATGGAGGATTTTGGGAAAACATAGACAAGGGTCCTACATGACATCAGGGAGCCATCAAAATATTGCTATATTGCTAGTAAATGATAAACTCAAACTAGAAACCAATTATAGAATTCACCACAATCCTAACTTTAATTTACTAAGACATTAGCCTACAGACCACCTAGAGGTCAAAGATCCCCAGACTACCCATGAAAAATCTTACGGCCCTATAAAGTCTAGAAGAGTTTCTGAGAACTCCAAGGTTACATTTCCCTTCCATCCAAGGGTGGAATCAAATGGAGATGAAAGAAAATATTAACTTTTGGCAAAGTCTCAACCCAACCTATCCCAAGAGTTATTTTTTAAAAAACAGAACTGTGATTAAATTGCTAATGGGAGCACCCAATGAAAAACTCCCTCTACTGGTCAATCAATAAACATTTATTAAGTGTCTACTATGTGTCAGACATTGTGCTAAATGCTAGGGATACAAAGCAACCAAAAGACAGTCCTTGAGGCGGTCATCCTAATGGAAAAGACGAGATGCAAACAATGATGTACAAACAACTTATAGACAGGGTAAATTGGTGATAAGCAACAGAAGAAAGACTTTAGAGTTAAGAGAAACTGGGAAAGGCTTCATGTAGAAGATAGATTTTAACTGGGACTTGAAGAAGCCAGGGAAAGCAGGAGGTGGAGACAAGGAGGGAGAGCATTCCAGACACAGGGAACAGACAATGAAAATATCTAGAGTTGGGAGACAGTTTTTGTTTGAGGAACAGCAAGTAGGCTAGTGTCACTGGATCACAGAGTACGTGGGGAGGAGATGTATGATTTAAGAAGACTGGAAAAGTACTACTGTGTCTGTACCACAAAGAGATCAAAGAAAAAGAAAAAGAAACTATATGTATAAAGATATTTATAGCTGCTCCTTTAGTGGTGGCAAAGAATTGGAAATTAAGAGGATGCCCATCCATTGGGGGCTGAATAAGTTGTGATATGTGATTGTGATGGAATACTATTGTGCTATGTGAAATGACAAGCAGGATGGTTTCAGAAAAACCCAGGACAACATATATGAATTGATACAAAGTGAAGTGAACAGAATCAGGAGAACATTACACATGTAACAGCAATACAGTATGATGACCAGCTGTGGATGACTTAGCTATTCTCTTTTTTTTTTTTCTATATGAGATTCTTAATTAAATTTTTTTGAGTTACATCTTTTCTCCCCGTCTTTCCCCCGCCCATCACCCCAAAACAGCCATCCCAGTATTGCCCCCCTCCCCCAGTCTAATCTCTCCTATGTC
>CM053582.1:434903633-435026289 GCA_028627135.1 Pseudochirops cupreus
TGACTTTAGTGGGAAGTATCTTTGTGTGCGTTTTGGAGTTCCAGGATTGGTTTAGAGTCCTATTTTATGGGTATTTTGGGGTGGCTATGTGAGAGCTGCGATATGTTGCTGCTTCTACGCTGCCATCTTGGCTCTGCCCCCCGATTTAGCTATTCTCAACAACAATGATCTAAGACAATTTTGTAAGATAAAGGATGAAAAATGCTATCCACTTCTAGAGAAAGAACTAATGGAACCTAAATGTAGATTGATTATTCTTGATTTTTTAGGTCTGTGTTTTCTTTTGCAATGGCCAATGTGGAAATGTTTTGCATGACTGCACATGTATGATTTATATCAAATTGCTTGTCTTCTCAAGGAGGGGAGGAAAGGAATTTGGAAATCAAAATGAAAAACTAATGTTAAAATTTTTTGTTTACATTTAATTGAGAAAAAAAGATTTTAAAAAGACTGGAAAAATACCAATGAAGATCAGCACCATGCAACTTATATAGTCTTAGAGAATTGCCTGGGAGCACGGAGAGACTAAGTGATTTGCCCTGGGTCACCCAGTCATTCAGTGTCAGAAGCAAGACTTCAATTTGCTTCTTCCTGGTTCTGAAGCCAGTTCTAAATCCACTACACTATACTGCTTCTCTGGGTTTCAAGAGTATAAAACAAAGTAATGGGAACAATCTCTCTGAACATTAGTGGGAGAAGGGAAGGCTGAAGAAAGAGTGATGCCCTTTTCATATGGGCCATTTCAAACCAAACGTGCTTTGTGAAAAGCTAAAATTCTTCCTGAAAATTGGACCATATTCTCCTTTGGTATTTGCATAGATAGAAAGTGTCATTTCCCAATCACCCTGCCACACAGATCTGCTCCAGAGTACTGTTCCACAGGTCTCTAACCATCCTCTGTTCTCCAACAGTGTCAATTTTTTTCACTCTATTGACTACTTCCTCTCTAAATATGTATGTGTCTCCCTTACCATGGAAAAAAATTGACCCCTATGCCTGATTTCAATAATGATAATCACATAATCATAACTACTTCTTCTTCCTTTTACTGTCAAAGTTCTTGAAGGAATAAGCCTTCACTTACTATCTCCACTACATTATTGAAGTTGCCTTCTCAATGGTTTCCAAAGAATTCCTTGCTATCAAATCTAAGTATCTTTTGTCAATCCTCTTTCTCCTTGACCTCTCATCCAAGCTCTAGCCTTTTATCTTTTCAGTTGGATACCTTGTTATTACCTCAGACTCAACACATCCCAAAATGAATGCATTATACTTTCCCAAAACCAACTGCCTCCCCCAACTTCCCTTTGTACATCAGTAAAACCATTATCTTCTATGAAGTTTTGTAAGCTTTTTTGACACTTCTCCCTTAATATAACTAAGCAATCACCAATTTCTGTCCAATATTCCTTCTGAACATACCCCACATCTCATCTCTGTTCACATGGCCACCACAGTGGTCCAACATGACATCTCCCCTTGTCAGGATCACTGTAATAGTCTGGTGTTTTTCCTGTTTCTAGACTCTGCCTCTAATTCTTACCCTACACTGTTATGAAATTGAACTACCAGACAGCTGAGTGGAATAGTTCAGAGGTATCAAACATGTTCCTCACCACAGTCTCCACTGTTGCCTGAATGAGATTGAAATCTAAGTGGGAAATATTTAACAAAATGAATAAAAATACAATAAAACAGATAATATTACATTTTAAAACTAGTCAATATGCAGCGTGAGAAGATCCTTACATGCAGATTAGGGTCCCCACTTCTATTTGAGTTTGACACTTCTGGTGTAGTAAATAGAGCACTGGATTTGGAGTCAGGAAGATCCGAGTTCAAATCCTGTCTCATACTTTGCTAGCTTCATGACCCTGGGCAAGTAATTTAACCTCATTTGGTCTCAGTTTCCTTTATAAACTCACAAAGTTATTGTTAGGATAATACAAGATAATATACAAAGTACTTTTCAAACCTTAAAGTGCTATAAAAAATGCTAGCTATTATTATTGCTATTAAATACTTATTTCACCATGTTACTACCCTCCAGGGATCTATAGGGACTGAGGCAGGACCCTACAGTTTTTTCAAATCTTTTATAGGGTACATAGTAGGCATTCAATTAATATCGGATTAACAAATGAATAATGGAGTTTGCCCACAGTTGAACAACGTCAAGAATGATTTAAAAGTTCATGTTAGCTTTAAAAAAGATCAACTTGTCTAGACATATTGATAATTGAACTTGATGAAGCAATTTCTTTTTGAGACTGCAAACATTTTTTTTTGTCTGAGAAAAGCCTTGGATGGAGATGACATTCAATTTGAGCTTGTGGAGTGATACATAACCACAAAAAATGGCCTATGCTATTCTGGGTTGCATCCCTCTGCAGTAGTGACGTGAATGATCCAGGAGGTGGTCAGACCTCACCACATTGTCCTGGTACTGTCTCAAGTGAAATGCTGTGTACCATCTCCAAGTCATCCGATAGAAGAGAGACAGGAGAAAATAAAAATGACCCAGGGCTCAGCAGAGAAGACATCTGAGGAAGTGAAATTTGTATCGTCTGGGAAAAGGGAAGACTGTGGAGGGTCAGGCATATGATCAAATCTAAAAATATCTTCCAGGTGACAGTGTACATGAGGGGCAGGCATACCTCAAAGCCACAAGAAATGACAGAACCAAGAGCAATGACCTGAAACACAGGATGAAGTGAGATTAGTTCCATCCTACCTTTCTAATCTTATCTAATATTACTCCCCTCCACACACTCAATGCTCCAGGAAATTGGACTGTCTTGCTCCCTGGAACATATATCTCACGCTTTCTGCTCTCTGCACCTCTGCTCTGCTGTTCTTTAAGCCAAAAATACCACCCTCTTCCTTTCTAACTACTAGATTCCTATCTTTTCAAACCCAACACAAATGCTGCCTCATCCATGAAGCCTTTCTTGATCCTCCCTCTCCCTATGTCTCTTGCAGTAACAACTACCCGCCTTGGACCTTATAAAACACTGTGTTTTATAATTCTCCAATGTACTTGTCAAATAATATTACATACTATAGTTAACAGAGTTTGTGCCACATGCCTTTAATAGACTGCAAGCTTCCTAAAGACAAGAACTATGTTTTATCTAAATTTTTGATCCTAGCATGTGTGTTCTGTACACAATAAATGTTCGATGAATGAATGAATGATGGGGATGGTAATTTGACTGCCCACAGGACAAAGCTGAAGGCTCGTCACTGCAGACAAGATGAATCTTAGAAGTCTGTGGAGGGATTTAAGGGGTTGGGCCAAAGAATCCCATCCAAAAATATTTCTGCCTATCCAGACTGCTGTAGCACTTAAAATTCCATGATTACAATTCATTCCTTTAGGTTAAAGCACTCAGGCCTCGAAAGTCTCTTGTTATGATGCAGATATACTGGGGAGAAATAATTCCTTGAGGTAATTATTAACTATTCATACCCTCGAGGATTAGTTCATAAGATCACTGCCTAAATTATAGAGCTGGGCAGAGATGACATAAAGCAAAGGAAAGTTAGATTGGGTTGGTGATAATGGCAAGTGATACTGGAGAAGGGCAAGTACTGATGGGCAAAACCAGATGTCTGTGGGCATCTGGGAAACAGTTTGAGAGCACTGAGAACCATGAATTGGGGTTACCATCTCTGGCAACTTAACCATTTTGCTGTGGCCTGATCATCCTTACAACATCAGGGCAGGCAAAACAAGGTATCAGCTCCTTATCAAGGTAGGGGGTTACCAAGCTAAATGTAGCAAGACCAAGGTGTACCATGCCAATGATGTTAAAACTCGAGGAGTATGAGGAGAACCTGACTCAGATAGATGGAAGAAGACATAAAATTAGAAGCTTCCACCAAATACTCACCAAGGTCCCTTCTGGGTTGAGATCTTTTGAATTTATGAGAGCAAAGCTTCTTGAGGGCAGGGCATGTGTCTTATCTATCTTTCTATTTCCTTTCTCTATCCCTCACCTAGCATAGTTCATTAGACATAGTAGACACTTAAATGTTTTTGAATAAATGAAAGGATGGATGGTATAGCATAAAAATCACTGGCTTGGGAGTTAGGAGACCTGAATTCAGGTTCTGACCCTGCCACTAATTAGCTAAGCATTGTTGTTGCTGTTCAGTTATGTCTAACTTTTCATGACTCTGTGGACCATAGCACACCAGGCCCTCAACCTGAAGGGTTCATCTTCTAGTGCATGCATTTTAATACCATCCATGAGGTTTTCTTGGCAAAGATCATGGGGTGGTTTGCCATTTCCTTCTCCTGTGGATCACCTTTTGTCAGAACTCTCTACTATGACCAATCTGTGTAAGGTAATCCCACGTAGTATAGCTTGTAGTTTCATTTAACCCCTCCTCCATAACAAGGCTTTGATCCAGAGGGGAAATTAGCTGTGTGTACCCCATTCAAGTCACTTTACTCCCTTGACCTCGGTTTCCATATCTGTAGAATGTGGGAGGTAAGCTAGCTGATCATTAAGAGCCTTTCCAGGCTCTTATTATAACCTTTGGATCTATTTTATAAGCTATGAGCGAAAGTGTAAGAGATAAATGGTGGGGATGTAGACATAGGAGGGAAACAATGAGGTCTTTCACAGTAGAGTAGTAGGGAATTGAGATCATAGTGCGGGCTTTGTGCAGAACAGGTGCTTAACAAATGTTGAACAGATGAAAAATAAACATGAAACAAGGTCAGCAAAATACAAATTTTGATTTAAATAGCCATGGAATCAAACAGTAATCATGCAACAGAAAGAGCAATAGGTTGAATTCTAGACCCGGATCTGTTACTAACAAGCTGTGTGACCCCGGACAACTCTCTGAGCTTTTCAGTAAAGGGATTGGGTCAGATGCCCTCTAAGATCCATTCAGCAAATCTTCCTGGCAAACATCTCTCAAATTAGCCCATTCCCTTTAATGTACTCACCGATTCTATGATTTTAAGAGATTGTCTTTAATCAGCCAGTGAATAAACATTTATTAACTACCTATCGTGGGTCATACATTGTGCTAAGCACTGGGGAAATAAAGAGGTACAAAAGATGATTTCTGCTCTCTAGGAATTCACTGTCTAATGGAGGAGACAAGATGCAAACAAGTACAAACAAGCTATATACAGAATACATTGGAGATCATCAATAGAGGAAAGACAGGGGCATTAAGGGGAATTGGGAAAGGCTTCCTACAGAAGGTAAGAGTTTAGCTGGGTCTTGAAGGAAGCCAGGAAAGCCTGGAGGTGGAGATGGGGAGGAAGAGCATTTCAGGGCAGGGGGACAGCCAAGGCAGGTGTAATTAGGATCTCTTCCCCAATGAAAAATTTATAGGACCCTAGATTTTGAGAAAGAAGAGACACTTGCAGCTGGCATAACTGCAACTAGGGCAGAATGACTGAGGCTTTTCCCCAGGAGGTCAACATGCATAGGATGCACTTCTACCTCAGTGGCAATCTTCCTTCCTTCTGAAATCCTGAGCCAACATGTCCCTGTGCAACGTGATTTGCAGATTTTTGGCAGCCTCATCCACAAAATGGGACAATTTCCCTCACCACGATCTACTCCCAGGCTCCAAACACCATGGTGCTCCTTCCACACTAACTCCTTTGGGGCGGGGGTGTTTGGGGAGAAAGAGAGGCAGACTATCTGGGAAACAGGCTACATCCTCTCCTGAAACAACTACATTCACAGTCAAACTGGCTTCTCTGCACCATCACAGATACTACCTCTACTGCCACTCCCCTCATCAAGCAACATTTTTGTAGCTGAATTTCTAGTTACAGCTGTGATGACAGATCACTTGGTCCAACTTCCTCATTTAATGTTGAGAGAACTGAGGCCCAGAGAGGTTAAGTGAGGTCATGTAGGTAGCAAATGGCAGAACCAGGATTTGGATTTAGGTCTAATACAATTTCCCCTGGCATCAGGGACGTGAATCAGATAGGATTCTGACAACAAACATAGCTAAAAGTGATCCAGGTCGGAAGTGGGGAGAGGGAAAGGGGTGTGTATGATTGGAATGAAAAATTAATTTTACTGGCACAAAATAGTGGGAAAAAAACAGTTTTCAGAATGGTCAACTTAACTGAGCTGATGATGGCAGCTAAGGCAAGAACATAATGGTGCTTCCCTTGCACAGGCAAAGTTATTAGCATACAGAAGAAAATACCAAGGAGGGGAGCTGCTTGATAAAGAGTTTAATTAGATAAGCTTTCAGGAGGAAAATGAAATTACAGGATGGCAAACTACAAGGAAAACAAAACCCCTTAACAGATTTCTTGGGCCTCTGAGAGTTCTGATACTAATTCTAATACTAACTTCCTGCAATCTTATTACTGCTCCTGAGTACAAATGTAGTGACTCACTTGGGGGATGGACAGCTGAATGAAGATGAATTTCTGAACCATGCCTATGGATTTAATAATCTCTGTGACTTGTATCTGGACTTTCCCAAAAGAATCGCCAGTCATCCTGACTTTTGTCTTGCCACTGGACTTCAATGACTATGGAAGAGAGAGTGAGGCTGACAACTTTGCGCAGCTCTGCCTCACTTAAATCCAATTCACTTGAGTTAAGACATCACCTCATGATGTCATTGATCCTCTTTGAAAACTAAGGATGAACAACAATAAATATTTAAAAACCACATGATGGCTCCAAATCACTACTAATAAGAAGAAAACATGGAGGTTTCACCTCATTCACACCCAGAAAATTGGCGAAGATGACAGTAATCAATGATAAAGGGGTTGTGGGAAGACAGGTACATTGTTGGTAGAGCTTTGGTGGGTCTAACCACTCTGGAAACAATAATTGTGCTAAAAAAAAAGTGACTAAAATGTTCAATTTTTGACCAGAGGTCTCACTGCTAGGCATATACACCAAGGCATTAAAAAAAATAGTAAATAAACGTTAAGTGTTCACTATATGCAGAGCCCTGTGCTATGTGTTGAAGATACAAGGAAGAATAAAAACAACCCCTGCTCTGAAGGAGCTTCACAGATAAAAAAAAGTCTCTTTCTCTCTCTCTCTCGCTCTCTCTCTTGCTCTCTCTCTTACTCTCTCTTTCTCTCCCTCTCTCCCTCCCTCTCTCTCTCCCTCCCTCTCTCCCTCCCTCCCTCTCTCTCTCTCTCTCTCTTTCTCTCTCTCCCTGTCTCTCTCTCTTAACACACACACACACACACACACACACACACACACACACACACACACACACACACACATTTGTAGTAGCAAAGAATTGGAAACAAAGTAGATGGCAACTGAGGGGGGGAAGTGACTATTATTGTGTCATAAGGAACAATGAATGTGAATACAGAGAAGCATATCCAGACTTATATGAACTAATGCAAAGTGAAGTAGAACTAGGAAAATAACATACATAATAATTACAACAATGTAAACTGAAAGATCAACAACAAAAGAAACTGAATGCTGTGTAATTATAATAATCAAACTTGGACCTGAAGGAAGAGAGAGAGAATGCTCTTGTTTCCCTTCTTTGTAGAGGTGGGGGACTACTTGTATAGAATTCATTAATTTTTTGGTTAATTTGACTGAATTGATTATTTTTCTTATTTTTTGTCACAGGGGATGACTCTGTTTAGTGGAGGGGAGAGTTTATATTGGGAAATGAAAATGATCTAAAAACAAGAGATCAAATTTTTTTATTTTTTAAAGAATTAGATTAGGGGTGGCTAGGTGGCGCAGTGAATACAGCACCAGCCCTGGAGTAAGGAGAACCTGAGTTCAAATCTGGCCTCAGACACTTAACACAAAAAACTAGCTGTGTGACCTTGGGCAACTCACTTAACCCCAATTGCCCTGCCTTCCCCCCCCTCCCAAAAGCAAAAAAAAAAAAGAATTAAATTAAGGATTTAATTTTAAAACAATTAAATTAAATTTTTTAAAGAATTCAATGTTCTATTATCCACTTCATCTCTAAAAATCTATGCTCCAACTTTCCCTTCAGTTTTAATATTCCCTGATCTTATTCTAAACCATAAAAGTAGATTTATATAGACAGTTCTTACTATACATATATTCACATTACATAAATTCAACTTTATGTAAAGAATCCTAAAAGAAATCCTCATTCCAAAAAAATTCCATGTTAATCTTACTGTATAGTACTACTCTCTCTCTTACTCCTGACATTTGATTTGGCCTCTTTCTCTTCCCCATGTTTGGGGCAAATTCTAGTTATATAAAAACTGCTTGTGGAACCGTCCACTTATGTAAAGTGAGAGTAGCCTGTACTTTATTCACTGAGCAGATAAGCCCTTGATGTTGCTCACTATTGCCAGTAGGGGGAAGCTCTGAGCCATTTCTGTAAGCCTGGCTTTTTGTAAGACCTTACCTTGCCAACAAGGTTCAGGAAATAAATCCTGTGTTACTGGATTGCTTAAATAAATAGGAAAGCAAAGCCAAATAGTTCTGTTCCTAAGAACCCTACTTCATTTAGTTTTTTTTTGCATAAGTTTAACCTTTTGCTTCCTCTGTCCCATCCCTCGTTCTGGGCAGGGCATTCATCTTCCACCAAGAAGAAGAGATTTCTTCCCCAACAGACTTTGGGACACTGATTGCATTTGGTAAACCCAAGAAATGTGGTACATTGATTAGACTGGAGCTCTAGGACAGAACTATGATGGGACTGAAAAACCTTAAAGGATTTTTAAATCCAGTCCCTCAGTTGCTGGTCACTCCTAACAAGTAAGGGCCAGTAAGTATCTGTCTAAGTCTTTGAGAAGAGAGAGCAGTAGCGGTTTTTAAAAATGAATCAGTGAACTGGATAGGCCAGCACTTGACTTACAGGCAGAAGACTTGGGTTCGGATCTAACCATGCCGCTGATTGAATGATGAAGCCACATAGATTCTGAACCTCCTTTGCACTACCTGTTTGGCAGTTTGGTTGTGTCTGACTCTTCAGGACCCTGTGCGCCATAGCATGGCAATGATGTTCGTTGGGTTCTCTTGGCAAAGATGCTGGGGTGGTTTGCCACTTCTTTCTCCAGTGGATTAAGACAAACAGAGGCTGAGTGGTTTGCCAGGGTCACACAGCTAGTAAGTGTCTGAGGCTGGTTCAAATCGAGTCTTCCTGACTTCAGGTGAAGTGCTCTATCCACTGAGTCACCTAGTTGCCTCTTTTACCCACTTGTAAAAATGATCCATTCAAATTAACTGTAGGAGCAAGACTCTCTTTTCCTGCCCATCACCATTGTGCCCATATCTCTGCTAGGTCTGTATTGCAAAGAGATAAACAACAAAAAGGAAAAAGGAGCTATATATGCAAAAATATTTATAGCAGCTCTTTTTGTGGCAAAAAAGAATGGAAATTGAGGGAATGTCCATCAACTGGGGAATGGCAGAACAAGTTGTATATGATTGTGATGGAATACTATTATGCACAACACTATTGTGCTATAAGAAATGAGCAGGGGGCGGCTAGGTGGCACAGTGAATAGAGCATTGGCCCTGAAATCAGGAAGTTCTGAGTTCAAATTAGACCTCAGACACTTAACACTTGCTAGCCATGTGATCTTGGGCAAGTCACTTAACCCCAATTGCCCTGCCTTTCCCCCTCCAAAAAGAAAAAAAAAGAAATGAACAGGATGCTCTCAGAAAAACCTGGAAAGACTTACATGAACTGATGCAAAGTGAAGTGAGAAGAACCAGGAGAACATTGTATATATTAACAGCAATATTGTATTATGATCAACTGTGAATGACTTAGCTATTCTCAGCGATACAGTGATCCAAGACAATTCTGAAGGATTTATGATGAAAAGTGCTAAAATCTCCAGAGAAAGAAATGATGGAGTCTGAATGCAGATCAAAGCATGCTTTTCCTTTGCTTTTTTAAAAATCTATTTTCTTCCACGACATGATTAACATGGAAATATGTTTTGCATGACAACCCATGTATAACCTATATCAAATTGCTTACCTTTTCAGTGGGGGTGGGAGGGTGGGGGTAGGGGAGTTAGGGAAGTTGGAGAGGAGAAAACTTGGAACTCAAATGTTTTTTTAAAATGAAGTTAAAAATTGTTTTTACATGCAATTGGGGGGAAAATTAAAATATTAAACTAGAGAAAAAGATAGCCATGCCTAAGGCACCTGGTGATATACTTGATTGTATTTTCCCCTGCTCCATCCCAACCCTACTTTGGAAGTTTGTCTTTGCCCCAAAAAATGTGAGGAAGTGTTAGGTGGACTACCTCAGTTTCGAAGTGAGGTTCCAGACTCTTTATGAGGGGCTGTCCTTGTTTGGAGGCATCAGTCCTGGGCACAATATGAGGAGTTCATTAGACTGCTCTGGTATCCATCATTGGTTGTCCCTACCTCTCACTTCTATAGATCTCTCCAGTTAAGCCATTTGGTCTTCCCTTTTGGATCTTTCCTTAAGGACTTCAAACAAAAGAATTTATTGTTTTTAGCATTGACCAGATTGATTCTCCAGCAAAACCCTATTAGCCCTGGCAGTGTACAAATCATGTCTGCAATTTTATATTTAGTATGTACATCACATTTTAGGAAGGACGTTGATAAACTGGAGAGCATCTCAAGAAAGAATAGCCACATGGCAAAAGATCTCAAGGTCATGCCAAGTAATCATTGGTTGAACAAACTGGGGTGTTTAATCTGGAGAAGAAAATATTTAGGGGAAATATAAGAGCCATCTTCAAGTATTTGCAAGGCTGTCACAAGAGAGATTAAACTTGCTTTGCTTCACCCCAGATAGCCTAACTAGAAGTAATAGGTAGAAGTCAGAGATATAAGACGTCCCAAAAGTCTTTGTGCAGTCTTTTAGGTGTCTATTTAAGCTAGATATAAGGAAACATTTTGTAACCGCTAGAGATATCCAAGAGTAGAATGAGCTGACTCATGAAGTAGTGCCTCTTCACTTGAAGTCTTCAAGGGGATTTTTGCATTTAGCTAGATGGCCTCTTAATGTCCCTTTGAGATTCTATGAGATTACTGAAGAAGAAAGTATTACTCAGAAAGATGAGAGGATAGAGCCTTAGGGGACCCTGATGCTTAGGGGACGGAAAATGAACGATGATCCAGGTAGGAAATGGGATCTCCATTTTGTCCACCAAGACATGCATGAGTGACTTCAATCAATAATCAGTAAACATTTATTAAGTACCTACTGTGTGCCAGGTATTGTGCTAAACACTGGGGAAAGATAGTCATGACTCTCACGGAGATAAATATAAATATAACATAACAAATAATATAATATAATGATATCATACCATATCATATCATATCACATCATTTAATGTAACATAAAATAACGTAATATAATACAAATGCAAAACAATCTCTATAGATGTAAACAATGAAATTTAACAAAGGAATACTTATTTCATTGAATCTTATAATAACCCTCAATAGCCTCCCTACTCCATTAAAAGAAGAAACTCCAGGAAAGCTCAAAACCCCTGAGCTATTCTGTCTGATTAAGACTAACAGCAATGGCTCAAAGTTCCTTTCCCAGTGGTGGGGAATTGAAATATCAAGTAGCTGCCATTTCCCAAGGATTCTTACTACCACTCCTCTAGCATGAATCAGCACCAGTCTCCAGGTCCAGGTTTCTTGCTCTCCCCCCCTTCTGATTTTTTCTAGATTAAAGAAAAAAACCAGCACACCACACCATAAAAAAAACCTACCAGACTTCATAGATTAGGATGCTCATTCCCTCTAAGACCCTAGCAGGGTGCACACAATTGTAACTGGGTCCCAATTCCAACCAAGACCAATATAGTTCTGACCTGTTTCTGTCATCCTCTATGACTGTCTTTAATGTTGTAAGCTGTTGTTCAGCCACTTAGTTATATTTGTGGATCATAGCATGTCAATACTGTCCATGGGGTTTTCTTGGTAAAGATACTGGAGTGGTTTGCCTTTTCCTTTTCTAGTGGATTAAGGCAACCAGAAGTTAAGTGACTTGCCCAGGGTCACACAGCTAGTAAGTGTCTGAGGTCAAATTTGAACTCAGATCTTCCTGACTCCAGGCCAGGCATTCTATCCACTGAGCCACCCAGCTGCCTCCAGTATATTGTAAGTGTGTACCCCCCAGTGGGCAGCTAGCATCATCTTCCTGAGTTCAAATCTTGCCTCAGACACTTACTAGCTGTGTGATTCTAGGCAAGTCACTTAACCCTTTTTGCCTCTGTTTTCTCATCCACAAAATGGGCTGGAAAAGGAAATGGCAAACCACAACAGTATCTTTGCCAATAAAACCCCAAATGTTGTCAGAGAGTCTGAAAAAAAGTCACAAAGAGCCTGAAAAAAATACCCCTCCAATAAAGCTGGCTTCCCTTACTATGTTGTTGTGTGCTCTATATTTCTTTATTATTATAAACCTTTCCAAAATATATATTAAGACAAATGGCTTGCTGAATCTAGGTAAAGTAAATCTATGATGGTCAAAGTTAAAGAGAATCAAGAGAAAACAGTGACACAGAAGCCAAGGGAAGGGACACTATCTAAGAGACCAAGATGGTCAGTGTTCAAAGGTACATAGAGGTCAAGGAGCACAAGGTCTGAGGAAATGTTATCAGATTTAGCATCTAAGAGATTATTGATGAACTCAGAGACAGCAGTATCAGTAGAAGGACTGGGTTGGAAGTAAGATTACAAAGAACTAAGGACTGAGTGGCTAGTGAGGACCTGGAGGGAGCCAGAGATGAACACGTAGGACAACGGCTCAAGGTCATAGCAAGGTCACACAAAGGTTTTCTTAAGAATGGGGAAGACCTGAGCATGTTGGCAAACTACAACTATAGATTCAAGCAACTAGTTTGCTAATTTTCAACTGTCAATCCACCCACCCAATTTAATTTCCATAAAGCTACTCAGTAGCAAAGAAAAAGGCCTCAAGATTCAGAAGGGTTGTGGGATCATCTCAAACTTTGGGCAGGGGAGGAAATTATAGAGATCTGAAGAATAACTTTTGACACACAATCTTGTTTTGGAAATTAAGATGCCTGGGGCAGCTAGGTAGCACAGTGAATAGAACCCCAGCCCTAGAGTCAAGAGGACCTGAGTTCAAATCTGGCCTCAGACATATGACACACTTACTAACTGTGTGACCTTGGGCAAGTCACTTAACCCCAATTGCCTTACTTTCCCCCCCTCAAAAAAAATTAAGATGCCTAAGGGTTCAGTGGTCACATATTTCTTCAGCGAGCAGACTAAAAGTTAGAAAGTGGCAAACCGAATAAACAGAAAACTGAAACAGTCTGACATCTGAGTTTCAATGCCAGACATGATTATCTTGACCGTGAAACCCTAAGCCAGCACCTATGCTACAATTGCAACATACTTCTCTACCTACTAGGAGAAGCTTGCAAAATCAATGTTTGCATAATAAGCCTTTAAAGAGAGACAAGGGCATAGGCCACAAAGCACAATGCTTCCAAAGATAATCAGGGCTAGACTGATAAATAGTTCATGATCCTAAAGGGAAACTCTCAATTCCCTGTCCTTGTGCAGCAGGGGAGCAGTTGCCCAGACAGCATACGCTCTGATTATTCTAGCTGTATATTTGGCTGCTACAGCATTATGAGCTGTTTGTTTTCCTGGCAACCTATTTATGCTTCCTTCTTATGTGTGTTTTGCCTCAATTAATATTCATTTGAATTGGCTGGGAATATAACAACAACAAAAAAAATACCCACAAGAAAGTCGTGCTAGGTGGTGCAGTGGACCTGGAGTAAGGAAGACTGATCTTCCTGAGTTCAAATCTGGCCTCAGACACCTACTAGCTGTGTGACCCTGGGCAAGTCACTTAACTTTTTTGGCCTCAGTTTCCTCATCTATAAAATAAACTGGAGAAGAAAAGGGCAAACCCCCTCCAGTATCTTTGCCAAGAAAACCCTGAATGGGGTCATGAAGAGTCAGATGTGACTAGCAAGAAGGGAGCAGTGGTGGAATGAACCCCAGATTTAGGGTCACAGTGCCTGGTCTCAAAAACTGACTCTGCTACTCACTGTCTGGAAGACTTTGGACAAATCACTTCATCTTTCTGTACTCAGTTTCCTCTTTGGTAAAATTAAGAGTTTGAACTCAATCATCTATAACCGTCCATGCTGCTTCTAAACCAGTGATCAGATGAGGCAGCTAGGTGGTGCAATGAATAGAGCACCAGCCCTGGAGTCAGGAGGACCTGAGCTCAAATGTGGTCTCAAACACTTTGACACATTTACTAGTTGTGTGACCTTGGGCAAGTCACTTAACTCCAATTGCCCTCCCAAAAAAAAGACAACAAGACAAGCTATACTGGATGAATCAATCAAACAATAAACATTTATTAAGTACCTACTATGTGCCAGGAACTGCCATGGATGTCAATGAATGAAAGGTACTGCTTTGCTAAGCCCTGGATATAGATGTGTGGCCATCTCCAGTCATCCTGATCTGTATCTTGCCAGATGGCTCAGGAGGAGAGAATGAGGCTGGCACCTCTGCACAGCCCTCCCCCACTTAAATACAATTAATTTGCAAGTCATCGAATCACTTTCTTGATGTCATGGGCCTCTTGGAGAAAGGACAAACCACAACTGGTATAGATACTAACACAAAAGCGAGAAAGCTTATCCCTTCAAGAAACATCCATTCTGAGAGAGACAACACATGTAAGGAAGTGCAGGCCAGGTAAGAGTGGGGAACTCGATTTGGGACTAAAAATTGGCCACAGCACATCTATGATATGGATAATCAAGGTTCAATAGCCAAGGTACCAATGCCTCAATGTTTGCTCCTGAGTTAAAGCTCCCTGCAGGTAGGCTCATTCATATGTAATCTTAGTGCACATGGTTTCCCTGCTAATTTGAAGGAAGTAGGGGATAGAAGGAAGCTAAAGTGATTCAGATACATTATTATGACTTTTTTTTTTACAGCTCCAGTTACTGTAGCAAGCCTTGTAGGCTTTGTTACATGTTTCTAAGTGGCTCTGATTTCTCAACCAGACTGATAAGCTATAGTTATTTTATACGCCCACGTGGAACTTGGGCTCAGGGCCGATCACTTTCAGCTGCCCCATAGAGCGCAAAGACATCAGTGGGTTGTGCCCTGAGAACAGAGGCACTGATGTGGCTCTGTTAGAAAACCATTTACTAAAATAAACAAGCTCCCTTCCAACACTTACTGCAGTCCCAGAGATAAAGTAATCCTTCCTGAAAATTATTCGGAAAATTTTACTCTTGTGTTTTCAAGTCCAGATGAAGGTTTCTTTCCTAGAGCTTATCATCCAAACCTGGTGCCCACAACATTAGCTGTTGTCTTTGCTTTAGGATTTCTCTAAGCCCCCAACTTCATTTTATGCCACCACCCCACTCACTGTGTTAACTTCATACTTCAGAGGATTTTCTTGCTTCATCCTCTCCAGCTGCTATAATGGAAAGCATGAGCAATAGACATCCAGAAATCTTTTTTTTTTCTCATTCAACAAGCATTTAGAAGGGTAAAGAAAAGGGAAAATTGGGTGTATTTAGAAAGCAAAGTTCTACTCCTGGCTTCCCTCGCTTCTTTTAAGACACAGTTCAAATCTCATAGTCTGCAAGAGATCTCTCTTGATTCCCATTCATACACCCCAGCTGTTAGTAACTTTTCTGGGGAGGTTACCTCCTGTTTACAGTCTGTGTCTTGCACATACATAGAATTTTCATGTTGTTTCTCCTATTAGAATGTGAGCTCCTTGAGGCAGAGCCCACATTTTTGTCCTATTTTATCCACTGTACATACACATATATACACTTATACATACACATACACATATTTATGCACATACATATACACACACACACACACACACACACACACAGTTTTATTTGGGATTTTCTTAGCAAAGATACTGGAATGGCTTGCCATTTCCTTTTCTATCTCAATTTATAATGAGGAACTGAGGCAAACGGGGTTAAGTGACTTGCCCAGGGTCATACCCTAGTAAATGTCCGAGGCCAGATTTTAACTCACAAAGGTGAATCTTCCTGACTTCATGCCCAGCACTCTATCCACTGTACCTCCTAGCTACCCCAAGTATATTAAGTACTTAATAAATGCTTATTATCCCCCAAAAGTGACCATACCAAAGGAACTTGTACCAACTGGTGCTGTAAAATGCTGTAAAAAATTCTTTGATAAAATTTTCTAAGGGATAGTGTGATGTTTATTCTCTTTTCATTAATTACAAATGGGTTTCTCATTCATAGAGTCAACAGATATGAGTATTACTTTTTTTTTTGAGGCCTGTCCAGGATTACACAGGTATAAAATGTCTGAGGTTGAATTTGAACTCAGGTCCTCCTGCAAGTGCTCTATCCACTGTGCCACCTAGCTGTACCAAGTATTACTTTTCTAGACACTATGAAGCATACCAAAATAAAACACAGCATCCTGTCTTGTTAGATGGCACTTCATTCTAATAATAATGATAGCTAGCACTTATATAATATTACAAAGTTTGCAAAACACTTTATAAGTATAATTTAACTGGTCCTCAAAACAACCCTGGGAGACAGATACTATTATTATCTACATTTTGCAGATGAGGAAACAGGATCATATAGTGTCTGAGGCAGGATTTGAACTCATCTTCTTGACTCCAAGTCTAGCACTCTTAGTCACTGAGCTTGCTATCCACCTTAGTAAAGGGGATATAGAAGATGTACACAAACAAGCATAATTTTGGTGTATAATTCTTATATAATATAATAATATATTAATATATATAATAACATAATATATAATGAGTATAATAGGTGGAACATAAGAGTAAAACATAAGAAGTACAGAAAGCACTATGAGATCTCAAAGGATTGATGGATCACATCTAAGCAGAGGGATCAGAGGCAGCTTCATGAAGAAGATGTCATTTGAGCTGAACCTTAAAAGACAGGTAAAAAATCATATTCAATTAATCAACTAGTATTTATTAAATGCCCAGGCACTGTACCTTAAATATTAAAGAAACAAAGACCAAAATTAAATAGCCCAGATCCTCGAGGAATCTTATATTCTACTGGGAGAGAGAACGGGCTTCAGTTTTTTCACCAGCAAAATGAGAAGGTTGGACTTATTGACCAATAAGGACCCTTCTAACTCTACATTTATGAGCCTGTGGGGGGAAAGGAGATACATTCTAGACATGAAAGCCAGCCTGTGCAAAAACACAGAGATGGGATGTGGTGTCAGGGGTGAGGAACAGCAGAAAAAGATCAGTCTAGGTAGACTAGAGTTTGTGAAGGGGAACAATGTATAAAGCTAGAAAAAGGGGTGTGCCAATTTTGGTCCTCTCAACAACAGGGAGCCATTGGAGTGTGTGTCAGTGTGTGTGTGTGTGTGTGTGTGTGTGTGTGTGTGTGTGTGTGTGTGTCTGATAGAGTGATTTGGGGGGGATGGAATGTCTCCATTGCAATAAGCAGCCACTGAAGTTTGAGTGGGGGAGGTGGAGTAGGGGCAGGTAATAAAGTCAGGCTGATTTAGGGAAATCATGTCTCTATTCCACTCTTGACTGCTCTCTGGACTCTCCTGGACTTTCTCTACAATGACCTCTTTATTTCTCCCTCCTCTTGTTTCAACTCCCTTTCATGTATCTTCTTCCATCAGAATGAAAGGTCCTTGATGGAAGGAATTGCCTTTCTTTTGGCATGTATCCATATTCCCAGAACAGTGCCTAAAACATATTAAGCACTTACTGAATGTTTTTTTGACTTGAATTGGACTTTAGGGATGGAATAAGGCACATATGCTACAGACAAGGTCAATTTATCAGCTTATTTTAGTTAATTGCATTTTTATGTAACAAGGAAAGCTCTACCTAGTTACTGGGAAATGAAGGTGATGCTATAACCTCCCCCACCCCCAAAAAAGCATCAGTAAAAAGATGTTTTTAAGTGAGCAAGTGAAAATAACAAGGCCTGATTTCTCTCAAGAAATTTGGCTGGGAATCAATGGCATGTATGATTTAATTCCAAGCGAGTGACAATCAAGACTTTGAGAATACCACTTAAGGGCCCTTGCATTGAATTCTATCACCAGAATTCAAAATATTTATCTGCACATTGATATTGTGACATCCTGTGCCATTCTTTGAAAGAACTTTAAAGCAGTTTAGAAACCTTACACTTTAGGTCTCAGTAACCTTTCTAAGTCAAGAACGTAGTACTATCCTCTTTCTCTTAAAAAGGAAGAAACTGAGGTACCATGAGATAAAGGCTCTTATTACAATTATGAATTTGCCAATTTCTGCTACCATTCCCCTGAGCAGGTTCTAATCCTGGTACTTCATTTTCGTAATTCTTTCTCCATCTTTAATCCCACATTTGGTGTGGCTACAAGGTAATATACAGAAGTCTGGGGTCAGGATAAAAGTTATCACAAAGTATAGCAGCAGCATGTCTCCAGTTTGTGACTTTACAATGAAACTACACTAAAATGGACACAAGACCCACATAATAAAAGGCAAATGGGCTTCATCCCTGGTAGTGGGGAAAGAAATCCAGACAGAAACAGTAGCTATTTATTTCATAATTACTTAAAACTGGCATACTTTCCAAAATACAAAAAATGACATCACTTTCTGCTCATGAAAGGAGATGATTGATTAGAGAATGAGTTACCAGGAAAGGACATCACTTGATTTAACTCCAAGTTTGAGGCTTTTTTTGGAGAATACTAATTCTTTTTCTTTTTTACAGTGCTCTGAATTGGCAGTAGCTGAAGCCAGATAACACAAAATCATAAGCAATGCAAAGCGTTGCTACAGAAAAAAGAGCAATTTGCTCTGATTTTACTATTAAAGGTTCTTAGTCTAAAATTTCATTTAATCAAGTACCATGTTATGGTGTAACATACAGTCTTCTCATAAAACTGAGGAACTGCTTTATGTGCTTACAAGTCTTACTCCCCAAAATTTCATAGCAAATCTATTTCTAAATGGACCACAGTCCATTTTTAAAACCATCTATTGGGTTGTCAATAGGAAAATGGTTCAGCAGGTACATTAGCAAATAGGTGACCTTAGATGAATGAACAAGGTCATTTTCACACAAAAACTCTTCACATAAAAGAGCTTCCAAATAAAGAAATAAATGTACAGGAAAACACACAAGATACCATAAAAGAACCATTTCTAAATGCAGGTCCACTCAAAGCTGTTTGTAAAGGCACTGATGTATCTTAAAAATAATTTCTAATGTAAGGTTTTGCTTTATGGTCACCACATTCAGAAAACAAATAAAATGGCTGCTTGAACTACTTTCTATCTCTACAGATTCTGTAGAATATAAAAATATGGCTACGGACATATTTTCATTACACATGAAAGCAAAGTAAGGGCTTAATCTCTCTTCACTCAACTCCCTGGAAACCATCTCTCAGGGAAATATCAGATTTTTTTTTTTTTAAGATGGCAATTCTATTTCAAAGGTAGTTTCATTAACCATTTTTGCCTGTGTTTTGTGCTCCATTTTATTTAAATTGTGCTTTTGAAATAGAAACATACTTATATTACAGAACAAAAGTTCCTAACCTTTCCTTTCTCCAGCCTTCAAATCACTAGTGGCATGGCGCTGAAGGCAGAGATGCTGGGAAAATAATAAGCAAGCCTCTAAACACAAGGACAGGAGAAGAGTGATATTGCAAGAGAAAAGTCCATTACTATGTATCTACGAAAATATAGCAAGGATCAGAGGACAGAAGTGAATGTAACACTGGCCTGCTTGACTGATTATCTCATAAATTCTTTAACTGAGATTAAATTTGGGGCTCCAAAAACATACGGCAATGTGCCTGATAAATGCCAGGCCTTCCATGTTCCCTAGTTAATAGTTACAAACTTCTGTATCATTTCCTTGTGAAATATGTGAAAAACTTCTAAGCCCAATTAATTTGGGCATGCATACCTTCAGTTTCTATCCCCGCAATCCAGTTTTCTCTTCAAAAAAGGGAGGAAGAAAAAAATAGACATGAGTAATGGGGAGATGGTGAAAGGGCTGGTCTTGGAGTCAGTCTGGAAGTTCAAGTGCTGCCTTTGATACACATTAGCTGTGTGACATGGGCAAGTCACTTAACCAAAAACGATCAGTGCCTGAGTCATTCTTTCCAGTGATCACTTATGGGCAGATTACCAATCAGCATCAATATAGGGAAGTTTCTATACCAACAGTTTCCCAAACTGATCAAATCACAGGTCCAGTTTAAAATTTTAAAAAGTAATACCACGTGAGACCTGAAATTAATTCAAATATTTACTATGGATGTCAGTCAACATTTTCTCAACCTCTAGGACAAAACACCATACACTAAGTGTTTTAGGGAGAATACAATATAAAATACCCATTCTTTGCTCTCCCCGCCCCCCCCCCCCCCGCAAAGATCACAAACGTTTGTCTCCAAAGTTAAAAAGCCAAAAGACCAAACATTTTTCAAGTAGGTGACTTTTATTTCTCTTTCAAATTTCACAGTCATGTCAATTTCTGCAAAATTGCATCCTTCCCCCAAAAGACATTTCTACCCTACAGAATTCACAGCTGGATGTGCATATTAATGTATGCACAACAGTTATATCCTAGCTACAGGTAGCACGAAATTGGGTGGGGGAGGAGAGTCATACATCAATAATATAATCAGGGAAAAAAGCAACAAAAATGTTATCTATTACAAACTTCATTGACTCCATTTCCACAACCAATTTAATCCAACACCATTGTTTTTTCTAGAGGCATTTCCATATTGTTTGTAGTAACAGCTAAAATTCTATGGGCTGAAAATACATCTAGGGTACCTTCTGCATAAGATCTATGCCACAAATTGACTTATCACTCGCAGAAAATATTTGCTGTTTCATATATTAGATCCAACTATGCATGTGCAAGACCAATGCTACTTA
Source organism: Pseudochirops cupreus (assembly GCA_028627135.1). NCBI lineage: Eukaryota > Metazoa > Chordata > Mammalia > Diprotodontia > Pseudocheiridae > Pseudochirops > Pseudochirops cupreus. Next base: position 434,924,565 of record CM053582.1, read on the forward strand.
CAGCCTTGTCCAGCCAGTGGAGCAGATATCTTCCTGATCAGCCCAAGAGTCGTTTTCCCACGCGCAGATGTGGCTTTTGATCCCGTTTGCTGGCCTCACTGTTATCTCCCTCCACCTTCCCAAGGCTAGATGCTCTGCTCAGATCTAGCTACTTATAGTGTCATTAAGGAGAGAAAAATCTTACAAAATCTTAACAAGGCTTCCAGCTCTGAGACATCTAGAACAGAATGATAATCCTGAATCATGTATGTTTCTTATTTCCATCTAGTAGTAGGGAATCAACGACAGATTTCATCATCTTTTGCTGTGATGCTAAGCAAAATGCAAACTTTAATCTGGGAAGAATACGAGAAGCTTACAGCTATCTCCACAGTGGATTTTTCTGATGAAATAAATTTGGTTACCAGTAAGTGTTTTCAGTTTTGCCAAACAGTGAGGCTCACAAGTGGTGTCCGGGCTCTTCCGGAATGCACCTGGCTCTATAGCTTCAATGCCAAATTTATCTGCCAAAAGGAAGTTTCTTAGCAGGGCGCACAGTGTGCCACTGCCCTAGTACCATGCAAATAGACTCACAGGAAGTAAGCAAGTTCGCCAGGAGAAGATCTTCACAGTACAAGAGACTCTGTTCAGTGCCATAACTTGCTCTTGATTTAACTTCCTCCAGAAAACAGAAGGTAGGTAAAAATTCTGCACTGATTAGAGGCGAGTCTAGATAAGTGTAATAAGAATTTTTAATGTCTATGTTGTACAATTCTTTTGAAAACAACTGTTTCAAAATCCTAATTTCTGAATACCAAAAAGGAAGGGAGGGAGAGGTCTGGGTCCTTTTCCTGTGACCCAAGCATGAAATTTTCTATTATGTTAGAGTTATTCTTATAAGATAAGGAAGATTATCCTCAGCTTGCTTAAACTTCAAGAATTTCTTTCTTGTCAAAAAGCTGAAGTCTTAGATAATTTTTCTGTTATCTGCACAATGAAAATTATTTCCTACACAAAGAGATGGAACTCAAGATAATGAGATATTTAAATCAAAGGATTAAAAAGTTTTCCGGCCTAAGACTTTTATCACCTAAAAACTTGTTTTACCTTTCTTCTCCCAACATAAAAGCATCATGCTTTTGTCAAGTCTAGGAAATCTGATCATATTCTTCCTTTTCATACGAACTTGGATCAGCGACCTAAGTCTCTAGGGCAGATTCAGCAATCTCAAACAGATGATGGAGGATGGTATGATATCATCAGTCCCTGTCTAATACTGAAAGCCAATGCAAGCTTTAGGATTTGAGGGGAAAGTGATAAACCAGAAGAGAAACTCACACTCTCAAGAGAATTTTACTGAATTCAAGGTACACCCCCTAAAAGATCTCTCCTTAATTTCTCTCAGATCTTCAAGGGAGTGAGGAAAGTGCACAGTTAACTTCACTTTGGGGATCCCCTCAAATTGACATAAGAATTTTTAGACTAGATACAGGTCCAGTTATCTCAGCTGAAGAGGAATAAAAGCACAGTCGTCTGAACTAGACAGACACAAAGAAAAGTATACAAGCTCTTGGTAACTTCCTCTGGGATACCAAGTCAAACAATCAATTCATCAAAAATCAACACTGCCACGTTCTTATTACAGGATTCTAGATGTTATGTAATCCACTAAGTACTTCAGAAATTGTAAATTATTTTGCTCAGGTGTAAAGCCCTGATGCAAAGCAATCTGGTTTGTATAGAAAAATCTGTAGCTAATGTCAGTCTAATGCTATTACACTTTCACTTCAATTCTCCAGTTTAAGAAAATTAAATCTTAAGAGATTAGGCTGCTTTGCACATTATGCCAAACTTGCACCAAAGGAATTTCAGGTTAGGACCAAGTGGCATTCCATCTGGGTAATGAAACAATAATGCAGACACACCTCTACTTGTTTTTAGATGTGACTAAGACAAGTAAGCAAAGATCCATTAGAACCCTCCTCTCTAGTCTTACAGATGCCACAGGACCCACAATGTGTGTGTGTGTGTGTGTGTGTGTGTGTGTGTGTGTGTGTGTGTGTCTTCCCCATGTCTAAGCATCTGTAAGCCTGCTTAATGAGTGGGATGATGAGTGGGCAATTTCTCGGAGAGCTCAGAAGATTAATCATTCCTATTCCCACTGCATATGTCTCTTATTCCTACCGCCTGATTCGTGCAAGGTCCAGAGACAGCTTCAACCTGAGGTTCCTGTTGAAGTGTGACATAATATGAGCACAGTGCACAGGTTAGCAACAAGAGCCAGTCAATGGCAGGTGCTCTCACAAGTGAGCCTGTAAGCATGTTCTTCAACTTTAAAACAAAAATAAAACTTCCCTAGAAGCTTTGGGGGACAGAAACAAATATCAGTAAGAAGCACTAGAATCACTCAAAAGATGGTAAAATATGCCTCCTATGCTATATGTTTGTATAAGCAGATAATGCCTCAAAATGACTTCCAGTTGGACTGGACACAGATGTTAAAGATGCTTGTAATTTGGCCCAAGCCTGAGGCACATTGCCCTTTGTGGCTTCCATCAAGAGCTGGGTTTGCTCTTTCAGCCGATCCAGTTCAACCTGCGTTGCCTGGTTCTGACGAATCAACTCCTTGGTTTTCAAAGTGATCTCCAACAGCCCAGACCTGTGCAAGATCACCAGGGTGTTCCGGAAGCGCCTGTGCTTGCTTTGCAGCTGCTCAGAGAAGGTTTCTGGAGGGTGGCAGAGCTGGTCTCCTGCTCCAGGTGGGCCATAACGAGCTGATAATGCCGAAAGTGGCATGGGATTCTCTAACCCATGCAAAGTGCTATCAGATGAGCCAAGGGGGTTGGCAGGGGAAGCAAAGGCCAAATCTGGAGCTTTAGTCATAAGGCTACTAGATACTGCTGGACTCCCAGGAACAGTCTGTAGACTTCTACTCACCACCAAAGATGACAAACTCTGCTGAACTGAGTTCTGAGCAAGTTTTGTGTTGGGTGGCACTGGAGTAGAAGGATTAGATGGCAAAATATTAGTCTTGCTTGACCCAATGGAAGACAAACTTGTCCTGTGTCTCTCTGTGCAGACTCGTTTCTGCATACTGATTTCTCCTCTTTCCTCTGGGTTGAGGGCAAGGCCCCTCTTGCCTGGATGTGGAGCTATTTTGGCGTAAGAGTTTAGAATAGGTAAGTAGTTTCTGGAGTCATTTTTCTTCTCACCAGCAGGGTATGGACTAACAGGAGGTGGCACAGATGGATGGAGGAATACTAGCTGTGGCTGAGCTGGAATCACTTCAAAAGAGGGCTGGACAGTCCAAGACTGGAGATGGGATGAATTTCTGCCCTGAAAAGAAAGAAGGAAAAGAACTCCATTGCCACAATTTACATACTTATTAAGATTAACAAAGCATCAATCAGAACTGGCAGAAAGGTTCATACATCTACCTAAATCCCACAAACAGGAATTCCATTGCATACATAACAAATCTAGACCACACCACAGTCCATGATCTGAAAGAAGCCCTTTCAAAATCTGTACTTCTGACTATACACCTTATGAAATAATGAAAAGCTATTTCATTTTAACACCTTTCCTAATTGAGAACAAACATTTTTATTCCAAAGGTGTCACTTAGTTGTCAGTAGCTGCTGTAGTTGTGTAATTAGGGTCATAGCTAAGATGATAATAAAGTATGATGCAATTTCTGACATCAAGTTAAAATGTGATGCCAGCACATGAAATACAGGCTCCATTGTTAACACCTAGAAAGTGTCCTCTGAACTTACTGCCTCTTCTTCCTTACCACCACACAGTCATCTACTCCTTCACTACCCTACCAAAACTCCACTCTTACAGCTTTCCAAAGAACTCTTAACAGCTCGATCTGATGGCTTTGTCTCAGCTCTTATCCCCTTCTCCATGCCCAATCTCTCTGGCGTTGCTAGCTATCCTCTTTTCCTATATACTCTCTACTCAGGATCATAAGGTCCTGCCTTAGCATGTGTGATGATGAGTTTCCCTTTCCTGGATCGTCTCCACCTCCTTAAGAATGAGTGTAATGGTGCCCCAAAGCTCTGACTGGTCTTTGTCCCTGCTCTAGGTTCTCTCGGTTGCATAACTGTAACTTCCAAATCTATGAATCCAGCTTTAATTTCTCTCTTAAATTCCAGTTACATATCACAGACTATATGAGACATCTTTACTTGAATGTTCTGTCTGCAAATGAAGCTTCACAAAGTAAAAACTGAACATGACCATCCCTCCCAGATCGACTTCTCTCCTTAATCTTCCTATTCAGAGAACCGCCATCGTCCTAAGTCACCCAGTTTTGTATCCTCAGTGTCTTCCTTCACTGGCAGCCAGAGCCTGTCATCTGGCAAGTTCTCTCCATTCTATCTCCACAAAATCTCTGGAGTCCATACGTTTCTCTGCACTCAAGATTGCCACCACCATCGTTCAGACCCTCATTATCTTTCAAGTGGGTTACTAAAATAGCCACCTAGTCAGTGCCCCTGCTATAAGTTTCCCTTCCCCCTTTCTAATCCATCTTATTTAATAAGCTGCCAAAATAATCTTCTAGCTATGATCATGTCACTTCCCTGCTTAAAAAACTTCCAAGAGATCTCTACTACCTCTAGGATAATCAGTCTGGCATTTAATGTCCTCTACAACCTGGTCACAACTTAACTGTTTGGCAGGCCGCTAAGTGGCATAGCAAGCAGAGCACCGGGCCTGGAGTCGGGAAGACCTGAGTTCAAAACTGGCCTTAGACACTTACTAGCTAGGTGACTCAGGGCAAATCACTTAACCTCTGTCCGCCTCAGTTTTCTCAACTGTAAAAGGGGGATAAAAACTGCACCTACCTCTCCAAGTTGTTGTGAGGATCAAAAGAGATAATAAACATGAAGTACTTCACACAGTGTCTGGAACACAGCAGGTACTTAACAGATATGAATTTCCTTCATTCCTCCCTATCTTTCCTAGTACTATTATTTGTGTCACTCTTTATACACTTTACACACTATATTCCAGCCAGATTGGACTCTGTTCAATAGACTCTGAACTCAATGTCATCTCCTGCCTCTGTGCATTTACACAAACTTCTCCCACGCCTAGAACTCACTGCCTCCTCAGCTGTCTTTTGGAATCTTTATCTTCCTTCCAGAATCAGCTTGTACGCTAACCTGATTCCAGTGACCTAAAAACCAAGTCAAAGAGTTATCAGAGCAATGGATATAACACTGGGTGCCCTCTCTTCTTTAAGCCTGATCCATCCAAGAACTAATGTTCTCTCATTCACTTCCTTCAATCTCTACTTTGTATCCTGCTGCTCAGTTAACATGTCATATCTGCCTCCTACCCCAAAAAGAATGTAAACTTCTATACAGCAGGGATTGTTTCATTTTTGTCTCTATAATCACAAAACAGTATTTTGTCCATAGTAAGAACTTAAATATTTGTTGCATTTCAGTTTGTTTTAAAGTCTACTTTCATTTACAAACAGAATCTATTTCCTCAAACTTTCTCAAGTTGGATGAAGTTTGCAGCAGATGACTGCTCTCTGGTTTTAAGACAATGAAACTTTAAGAGATGTGAAGTATTTGGTGATTTATTTCTCAAATGTAGATCTTTAAAGCATTAATTCAGATAGTATTATATCATAACTTCTGAGGGCTGGAACAGTCCAGTTTTGAGAGGAATCCCCGAAGAGACTAAGTCAACTCAAAGTACCCTATTATAAAACATAGCCACAGAAAAGCATTTAATTCTGAGATTTGAGCCTGTTCTGTAAGACAGACACACAGGATAAATGTCTCATAACCAAACAAGAGTAGATTTCAAATCTCCAGGGAAATTTTAGACTAGGGTTGAACCAGAGGAGTGAAGTGACCAGAATAAAGTACAACTTCAGCCTATTCCTAATTCAGACCCATATTATAAGGTTAAGCCAGAATAAAGGGGAGACTTATAAGGTAAATACCTGACTGCTTCACTGTATTCCAGTCCTATGACTTTAGAATGCCCCTCCCCCCAACCCAACATTTTTTTAAGAGGATGCTTCACTGATATGCTTTAGCATAATATACTATGTCCATTGCCTTAAAGGATATCTGGTTTAGTTATTAGATATGCAAAATCATTTCAGAGCCCAAGTATCACATTATTTGTTACCTAGACAAGAACTTAGATATCATGTAACCAGACTTTCTCATTTTTACAGATGAGGAAACTGAGGCCCACTGAAATGATTTTGCCAATTTAATAGCTAACCAGTGAATGGGACTAGAACAAAAGACCAAAATAAAAATGCACTAAATAGTGCAACAAATGACAGTACATATTATCCAACAACACTAAAAATAAGATTATTATAAAACTGAAACAATATGGTTCACCATCTATCACACCAACAACAACAAAAAGGGTCCTCAAAAAAAAAAACCCAACCCACTTAGCAATGTGAGCTACTTAAAATTAATTCTGAGTTCATGTCATTCCCCAGAATTTTCCATCCCAATAAACTACATCGGCCTTTCTAGCCAATCACACTTGTGAAAAATACTGCACTGCTGGAATGGCACATTCAGAACACAACCCTGGATCATCATCAATTTTCTATAGCTACCAGTCTGGTCTACAACAAAGAGAAGCCATAACCACACACACACGAGAAAGAGAAGCAAGGGGCCCAGAGAAAAGGTAGGGAGAAAAAGAAACACAAACAAATGAAAGCCAGTAAAGGCATAGGACTGGTGATTCAAGGACATTTAAATTAGGTCTTATTTACTGCCTTTGGTTTTGCTTTTCATTTTCTCACTGAGGACTGCACTAGCAGCCGAGAGGTAATCGCCTGAATAATGTCCCTTTTCATAACTCACTAGAATGCCACCAGGCTTCCCTGTTAGAAATCAATATGTTCTCCTGGAAAGAACCAAGCAGTAGTTATAATGCTGATGTTTCTTGTGAAACTGGAGCCATGTTCTTTCAACCATGCAACTAAGGTGCAAAAAAGTCAAAGCTATTCAAAGCATTTTTATCTTCTAAGACACCCTCCTCAACCAAGGATGGCCTTCACCACACTTTTCTGATAGGAGAGTCAGGGAAGGATAAAAAGCCCTTCCTTAAATGATTTTTGGGCTTAAGCATTTGCTATTCCTCAACTTTTGCTATTCACAGACAGGTTCACAGTTCTATAGTTTTGCTTAAATTGTAAACTTGGGTCATCTTTTCCTTCTTGGTTTCTTGATTATTATGTGATGTGTATAATTATGCCATAATTAAAGGACAAAGTTACATATTTCTTTGTACCCTAACTGCTAACTGTCAAATCTGGTCAAGACCACATATAAATAAGAGTTCATCTGACAAATAAATGTGAATGGGTGCTCTTAGCCCCACACATTTTCAGTGTCCCAGCAGGCACAATCTTCCCCTTCCCTTTGTGTCTAAGCAATGAGTGACTGTTTAAACTGTTCGTACAAATGTCCAAATTCTAAAGATGAAATTCTAAAGCAATCAAAATCTTCTAAACCACTTCTGCTATCTCACCTTTTATACATTCTTTTTGTCTTCAGTCCTTTGACAGCCAAATTGATATCTAAATCTAACCAGACTGACTTTATACATCACCTTTTCATATTTGCCATACTAAGAAATACTGAATTGGCCAAGTAACTGATAAGGCAACACTCTAAAATAAAGAGGGCTTAGGATGTAACATCAATAAACATGGAGGATACTTCTCACCTTGAAAGAACAAATTACTATATTCTATTTCCCTGAGTTTTCTCCATAGTTTCAAATCAATGGGAGATTTTTCTTAGTTTTCTCTCCTAAACTTCTATCCAAGAATGTCAAACAACTAAAGGAGTGTTTATCTGGAAGGGCGGCATTGCAGGAGAGATTCCTTTGTATGTAATTAAAGGACAGCCAAATGTGTTCGTGGGATTTATATGCTAAAGTTCTCATAAACATCATTTTTAGCCATATCAGTGAATGGAATATTAACATTTTCACCCTAATAGAGAATTTCAGCACTAGTCTATTCTCTTCTGGCATGTTTCTAAAACCTTTGCTTTATCTAGAGGATAGAAGATAGGAAGGAAAAAAAAAACCCTAGTAGAATGTGACTATATATATATTTTTAAATCCCCTAGAAAAAAAGAAAAGTTACCATTTACATATCTGACTGCAAGAGTCCAAATCAGAAGAATAAAGAATCTTTTAAAGACAGAAAGTATAGACTTTTAATACATAGACTTTCAGAGACATTTTTCTTCAGTGATCCTTACCTGTTTGACCAACACATTCTTCATGACAACCATGGAAGACAGAGCTGGAAAGGAATTACTTGCTGCTGCCGAGTTCTGCCGGGGCCCATCTTCTCCATGCCAGCCCAAAGTGTTCAGCATATCCTCCGAATCCATTTGCTCTGCAGAGCTTAAGCATTCTGAACTTCCATCTGATACCCAGGAAAGTCAGAAAAGTAGTTAGTTGAATCTGTGACCACTGGACAACTTGTCTTCTACGTCAGAACACTAGCTTATTGGGTCTTATTCAATGGCCACTGGGTTTTGTTGATGAGGGGCTCATAATAAAATGAATGCTACCTGATGGCTATTTGGCAGTCAGTGATTGAAATGAGTTGTAGAATTCCAACCAGGTCTTTCTAGAAAGGGATTCGTATTTAAAACTCTCTCATCAGAAGAAACACAAATTGAACCTCAATGAAAGACTCAATGGGGGATTTCCTATATACATACTTAGCCCTTTTAGGCTTAGGCTTCAAAACTATAAGGAAAATTTGCATGTAGTCTGTGCCTGTCCAATCTAGGACCCTAATAAGAATGTCTATACTCCTAATATAAAATACACAAAAACTGAAGAGACAATGAAAAATATCGCCAGCCCATTTTAACTGGAGTTATACAGCAGTATCCCAAACTTTGTTAATATTTTGACCTTTAAAATAATTTTTTATTATTAACAATCGGCAACAAAAACAAACATTTCAATATAGAAAAAGAACAAGAAGAATCTGTCATATGAGATTCTCATAGAAGAAATTGTGAAATTCTGATGTTTTAAATATATAAACATATATGTGATATATATGTGCATACACACAGACATATATATATATACACACACTTGTGTATAAATAAAATTTAACAAGGTAATAACAAAAACTATTCTATATGTTTCTGTCCCTTTCTTTACTTTGTCTTCTGCTGTGAAATAGGTGAAAAATGAAAAATGATTAAAAAAAAACCTTTTTTTTTAACATGTCTATCACCAAAATCCCAATAGAACACCTCAAGAACTATTAAGATGAAGGAAAACAAAGATTAAGAACAAACAATGTGTTACTGTTCTAAAAGTTAATTTCTGGAAGACAAGTTATTTTAACTCATCACACAATAATTCTACTGAGCTGATTCCTTAATTGTTAACGATTAACAATTCGCAAAGTGTTTTTCCTGCAGTCTGATAAACTATTCGTGTGGAGAAAACAGCTGAAACAACAGAAGCATGAGTACTGAAATATTTTTCACTGTTACAGTGGGAAGCATTTGGTTTAAAGCTCAGAGATCAGGCTGTAACTAGATGTCCCATCCTCCTGACATTGTTAACAGCTGCTCTGAATGTAACATACTGTGTGACATCAGAAAAACTATTTTAGAGTTTAGATATTTATCCTGTGTATAAAAGTGCCTTGTCCTTGTCAGACAAGTAAGTAATGAGCGGAGAAGATTTTGAAAACAAAGTGTTATGGTTATAATGGGTAGTCGGTTGTTGAGTCGTTTTTATGTCTGAATCTCTGTGACCCTATTCAGGGTTTTGTTGGCAGAGATCCTGGAGTGGTTTTCCATTTCCTTCTCCAGCTCATTTTACAGATGAGGAAACTGAGGCAAACATGGTTAAGTGACTTGTCCAGGGTCACACAGCTAGTAAGCGTCTAAGGACAGATTTGAACTTAGGAAGAAGAATCTCCTTGACTCCAGGTCTGGCACTCTGGCCACTGGGCCACCTAGCTGCCCTTTATAATAGATAAAAGATAACAAAAAGTATTTTAACCTGAAAATCCAGAGTCCTTATCTGATTCAGCAGCTGCCAAGCTGAAGTGATGGGCCATTTGTTTTTTCTCCATTGCTTTGCCAAGTTTAGCCAACAGCCTTCCTGGGCTGCTTCTGGGTGGGTCTTTTCTCTCCATACTCTCACTGTGAGGGAAGCAGATTCATCAACACTCTTTCCATCTGGACAGCCCTATGATGACAATTAAAATAAGAAGTCATTAATCCTTAGAAGCTGAAGAAAGTAACTGCAATGGTGAAGAACAAATCACTCACACACAGAAACTAACCCCCTCCAGCTTCTGGTATGTCTTCTCACAGGTCTCAATGAACAAAAACAATGTATTTGGTAGACTAATTCCCCCCCAACTTTCAAATATATAGACTTGTAGATTCATTTTCAAGCTGAAGCATAGTCAGTTGAAAGCTCTGAATGTCTTTAATGAAGAAACATTTTACTAGACTTTTTAAGAATAGATAATAATAATTTGTCATTTAGTTTTATTTCTGAAATGAAACGGAAGTTTTTGGACCAGGTCCAACTTCATAGTGCAAAAATTAAGGTCTTAAAGCCTAGCCCAGATGACTTCTCATAGTGTCCAGACTTTCCTTTAATACTACCACTGTCTCAGTACTTTGTCCAAACTACTTTCAAACTACCCCGAAGGTAAAAGTGTTCCAGACCATTCCGGCAGTTTTTACATTTAAAGGTAGTTTTCACAAAAGATTCAAATAGGCATATTTGAAGTATGGCATAAAGAAATAGGACTTTATTATGGAACAGAGCAAACTTGCACAAAGAAGACTCAAGTCCTAATATGGGAGGGAGGAGGCAAAGGAGTGTTTGGTTGCTGGACTCATGTTTGGGGGTTTTAGGCAGAAAGAGGAAGAGAGATGGAAGAGACAATGAGGAATGGCCTAGTCCTAGTGGAAAAGCTGCTCCTAGACTTGATATACCTAGTTGCTTCACTAACTCTCCATCACTCCTAGTTGTTCCTCAAGGACTGGGCATGTAGATTATTGCTCAAGTGTATCTGATGGGTGTTGAAGGCTGGGAGCCCCCTGGAGCATAAAAGTTTCCAGAAAGGGACTTAAGGGAGAGTGCTAGGCAGGAGGAGGGGGCAGAGTGCTTGCTTAACAAGTCCTAAGAAAAGTTTTATGGATTCTCACCAAAGATAAAAGCTTTGGGGTAATCAGGGTAAGTTGATGAACAGGAAATTAATAGTAACATCATTATTTGTATAGAACTCTGTGGCTTACAAAGTGCTTTCACACAATCATTTCATGACAACCCTAAAGAATGGGCAAGGTAGGGATTATTAGCTCTGTTCTGCAGGTGAAAATACTGTACCTCAGAAAAGTTAAGGCATGTGGCCAAGGTCACATGTCAGTGGCAAAGCCTAGAACAGAAGTCAAATTGTTAAATGCTGAAATGAGTCACAAAACTAATCACACAACTGACAAACCAGTGAAAGCTGAAACCACCTCAGATTTAGCTCTTTCAAAAAGGTCCTTTTAGGATCCTGAAAGGAAACACTAAATGGGTACTACAAGGCTGGCACTAAGGAGTACAAAACAAAAAACAAAAAACAAAACCTAAAGAGCTTAGCTAGAGCAGAGCTTAAGGGGAAAAAAGTAATAAATAAGCCTGAGTCTGAGTACCCCAAATCCTCTTGATATTTTAAATGCATAATCAATTTATGACTTCATGAGATTTTGTTTAGGTTTTGTTAGGTTTAACACTTTCATTTTCTTGTCTTCTGAAATGTTCTGACATTACCCAGTTATGCATAGGAGCCAATTACTGTTTTAAAAATAAGCCTCCCCAAACTAACAAATGAAAACCGATTTTTTTTCCCCTAGACCTGGAATCAATTGATTTTATGTTGGCAATTATTAAGTCTGTTCCAAAACTGACTAGTTGGGAGAATCAGTCACTAGCAATTGGAGAATTTCAAAAGGCTTCATAGAGAAGGGAGGGCTTGAAGGAAATAATGTATTCTATGGGGTAGAAGATATGAAGCCTGAGAGCATTCCAGGCATGGGAGATGGCCAGTACAAATGCACAGATATTATGGCAGCAATGCCAAGAACTTCTGGCAAACACAAGCAACAAATAAACGGGCAGGGGGAGGACCCAAACTCAAATTAAATTGAAATTAAAGGTATTTAAAGCTTGCCCAACTCCTTACTGACAAGTAGAGGACAATCAGGGAGTTCAGCCAGTCTGAATGAGAACAAATTCCACTTTAGAATACAACTATAGTTATTTTGTGAAACATTCAATTGATTTAAGGATATAGACTTCTTTATACAATTCATTTCCAACCACCAAGAACCCCTAAACAGGTTATTCATTTATATGTGCATAAAAGAAATGGAAATATTTCTTGCATCAGACTGTGAAAAATGTAATGTCTCTGTACTGGATATAAAGCTTGACAGCTTGGACAACCCAAATAAAATAGTGGACTAAAATGTATAATTGAATCTCTAATTAGATCAGGATCTTTTTGTGTGAAATGCAACAAACGTACACATTTTAATTTTCTTATAAAGGATGTTGTTGTTGTTAGAAAATGGAAGTAGATGTGGCTCAGGGATGGTCATTCAGACAAATACAAGGATGAAAATAAAGAACTGAAATTAGGAAAGGAGTTCCCTACTCCTATTTTGTAAAGAAGTCAACATGAAGTTAAGATAGGACGTGAGGTTTCCTGTCTTAGCAACCATATATTGTCTGAGTGAACAAAGTTGACACGGTTCTTTTAATAAAGGGTTTTAAAAAATGATTTACTATCGTATGGTCGGCAGAGCTACAGACGGGATTTTATTCTGTCGCATACTAAATGGGCAGAGCAAACTGGATTGTCGAATTGGAGAGAAGTAAAAGGATCATAGATAAATTTCCAGATAATAAGATACTAGATCTGGAGCTGGATTGGACTTTAGAAGCCATCTATTCTACAGAAGGGCAACTAGGTAGCACAGTGGATAGAATGTAGGACTTAAGTGTCAGAAAGAGATGGTTCAAATTCTGCCCCAAATACTTACTGGTTATATAACCCTAGGCAAGTCGCTTAACTCTTGGCGTCACAGTTTTCTCATCTGTAAAATGGGGATAATAGCAATTACTGCCCAGACTTCTAGTGGGAATCAATTCAGTTAATACCTATAAAGTGTTTTATAAACCATAAAGTACTATATAAATGCTAATAATTGCAAATGAGAAAAATGAAGCAAAGAAGCATTAAATGACTTGCCCAGGGTCACTCAGCAAGCAAATAAACAAATAAATAAATGATATCTGAGTCAGAATCTGACCCTTGGGTGTCCCTGACTCCAAGCCTGGCACTAAATCCACTTTGCCAAGTAGATACCAAGTAGCCTCTTGAAGTGAGAGTTGAACCTATGTTCTCTGTCTCTCGAGCCAGCACTCTTTCCATTACATCTCCATGTCTATACTCTATCTACCGATACTAAAACATTGTTGCCGTTGTTTTCTTCAATAATTTCAGTTGTGTCCGACAGACTTTGTGATCCCATTTGGTATTTTCCTGGCAAAGATACTAGAGTGGTTTGCCATTTCCTTCTCATTTTATAGATGAGGCAAACAGGGTTAAGTGACCTTACCCAGGGTCATATATGCAGTTAGTAAATGTCTAACACTGGATTTGAACTTGGAAAGATGGGTCTTCCTGATTTCAAGCCCAGCACTCTATCTACTATACCACCTAGCTGCCCTGGGACATCTGTGGTAGTCACAAATAAAAAATATAAAATATATTTTAGCATGGTAAACAGAGGGATTTTTATATTTTATATAAACCTTTCATGTAAAGTTCTTTTTTCTAGAGAACAGAAATCTTTAATGTTCCAACAAGGTTCAAGTGAGCCAAGACTGAAGGGCTACAATATACCTCTTTAACTTTTATCTCTCTGTGGAATGAGACACATTCTTTTCAAAGAGTGGTGATGATGAGAAAAATTAACCACTGAACAAAAGACTTCACTAATAAATAGAATCATATGAGGTACTCAACAGGAGAGAGAGAGAGAGAAAGAGAGAGAGAGAGAGAGAGCAGACTGATGGCATTTATTTATCAATGATCTCAGACTGAGAGCTGCGCAAAATGGCAAAATATCAAAACCTAAAGTAGTTGCGTTCCTTTTCTCTCTTCTAAATTAAGTGCAAATTTAAATGGCTATTGGCAAACCAGAGATGGAGAATTCATTGCTCAAATCTTTGCCTCTAAGTCATCTATCTGTTCGTTTCTGGCACAGGTTGACAGTGGCTAAAATTACTTTGTAGACATCTAAAGTCCTACTGTGAAAGGTGTTAGGGTTATTTCTCTAGGGCTTTATTAGAATTTGAACTTAACTAAAACAAGCTGTCCCAACTGACACTTAATAGGACTTTTTTTGGGTACAAATGTAATAGTTCTTGAGGGTCCTCAGAGCACAAAGATCACACAAAAGGGAAAACCAACAGTAAAAAATTTGTATTATATTTTTTTCTATTAACATACAATGCACAATCCATTAACAAGAATCATATATTGCAATTTATAAACTAAGTCTTGTAACTATTAACTATTGTTTCATCAACAGTGATAAAAATCCATTCCCAGTCCATTGTTCTCCTGAAGCTTTTTATAACACCTCTGGTGGCTCACCAGTCATTCAAAGACTTTCACTGTTTCATAATCAAAGGTTCTCCATATCTGAATAAAGGACAAACGAGATTATTGTCAGATTTAGTCAACTTTAGACCCCGAAGATATAATCTGCCCTCTCTCTTCTAAGATAGAAATTAGGGGTGAGGAACCTGCAGCCTCGAGGCCACATGTGGCCTTCTAGGTCCTCAAGTGTGGCCCCTTGACTGAAGGTCACATGTGGCCTCCAGGCTGCAGGTTCCTCACCCCAGAACCAGAAAGTAATTCATTTGGTGAGGTGAGAATCAGGGCATTAGTCACAGTATCATAAACTGAGAGCTGAAAGGGATTTTAGATGCCATTGGGTCATTTTATAGATTAGGAATCTGAGGCACAGAGGTTAAGGGACTTGTTCTACTAGTATTTGAAGCAGGATTTGAAGTCAGGTCTTCCTTACTCAGGTCCAAGAGCTCACTGTGGTATATACACACTGGGTGAGGCAAACTAACCAGGCAAAGTGAAAGGATGTGGGGTAGAAATTATACTAATCCGAAAATGTTTATCTGTGCCTTCAAAGCCTTAATCAGCTAAAGAAATGATCCCCTATGAGCCTGGTCAGTTAAAAAAGAAAGAAAGAAAACCAAGCTTAAGTGGAATGGATTTGTAATATGTTCAGTCAGCTAACCTCTGTCTGAAGTTTTTCCTTAAGAGTAGAATTTATTTTTAAAAAGTAATGTCTATCTGGAACTGAGAGGTTAAGAAGTGGGCATGGCAGAATACATGAGATATAACTTTATAAATAAAAGCATAGAATAAATACAGCTAGAACAGTAAAGTAACAATGTAGTCTAAGTTTATTCTCTAGCTTGAACTTCCTAAGGCATGATTATAGATCAAAATTAGTGTATTCTATCAGAAAGGAGGGAGTGCCCAAATTTCTAACACACATATTCCCTTTCACATCCATTTTCACTCCTCAGCAATGTCACTCCCAGACCAATCCCTATGCCACCTTTGAGATGATAACCTTTCCTACACACAATTTCCTAGGTTTGCTACAGTTCATCAGTTCACTTTACTGTCTCCCTTCAGAAAAGAGGATGGATGACAGAACTTTGCCTCAACTCCCCATCTGCTACAAGAAGCATTTCAGCAACAATGACCACCTACCCATTCCCATCAGCCCACATTACATCTGTGCAAATCAGCATCTACCAGCCTGTTAGCTCAGCAGGGCAGAACAGGGCCAAACCTTGGGTACTGTACTGTGACTGGCAAGCTACCAGCCCAGGGCAAACACCCAAACAACACGTACTTGCAAGGGTGTTTTGAACAACAACAAGTAGGCTTTCTCAAACCTGCACCAAACACGACTGCCGGATTCCCTCTCAACCAAAACACCCGGTGTCCTTACTTCAGTCTCTCTCCTGTTCACTCACTTCTACGCTATCACTGCTGCCACTCCCCTCTCCTCCCCAATCATACCTCCTCATCCACCTGAAGCCTTTTAAATACTCTCTTACTCAGGGCTAGCCTTGTCCCTCTGCTGGACTTGTCAAGGTATCCTTCCCCTCACACACGCATCTGTCCTTCCCCACTATCTTCCAAACCTCCTACATACATGTTCCCTCCTCACCATTTGTCCCCTTCTCCTTTCACCCTCTTACCAAACTTTGCACTTCACCTCTTCTCCCCTAACTCTACTCTTCCTTCCCTTCACTCTATTTCTGCCCCAGCCATGCCATTCCTCCGCAGCCCTCTTCGCCTCACTTGCCCCATTCTGCCCTCTTCCTTCCCCTCATTATCTCAACACCTAACCCTCCCCAACTTCCCTTCTTCACGTCACCATCTGCGCTTCACCTGCCCTTCTCTCTTCCGGCATCCTACCTTGGTAGAAAAAGCGCAGGACTTGGAGTAGGGACTAGGGTTGGGCAAAGTCTCTGATCGTCTCTCTGAGCCTCGTCTTCCTCGTGTGTATAATGCCAACCTCACATGCCTTTCCTCGTGTGCAGGGAATGACTGACTACCTCCCGGGGTTGTTGTAAGAACCAAGTAATGCATGTAAAGCGCTACATAAATGTCAGCTTAGTGTGACCCGCACCTCTCTTCTCACCTTCCCCTCCACCTCAAGTTCTCCTCCTCCTCACTTCTACTTCTCCTTGGCCTTTCCTTCTCTCCCTCACTACACCTTACCCTTCCCTGCCTCCTTAACTTTTTACGGGACTGAAAGCTTCACACATTCTTCACACAAACGCCTTCATTCTACAGGTGCACCGACGTCCTGAGAGGTTAAGTGACTTGCCCAAGGTCACACAGGTCGGGATTCGATCTCCAATCCCAGGTCTCTGAATCTCTTTCTTGCCCCCCACCCACCCTTTTCAATTCCACCGGCTGGCCGTTTAGGGTTCTCCGAGCCCTGGGTCATGCCGCTTTCCCAACTTTCCCCTCTTCAGCCCCTTTCCCTTCCAGCCCGCTAGGCCTTCTCCGCTCACTCTCACCTGGGGCAAGGGTCGCTACTCCAGGACCAAACACAGGCTGTCAGATGACGCATGCGCGAACCAGACCCCAAGGCACCATGACAACCCCCGTCATCGTCGTTGTCGTAATCTTGGGCGAGAGTTTTTCCCCCGCCTCCACCTCCCGCCTCTTTCTCCTCCCCTCCACCTCCGGGAGGACCTTCCCCAGACACGTGACCCAGAGGGACAACCATAGAAATCATTAAGACAGATCCGCTATCCTAGAAGGGTCCCTTTGCAAACATCCCCCGCCTCCTCCACCGGAAACAGCTGCCGCACTTGGGTTGGCCTCGCCTCCCCACTTGCAAGGAGATCGTTGAATGGTGGAATGGGAGGGACGGTCTACATCACGTGCGAGGCATCGTCTTCCTATCGAAGATTCTCTTTCCTGCTAGGCGGACATTTCTATGGTTAAAAGGAACGCGGCGGGGGAGGAGGGAGGGGCACGTCTTTAGACTCCGCATGCGCGATGCGCTTTTACCGCCATTTTATAAGGCGGATCTTAAGTCTGGGAGAAACTTAGGAGAAACGTAAGCCTAACTTCCCGAGGGTGTAAAGAAATATTGGGGTCTTTGAGAGGTTGAAGTTCTGCTCGGAATTCTGCAAATTGATTGTGATTTGGGGCAGTGACTGACTTGGGAAATTTTTTTTTAAGTTACCACGGGTTAAAAATGAAACCATTTAGGAAAGTCAAAGGTGAAATGTTGCAACCTCCGTGGAGAGTTTTCAGCCCACTGAAACGAGGTGCAAACCCGCCCAGTGAGCCCAGGACGGCGCCGCGCCCTTTAGGTAGTCAGTGGAAGTGAAACTAGGACAGCTCTGGCATGTCATCCAGATGAAGACGTTTCCTTTCTCATGGGCTCCGAGAAGCGGAACTCACTTTTCCTTTCCGAGTCTATGAGAAAGACTGGGTTTTAGGTGAAAGTGGTTTAGTGAGAGAGGTCACCGCTTCTTCCTGTTCAGTTCACAACCGTAAACCGCCTACTAGGTGCATAGGTCAGGGGCTGAGGCCCCTAAATCGAAGTAGCCGTGAAAAAACTGTCAATTTGTGTTCTCTTGTCGAGAAACAAGTATGTGGACATCTTAATGCAAAATAGAGTTTGAATATGTAATTACCGATAAGAGGTAACTCCCAGGTGAGAAAATTCTCTTTATGAATTCAGGTTGACACCGTTACAATATCTGTACTTACTTAGATCCCCCAGAGGTTTAGTGTTATGCTCAAGGTCATGAAGCCAACGTCTCAGAGTCACCACTTGAGCCCAGGTCTTCTTGGTTTCAGAGCTGGCCTTCCATGCACTACAATAAGATGCCTCTTATTATTAATGTAAAATATATACAACGTGATTTCCTGGAGAACATTAATTAGCAGCTAGGAGAAATCAAGATAGGCTTCCAGTAGAATTGAGTTAAGCTTTGAAGAAAGTTGGGTGGCCAGTGAATAGAATTCAGGGCCTCAAGTCAGAAAGACTCATCTTCTTGAGTTCTAATTTGGCCTCATATAACTTAAGTAGCTTAACCCTCGGGTCCTCAATCTGTCAAATGAGCTGGAGAAGGAAATGGTAAGTCACTCCAGTATCTTTGCCAAGAAGACTCCAAATGGGGTCACAAAGAGTCAGACACAACTGAAAAACAACAAAGAGATTCTAAGGCAGAGGTGAGGTGATGCTTTCTAAGTATGTGGAATAGCCTGTTGTAAAGAACCAGAGTGGGTAACTGAAAATAGTGATGATAATAGTAATAGACATAATGCTTTGAGGTTTGCAAAATGCTTTACAGATATCTCATTTTATATTGACAACAATCCTAGGAGGCAGGTACTGTTATGATACCCATTTTGCAAAAGAGGAAATTGAGGCAAGCAGAGAGTTAGTGACCAGGTAAATGAGTGGCTGGTAAATGAGGCCAAATTTGAACTCGGATCTTCCTGACTTAAAGTCCAGCCCTCTATTCACTTTACCATCTAACGTCCAGTTTAGCCAGTTTGGCTAGTTTGACAGGAATGCAGAGTACAAAAGAGTATGTCGAAGGAGAGTAATGTATAGTAAGCCTGGAGAGTCAGGCCAGTGTCAAACTTCAAAGGGCTTTAAGTGTCAAACAGAGGAATGTGTAATTTAAACTGAAGGCAAGAGAGAGCCACTGGAGTTTCTCAGAAGAGACGAGTGACATGATCAGGCCTGTGCTTTAGGAGTATCAATTTGGTAGCTGAATCAAGAATGAATTACTGAGAGAAAACACAAGACTAATTTGGAAGGAGGCTTTTGCATACTAGTCCATGTTAGAGTTGTTGAGAGCCTGAACCTGGATGTTGCTTATGTGAATGGAGACAAGGGAAGAGATACAAGATATAATGCCAGATCAAGCTTTTTCCCAGTTTAAAGACTACCAAATAGGACCAGAGCTAATGAAAAAATGTAGAGAATATAGAAGATCTGAAATCTGGTAGTTGCACCATAGGGTTGGTGAAGGGAAAATCCTAGAATGAAAAGGATGACATTAAAGTAGATTGAAGAAAGTTTAAGTGGTTTACCTAACTCAGTGGAATAATTTAAGCAATAAGGACTTTTTATTAGAAGGATTTGTTCTGTAAAATTTGAATTCAGTCAAAAGGCCACACTTAAAGATTTAGAAGGCTACATGTAGCCTCAAGGCCTCAGGTTCCCCACCTCTGCTTAAGGATTTATCCATAGACTATCCAGTCTGCATTGTCAGTTGTGCCATTGTTTGTGTACAGAGCCACAGTTTCTTTAAGCATTTAGTAAACACTAAGCAAAGGAAAAACATAAGGTTAAAGGAAATCCAGCATGAAGAATGGATCTTTTGTAAAGGAGACCTTGTGTGTCAGGGTAGAAATGTCAGAGGGTGTTATCTTGAATTCTGATTACTTCTAAGACTTTGAGGAAAAAGTAGGCACTTTTAGATTCGAATAGAGTGAATTTCTTTATCCTGAGACTGCTCTAGGTCTATACTAATTTAAACTGTTAACTCACCAGTTCAGCAAACACTAAGTGCTTATCATATGCAATATATTGTGCTAGGTTCAAAGAAAAAAAAATGACATAGCCCCAGCTATCAAAGAATGGAATTGGGAAGGGAGTGGGAACTTGGGGACATTATGTACACAAATAAGTACCATTCAAGGTAGAGTATGATAGGAGCAAAGAAAAGGTCCAGATAAGGTGTTCTAGGAAATTTTGAGTAAGAAGAAAACACCATTATTTCAGGAATCAGAAAAGATTTCAAAGCTTCAAAGAAAAGGATTGTAAAGAACAGAGAAAATGAGGAAGAACTACATTCCAGGTTTATCTGCTTATGAACTGGCCATGGAGGAGAGAAAGCATATTGAGATTTTGAAATAGCTAGTAGTCCAGTTTGGCTGGAACACAGGTTGTGTGAAGGTCAATAATATGAAATAAGGATTGGAAAGATAGATTGGAACCAGATTGTGGAGGGCCTTAAAAGCCAAGTTAGAAAGTTTTTTTTTTCCCCTGGGAAATAAGGAGCCATTGGAGGTTTTTAAGCCCAGACCTTTGCTTTAGGAAGTTTTTGGTTTTTTGTTTATGGCCAGTGAAAGATGAATTCAAGAGAAAATATACTATAGGCAGAGTTATCAATTATGGGGATATTAGCTTTGCCAAATGATGATGAGAGCCTGAACTAGACTGGTAGAACTGTGAGTAGAGAAAAAGAGAAAAGTGGAAAATATGTTGTTGACAATGCTTAGTCATTGATTAGGTACGAGAAATAAAGGAGAACAAAGAGTCTATGATGATTCTAAGGTTTCCGGTTTCTGTGCCTGGGCAGATGCTGTTGCCATCAAAAGAAATAAGGAAGTTGGGAGCTGGGACAAGTTTATTAGGTTGGGATGAGATCAGTTCAATTTTGGACATGCTAAGTTTGAGGTGCCTGGAGGACATTTAGTTCTTTCATCTTCCAGAAAGAGAGAAAAGCCAGGCAGAGTCTCATATATGCACCTTAGGTTTCTGGAGAGCAAATATATAATATAAGGTCAGAGAAGGGATTCCTGGGGGTTAAATTTTTGCAGGGGAAGTAAACACAAGAAAGATGGGAAGCTCTCAAAAATTAAAATGCCGTAGAAACAAATATATTTTTAATAAGGAGCAAAATGGGGAGTTGTCTAAAAAAAAATCTCATGCACTTGTGGATGCCTAGGGAATTCACTGATTAAGAGTTTTAAGAGTTTAAAAAGATTTGTACTAAAGATAGAAGCCAAGGCAGTTAGATAAATAGAATGTTAAAGCTCAGGATGATGAGAGACTGATGAGGACGGCTAAGACGGCACCCCCCCCCCAAAAAAAGGTAAATAGAACTATATTAGTGAAAAGTGATGATAAATTATAAACACTCAAATCTTATCTTCAGTTTTCCCTGATAAGAAGAATGAATTTTAGGGGAAGGGAAAAAGGGAGGAAAAGGAAGGAGTAAGCATTTATGTAGTACCTCCTATGTCTCATTTGATCCTCACATCAACCCTGGGAGGTTGATACAATTATTATCCCCATTTTACAGTTGAAAAAATAGAGGCAGGCACAGGTAAAGTGCCTAGGGTCACACAATGACCCCTAGTGTCTGGAGCTGAATTTGAATTCAGGTCTTTTTGACTCAAGGCTCAGCACTCAATCCATTGTACCACCAGTTGCCTCTTCCAACTGGAAAGGAAAAAATAAAAATGGCTTATAAGGAATTAAAACCCAAAATTAAGGGGGCAATTGCCAGTAAGAGGGCACCTAGCTGCTCTTGAGTTGATTGTCAGAGCCAGGATATGATTAGTACTTGAACAAAAATCCTGTCTCCAATAAACTCCCAAAGTGATCAGCCTTTACTTGAAAACCCATAGTGAAGGAAAATCCATTACCTCTTGAAGCAACCCCTTCCACTTTTGTACAGCCCTAGTTGTTAAGTTTTTCCTTTTATAAGACCTCAATCTGTCCCTTTGCAACTTCTATACATTGTTTCTGATTGTCCTCTAGAAGCAAGCAGAACAGTGATCTCTTGAAAGATGGTAAGCAGAGTGACATACTTCTACATAGTATCCCTTCAAGTATTTAGACACAGCTATCATGTCTTCCCTTCTTCCCACCCTTCACTTCCCCAATCCTATCAAATCTTCTTTTCTCCAAGCTAAACATCCTTAGTTGGTTCAGCAAAACCCCATAAGATATGATTTCCTGTATCTTCATCACCCTGAGTGTTCTCCAGTTTGCTAGAACTGAGCACAAAACTATAGTTGTGATCTGACCAGGGCAGGGTACAGAGGGAGAGTCACCTTTCTGGTTCAGTATGTCATGCTTCTTTTAATGCAGACTAAGATTACATGACCTTTTGGCACTCTCCTTTCAGAGTATTAACTCATGATGAGTTTTCAGGCCATCAAACCCCTATTCCCCAGCTCTTTTTCAAACAAACAATTGTCTAAGCATGCCTCCCCATCTTTTATTTGCAAAGTTGACTTTGAAACCCAAGCATAAAAGACTTTAAATTTATCCGTCCTAAATTCCACCTTCAGTGATATGGCCTAGTGTTAAAATCTTTTTGGATTTTGGTTCTGTTATCTAGTATTACATAATCCTTCTAGCTTTGTATCATTTCAAATTTGATAAACATTCCATCTATACCTTTATCTGAGTCACTTATAAAAATGTTATACAGCACAGATCCCTAGGGGCATTACGTTAGAGATCTTCCCAGTTTACTTTGAGTCATTAATGGCTACTGTTTGGAGTAAGCCATTTAACCAGCTTCACATCTACCTGGTGGATACAACCTCAAATCCAATAGTACCTAACTGAATTATTATCTATCTTACTTTTCCTACTTACTCCCAACTCTTCTTCAAGAAAGTATGAGAGACTGTCAAATGTCTTGCTAAAATTTACAACATTACTACTGGCTCAGTAATGTTGTAAAAAAAAAAAATGAAGGGGCAGCTAGGTGGCTCAGTGAATAGAGCACCGGCCCTGGAGTCAGGAGGACCTGAGTTCAAATTCGACCTCAGACACTTAACACACACACACACACACACAAAAAACCTAGCCATGTGACCTTGGGCAAGTCACTTAACCCCAATTGCCTTCCAAAAAAAAAAGCAAAAAAAAAATGGAGTTGCTTTTGCCTTATCTGTTCTTGATGATCAATGTGAACACCATTTCCTTTTCTGGATATTCACCAACCATAGTTTTAATAATACATTTTTATGGAATTTTCTAAGGAATCAATGTCAAGCTCATTGGTTTATAAATTCCTCTCTCTCCCTTTTTTTTTGAAAATCAGAATATTTACTCTTCTCTAGTCCTATGATACCTTTTCCCCTTCTATACAGCCTTTCAGAAACCATTAACATTGGTTCAGAAATCACCTAAACAAATTCTTT
The DNA here is from genome assembly GCA_028627135.1 of Pseudochirops cupreus. NCBI lineage: Eukaryota > Metazoa > Chordata > Mammalia > Diprotodontia > Pseudocheiridae > Pseudochirops > Pseudochirops cupreus. The sequence continues at coordinate 434,948,173 of CM053582.1, forward strand.
TAGCACCCTGAGGTATTAGGGCCTGGTGAGTTGAACTCAGGGGCAACAATATATAGCAATTTTAGTTCTTTCCTTTCAAGGCTAAAAATTGCTCTCCTTGGCAGAAGAAAAAGAGGAATGAAATAAAACTGAAACTTTTGTCTTCTCTCTGTCATTTGTTTTCATGTCTCATCTGCCCTAAGCCACAATCCTATTTCTTCTTTGATCATTCTCTTTTCCTCAGCATAGCTTAAAAAAAAAACCAAACAAAAACCAAAATCCCTTATTGTCTTTAGCTTTCCTTACCAGTCTCAGTTTATTCTGAGATTTAATGCTCACTCCTGTCTCTTACTCTCATCTCTAATCAATCTCCAAATTCTGTCAAGTTTACTCGTGTAACATTTTTCAAATCCATCCCTTTTTCTTTATTCTCACTGTCATCACCTTAGTACAGGCTCCTCCTGATGACCTGTTTAGGCTATCAAAGTAATCTCCTAATAGGTCTTTATACCTCCCTTTTTTCTTATCCCTAATACATACATACATACATACATATATATGTGTATATAGATATATGTATATATATCTATATACACACACACACACACACACACACACACACACACATATTCTGACCAGACTAATTTTCCTTATGTACCAATATGCTCACATCTCCCCTCTATTTTAAAATATTTCAATTGTTTCTTATTTCTACCAAATTAAGTTCAAACTTTTGTGATTAGCACTCCTTCAATCAGTCATCAGGTATTTATTAAGCACTTAATGTATGCCAGACACTATGCTAATGACTAGAGATAAAAAGAAAAGGCAAAGACAGTCCCAACCCTCAAGGAACTTGTATTCCAGCATGACCTTATCTTTCAAGCCTTACCTTATAGCCTATACTCTGTGCTCTAGCTAAACTGAACTGCTTGTTGTCGCCAAAAGACAGCCACTGATTTCCCACCTCCATACCCTTCCTTGTAGGTGTCAAAGTAGAAGAGCACTTAGGCCTAGCATCAAGAAGATTCCTCTTCATGAGTTCAAATCCAGCCTCAGATACTTACTAGTTGTGTGACCGTGGGCAAGTCACTTAACCTTGTTTATCTCAGTTTCTCATCTGTAAAATGATCTAGAGAAGGAAATGGCAAACCATTCCAGTATTCTTGCCAAGAAAACCCCAAATGGGGTCATAAAGAGTTGGTCACAACTGAAAAATGACTCGACAACAACAAATATCCTTGCTCACATTATTTATTTATATCTGAAACACTCTTCTCTAGTCCCTAACTATTAAATTCCTACCTATCCTTTAAAGCGCAGCTAAAATACCACCTTTTTCATAAACCTCTTATCCTTCTATAATACCTTTTTTCTTTCAGTACACACATAGCACTTTGTTCTTCTCTAATATGCTTACATGTTTTCTTGTATTATGTTTTTCAGTGCATGTTTCATATACCTCCACTAGCCTAAAAGTTCCATGAGGACAGGGAGTGTGCTTTGTTTAAATTTCTTAGGCAGCCCTCCTTCAAGCCTAGCATAATGCTATGCATAGAGTAAGGGTTTAGTAAATGTTTATTGAATTAACTTATATTAAATCAACTCAAGTAGCAAAATTAAGATAAATAACTAGTATGCAAGGTAAGATGTGATAAGTATCATTACAAATATATGGAAAAAAGTACTTTAGAAATTCAGAGAAAGAAGAACATTTCTAATGGGGAAGATCCGGGAATGTTTTGGAGGTAGTATTTAAGCTGGACTTTGAAGGTTGGATAGGATTTTAACAAGCAGAGATGTTGGGGAGGTCATTCCAGGTGGAGGGAACAGTATGGACAAAGGCACAGAGTTGGGTGTCTTTATTTGTCCTCTAAAGTAATTGTTTCTCAACTAATAATGTTCCTCCTAATTTTTTTAAGGTAATCAATAGATGACCATGCTATACTCACAATAAACTATGAAGGTCTAGCAAATTCAGATGGTTTAGTTTTGTAATCAAATGCAAATCACACAAATTAACATTAATTAAATTGTTAATGTACTTCATCATATTTAGGTGTAAATGCTAAGCAGTTACTATAATAATTAGTATTACTTTTATTCAGATAAGCTAAAATAACATAGTTCCTTATCTTAAACTGTAAAATTACATTAATGGTTATAAAATTATATCAGTCCAAATCCTTCCTCAGTCATCTTCATCTATGGGATCAATGTCTCCTAAAGTGCCTTCTAGCTCTAAATTTATGATCTATGATAATTTTCTCTATATTGACTCCTTTTGTATCATGTTCCAGGTTTCCAAATATGAGTCTCCCCTCCTGATTCCAGTGAGAGGATTTTCTTATTCACACGCACAATATGCTAAGGTTCTTATAATGGAATATAGGTTAGGAAGTACCATTTCTGTTTTCCAAAGGAGCTCATCAGATCCAGTTAAGGCTCTCATCTTGCCACTACCATGCAAGACAGCCAGTAGGGGGAGTCTCGTCTCCTTCTATATTATGTTCTTGGTTCCCAATTATAGGTCTCTCTTCTTAGGTTCCAATTTTTTATATAATAAGCTGAAACTGGAGGTTAAATATATTTACTACCAGTGAGAAGAGTTAGTGTAGGAGAGGGCAAATTCAACAAGTATTTAAGTGCCTACAATGTATATAAGGCTATGGCTTAGACCCTTAGGATGTGAAGATAAAATGAAAAACAAAAGTGATTATAAATTACAAAGTATTCATATCAGACTCTCAGTCAAACAGATTTCTCTGTTTGAGAAACAACATATTTAAGTTCAGAGTTTCCTTATCAGGTAGACCACAAGGTCATGAATTTTTTAGTCACAATTCTCCAAGACTATCTGTGGAGTTAACAGTTGAAATAATATATGTAAGCGCTTTCCAAAAACACTACATAAATGCCAGTCATTATTATTAGAGTAGTAATGATCTATACCAATGCAGAGTGCCAACAAACTTACGAATTCTTGAACTATTGATGTATTTGAATTTCCTGATAAAATGTAACCAATTCATCTCTACTATGTAGGAATCTCAAAGCACAGAGAAAAGGGACTCAACTTGTACTCCACATGGATAAACTGTAACTCCTAGAGCTAGAGCAGGCAGAAACTAATGATGATGGGACACCTCATCATCTATCAGAAGCTCTCTACAATAGGCCTTATGCAATTAGGCCAGTGCCTACTTTGTCCCCTCTAAGTGAATGAAGGGAGAGAGAGGAGAAATATAGGAAAGTCTCATTTGAACCACTCCCCCACACCCCCGAGACTAAATCTGTTTTTCCTTCAGGCCAGGCCTTATATATAAATAGACACAATATCATTGAGGGGTGGGATGGGAGGTTGGAGAGATAGAAATAATCACAAGATTTAGACCTGAAATGGATTTTAGACATCATCTTATCTGGACACCATCTTATATAGATATAACTGAAGCTCTGAGAGGGGAAGCAATTCTCCTAAATTTACAGATAGAAAGCAGAAGACTCAGGATTAAAATCAAGGCTTTCTAACTCTTAATCTCACTTTCATTCTTTATCTCCTTAATATTTCCAACTTAGTTTATGCATAAACAAAGGACAAAACTGTTCATTCTATCATTCATGGTAAAAAAAAACTTATGCAAATACATACAAGAAGAAGTAATATATGGTACAAAGAACCCTGGATCTGGAGTCAAAAAGCCTAAGCTTGAATCTTGCTGTATCACTTCAGTGACATGAGCAAGTAACTTTATTTCTCTGGAACTCATTTTCTTCATTTGTAAAATGAGAGGATTGGATCTACAAAGTCTCTCAGCTCTAAAATTACATGAATCTATGAGCTATGACTAAAATTTACTCACTAATGTGTAATCAGTAAAATTTGATGGTGATGCGAAAATTCAAAGACTAGCCCTGCTCTTCCACATATATATTTCAGCAAAGGTCTTAAAAATGGCATCAGGTCAAATAATGATCAAGAAGTTCAAAGAAAGCCTATAGTGAACTCCATCATCCAGACCAGAACTCCATAAAAAGAAAGACAGAAACCATAGGTAGCAGAAGAAAGCTCCTGTCAGGGAAGCCAGATCAGCTAAACAAGCCTTAAGTACTTGAATGCACCCAGAGAAGCTGGAAATATAGAGTATCCTGACTGTGACATTGAGGAAAGGGTTGAAAAACCATAATGTTCTGACCAGGAAAGTGTCAGGAAACCTGCAGTTTTCTGATCTGAGATGCCCTGGGAGTAGAGGCCTGACTAGGAATGGCTAAGGGTAAGTGATGCTAAAAGAATGCAAACCTCTTCCCAAGAGCAATGAATCCTTCTAGCACTATGAACACAGTGACACCCAAGAAAATGGAAGCCAGGTTATTGGAGGCAGAATCAAATGGGGCCAGGTCACTTTATCTAAGAGAAAAGAGGTGATGGAGAACTGAAGCTGGAGGTATGAGTAAACAGAAGAAAACATGCACACACACACACATACACACACACACAATAGATGAAGAGATGCCCAAAAGGTAAACACTAAGAAAGGTTTGGTCCTAAAGATTACTGTACTGGAAGAAATGGAACAAGAGATTAAAAGAAATTAAATAAGTACAATAAATCTCTGGAAGAAAGAATTAAAAGGAAAATAAATAGCTTAGAGTAGAAGATGGAAAAACCTTACAGAAGTAGTGAACTCTCTAAAAATTAGAATGGAACAAACAGAACTCACTTTAGGAGGCAGCAAGAAATGCTATAACAAAGGAAAATAATTTTTAAAGGAAGAAAATGTGATCTGCTATCAAAAAACAACTGGCCTAGAAAATAAGTACAGGGTAGATGATTTATGAATCTTTGGACTCCTTGAAATCCATGGCCAAACAACAAACTTTGAAATCATATTTTGAAAAGGAAGGGGTCCTACCAGTACTAGATCTCAAACTATACTACAAAACTATAATCATCAAAATAATTTGGTACTGGGTAAGAAATAGAGTGGCTAACCAATGGAAGAGATTAAATACACAATATATAGAACCAAATGAGTACAGTAATCTAGTGTTTGGTAAACTCAAAGATTCCAGCTGTTAGGATACAACTCACTATTTGACAAAAACTACTGGGAAAACTGGAAAGTAGCCTGGCAGAAACTGGGCATAGCCTAACATCTGTATCAGCAAGCACCCTAACATACCCAGGATGGCTGCCTGCACAGGTTCTTAGATCTGCTTTTCTAAAGGAAAGCAACTCAAAATGGGTTAACAGTCTCACTTTAATCAGTCAAACATATATCATTTACCTAGTTTAGGGGGGAAAAAAGTCAACACCCTGAACTTCAGAGAATACAAACACAAGTTAAAAGCAAACAGAAACAAATCAGCCGATGGGCTTCCAGCATCTGACCATCACATCCATACCTATTCAGTTACCAGAGAGGGAAGCACCAACATCTGGGTTTTTCAAAGCTGGGGGACTCAATGGCTTCCCAGATTCTCGTCTGGCCAAATCACACAACTCTTCTCAAAGTGAGTCCCAAAGCAAAACCTCACATCAGGGCATATATATAGCTTTCTCCTGGCTTGGAGAATGTCACAGCCCTCTTGACTCACTGCCCAATCACAAAGCTACAAGGCACAGGCATTCTGGAAAAACAAGCCTCCTGCCACAGGCCTTTTAGGGGGCAGAGTGTACTTTCAAATCAGGGGAGGTTCTAAGAGTCACATAGCCATGTTAGCAAAGGGCCTAGGGGCAGGGAAGATCTTCAGATTCCCATAACAACATCTCATACCCTATGCTCCCCCAAATTTAAGATGGGTACATGATTTAGACATATAGGGTCATATCATAAGCTGATTAATGGAGCATGGAAAAAATTACCTGTCAGATCTATGGGTAGGGGAAGAATTCATGACCAAATAAGAAATATGGGTTCATGGGAGAGAAAATAGATAATTTTAATTACACAAAATTAAAAATCTTATGCACAAGCAACACCAACATAGCTAAAATGAGAAGAAAAGCAGGAAATTGGAAGGGGGATCTTTCTAGCAAGTTTCTCTGATAAAGGACTCATTTCTAATATATATAAAAAATTGAGCCAAATTTTTAAGAGTAAGAGCTATTTTCCAATTGATAAATGGTCAACATATATTAACATACATTTTGGAAGCAGAAATAACTACCAATAGTCATATGAAAAAATGTTCTAAATCAATAATTAGAGAAATGAAAATTAAAACAACTGCAGTACCCCCTCATAGTTATCAGATTGGCTAATGTGACAAAGAAGGAAAATGGCAAATGCTGGAGGGGATGTGGAAAAATATGTACACTAATGCACTGTTGGAGGAATTGTGAACTAGTCCAACCATTCTGGAAAACAATTTAGAACTATGCCCCTAAAGCTATTAAACTGTGCATACCCTTTGACCCAGCAATACCACTCTAGTTCCATATCCCAAAGACATACAAGGAAAAGGATCTATATGTATAAAAATATTTGTAGCAACTCTTTTTGTGGTGACAAAGAATTGGTAACTGAGGAACGCTCATCAATAGGGGAGTGACTGAACAAATTATGGTGTATGCATATGTTGGAATATGATTACACTGTAATAAATTATAAAAGGAAGAGATTTGGGGGAAGCCAAGATGGTGAAGTAAGCAGTAAATCACTGTAACTCTCCCATATTCACCTCTAAACAACCATTAAATAGCACCCCCAAACATATCCTGGAACAGTAGAACCAACAAAAAGATGGGGTGAAACAATCTTTTAGCCCAAGAAACTTTGAAGATCAGTAAAAGAGGTCTATCTCACTTGGATGAAAGGGGAATATAGTTCAGGACAGGAAGCATCCCAGCAGACCAGTAGCAAGCACCACCTCAGCAAACCAGTGGGAGATCCTGAGCCCCAGTGCAGTGGAGCAGGCAAATGCCAAAACCATGACCACCCAAATACCTCAGCTTAGCCAGGGTAATGGATAGATTTTCAGCTTCAAGAATTGCCACATGCTTCAGCATAGCCCTGGGCGAAGAGGAAGCTTCCAGTGGCCAGACAACCATGCTCTTCAGCATAGCCTGGGGAAATGCAGAAACACCCCACTGGCATCAGCATATTCCAGACACCAGCACTAGGACTTCTGGTTTGCACCAGATAAGCTGCCAGATCCCTGCGGCCTCCAGCAGCACCAGCCATCCCCCATTCTACCTCCTCAGTGCAGCACCAGACACAAGCATCCCCAGTGGGCCTCAGGGCAACATAAGCACCAGTCCCTGGCACAAGAAGACTGAGACAAGGGGCAGCTATGTGGCACAATGAATAGAGCACCAGCCCTGGAGTCAGGAGGAACTGAGTTGTAATCCGATCTCAGACACTTAACACTTACTAGCCGTGCAACCTTGGGCAAGTCATTTAACCCCAATTGCCCTGCCCTCCTCCCTCCAAAAAAGCAAAGAAGAAGAAGAAGAGGAAGAAGAAGAAGAGGAGGAGGAGGAGAAGGAGGAGGAAGAAGATGAAGAAGAAGAGGAGGAGGAGGAGGAAGAAGATAAAGACGAAGACAAAGAAGAAGATGAAGAAGAAAGAAGACTGAGATAGTGCCCCTTCCCCCCTTCCATCCTGGGAGCAGAACTCAAATTTAAAAGAAAGGAAAAAGGTCAAAAAAGATGAGCAAAAAATCAACAAAAAAGAACCTGACCATAAAAAGTTATGGTGACTGGGAAGATCAAGATGCAAACTCAAAAGAAGACAACAATGTCAAAATATGGGCAAAACCTCAAAGAAAAATGGGAAGTGGTCTCCAGTCCAGTAAGAACTCATGGAAGAACTCAAAAAGGAGCTAAAAAATCATATAAGAGAGGTAGAAGAAAAATCGGGAAAAGAAATGAGAGTGGTGTAAGAGAATTATGAAAAAAAAAGTAAACAGCTTAGAAAAAGAAAACAATTGCTTAAAAAGTAGAATTGGCCAAATGAGAAATGTAATTGAGAAAAACAACTCCTTAAAATTTAGAATTGGAAGCTAATGACTCTATGAGACATCGAGAATCAATCAAATTCACAAGAATGAAAAGAATGGAAGAAAATGTAAAATACCTCATTGGAAAAGCAACCAACCTGGAAAATAGATCTAGGAGACACAATGTCAGAATCGTTGGAGTACCTGAAAGCCATAATTGAAAGGAGGACCTGGACAGCATCTTTCAAGAAATTATCAAGAAAACTGCCCAGATATCCTGGAACCAGAGGGCAAAATAGACTCTGAAAGAGTTCACCAGTCACTTTAGGAAAGAGATCCCAAAATAAAAACTGTCAAGGAACATTATAGTAAAATTACAGAACTGTCAATTTAAGGAAAAAATACTGCAAGTGACCAGAAATAATTTAAATATTGGGGAACCACAATCAGGATTACATAGGATTTAGCAGCTGCAACCTTAAAAAGGATCAAAGTTTCATGGAACGTGATATTCTAGAAGGCAAAGGAGCTAGGACTACAACCAAGAATCACCTACCTAGTGAAATTAAGCATAATACTTCAAGGGGGAGAATGATAATTCAGTGAAACAGAAGGATTTCAAGCTTTCATAAGGAAAAGACTAGAGTTAAAGAAAAAATTCATTCTCCAATATCAAGACCCAAGAGAAGCCTAAAAAGGAGGAATAGGGAAAAGAAAACATAAGGGATTCAATGGAACTGAACTGTTTGTATCCCTATATGGGAAAATACTTGTAATTCTTAAAAATTGTACCACTAACAGCATAATTAGAAGAAATATAAATAGGTAGAGGATATGGGTATAAGGTGAATTTGAGAGAATGACAAAAAATGATTAATGGATGAGAATGAGGAGTACACTGGGTACAGAAGGAAGGGAGAGGTAGAATGGGGTAAATTATTTCACATGAAGAGTCATGAAAAACCTATTACAGTGGAGGGAAAAAATGGGAGGGTGCTTGAAGCTTACTCTCATCAGTCTTGGCTCAAAGAGGGAATAATATACACAATCAGTTGAATATAGAAATCTATCTTACCTTATGGGAAGGCAGGAGGGGAATAGATTAAGTAAAGGGCCTGGCTATACATGGGGGAAGACTGACAGAAGAGAAGACAAACCAGGTATGTGGTAGACAGAAGTAAAACAATGTTGAGGAGGGAAAGAAGACAGAGGACAAACAGGAGGAAGAATAGGATGGAAGGAAATACAGTTAATAATCAGAACTGTGAATGTGAATGGGATGGACTCTCCCATAAAATGGAATTGGATATCATAATGGATCAAAAACCAGAATCTTAGAATATGTTGTTTGGAAGTTTCTCTGATAAAGGCCTCATTTCTCCAATATATAGAGAACTGAGTCAAATTTATAATAATACAAGCCATTTTCCAATTGATAAATGGTCAAAGGATATAAACAAACAGTTTTCAGAAGAAATCGAAGCTATCTATAGGCATATTAAGAAGTGCTCTAAATCACTTTTGATTATAGAACTGCACATTAAACAACTCTGAAGCATCACCTCACACCTATCTGATTGGCTATTATGACAAAAAAGGAAAATAATAAAGGTTGGAGAGGATATGGGAAAATTAGGACATTATTGCACTGTTGGAGTTGTGAACTGATCCAACCATTCTGGAGAGCAGTGCCTAGAGGGCAACCAAGCTGTGCATGCCCTTAGATCTAGCAATACCACTACTAGGTCTGTATCCCAAAGAGATCATAAAAAAAGGAAAGAGACCTAAATGTATAAAAACATTTATAGCAGCCCTTTTTGAAGTACAAAATATTGGAAATAGGGAGCGTGCCCATCAATTGGGAAATGGCTGAACAAGATATGGTACGTAAATGTAATGGAATACTATTGTGTAATAAGAAATGATGGACAGGCAGATTTCAGAAAAACCTAGAAAGGCTGATGGAAAGTAAAATGAGAAGAACCAGGAGAACATTGTACAAAGTAACAGTAACATTGTGTGGTGATCATCTATGAATAACTCAGCTCTTCTCAGCAACGCAATGATCCAAGATAAGTACAAAGTTACTCATGAAGGAAAATGCTATCCACATCCAGATAAAAAAAACCAATGGACTCTGAATACAGATCGAAGCATACTTTTTTCATTTACTTTGTTCTTTTTTATGGCTTTTTTCCTTTTGATCTGTTTCTTCTTTCACAACTGTGATGAATATGGAAATATGTTTTACATGATAGCAAATGTATAACCTATATCAAATTGCCTACTATTTTAGGAAAAGGGGAGGGGAGGGAAGAAAAAAATTTGGAACTCCAAGCCTTGTAAAAGAGAATACTAAAAATTGTCTTAATGTATAATTGGGGTAAAAAATAAAATACTATTTAAAAAATAGAAATCATAAAGAGAATGGTTTTAGAAACACCTGGGAAGATTTAATATGAACTAATGCAAAGTGAAGTGAGTAGAACCAGGAGAACATTTTTACACAGTAATAGCAATATTGTTAAAATAATCAACTTTGAATGATTTAGTAATTTTGATCAACACAATGACCCATCACAGCTCCAAAGGAGTTATGATGAAAAATACTATCCATCTCCATATAGAGAACTTCTGTGCTCAAAGTACAGATCGAAGCATATTTTTTCTTTTTTTTTTCTTCCTCTCACCTCCTGCCCCATAACATGAATAATGGGAAATTTGTTTTGCATGACTTCATATTTGTAGTGGGTTTTGTACTTTTTCCTACTCAATGAGTTGGGGGGAGGGAGAGGGGAAGGAAAGTTGAGAATCCAGAACTAAAAACAAAATTTAGTCTGCTTTGTTAGTTCTAATAGGGAAAAGAAAGAGAAGGGGGAAAAGAATCTACTAAGGAAGAAATGAGAAAGAAGGAGGAAAAACACCATTTCCCATATATTAGTTAAATTCAAAGATAAATATTCAAAGGTTGGAGAGAATGATATTTTAAGACCTCACATTTATTTGAACCAGATAATGGAAGGGTTAAACACACACACACACAAATGCACACAGAGTCTGGGGTAGAAATACACTTATCCAAGTTGTGAACTCCCTGAAAAACAGAATAAAGCAGATGGAACTCAATGACTCCATGAGACAACAAGAAACAATACAACAAAGTCAAAGTCAAAAGACTGAAAAATAGAAGAAAAAAATATTTACTATAAAAAAATAACTGAATTGGAAAACAGAGGAGAGAGAGATAATTTAAGAATCACCAGAAAACTCCCTGAAAACCACAACCAAATAAAAACTGGGTACCATATTGCAAGAAATCTTTTTAAAATGCTGTACTGATCTATTAAAGCCAGAAAGCAAAGTGAAAAGATAAAGAATACACTGATCACCTCCTGAAAGAAACTCTAACTAAAAATATCTAGGAATATAAAGACTAAAAACAAAGCGGTTCTTGCCCTCAAGGAGCTTACATTCTGTCAAAGAAAATAATATGTACACACATGAGTAGATACTAAACATATACAAAGTAAACACAAATTTAAGAAAAGATTTATGTGAACTGATAAAGAGTAAAATAAGCAGCATATTATAGTGAATAGAATTGGAATCAGGAGTACCTGGTTTTGAATCCCTCCTTAGACACTTGGGAGTATGACTCTGGGAAAGTCATTTAGTCTTCCTACAGCTTAGCTTCCTCATCTATGGAATGAGAAATGTTGGAGTAGATGGCCTACAATGTCCCTTACAGATTTAAATCCCTAACTTTTTGATTTTATGAACCATCAAGCAGAACTGAGAAAACAATATATAGATGATTACAACTTAAATGAAAAGATTATTAAAAGGAAGTTTGGACTCTTTCTGAATGATGAAGAAACAATTAAGTTCCCAGAGAAGAGAAAATGAAACATAGCTTCGCCTGCAGAGCAGAGCTGAAGCATTATCAGGGCAGAATATTGTATACATTGTAAAGTATTCTCTGTCATATTTTTTTGCTTATTTTTCTTTCAGATTGCCTTTGTCTGATACACATATACACACTTATTGAGTACTTGTTGACTGATGAAAAAAAATAAAATAGAGCAAAAACAAACAAAACAAACAAAAAAGATCCAGGAATGCCATAGCCAAAATCACAAACAACCAGAAAGAATTCAAGAACCAAGGAATCAGTGTCAAGATGAAACAAGATGTTCCAGCAACTATATATCAAGGAAGAGAAAATCCTGGAATATGATGTTCCTAAAGTGAAAGATAAAGCCTTGCAAACAAAAATATCTTGAAAAAAAAACTCAGTATAGTTTTCTAGGAGCAAAATGGATTTTTAGTAGAACAGAGGACTTTTAGGCATTTCTGATAAAAAAAAAAAGACGAGTTGAGTAGAAACCTGGAAATGCAAGTATAGGAGTTAAGAGCAGCCTAAAAATGTAAATATATTTGAGCAACTGGAAGGGACAAAACAATGAAGTTCTTACAGTCTAATAGAGGGGAACAGACAAATGTTCCTACCAAATTCTGATGTCTTTAAGTTTAAGGGTTCCAGCCAGAGGTAAATAAAGGAAACATAGGGCCTCGGTATGATTTTGTTCTGTTTTATTGGTGTTAAGAAGGAAGAAAAGGAAGAGGAAACAAAATTCACTGGGGAAGAAATGAGGAAGAAGGAGAAACTTACTATTTCACGTAAAAGGAGTGATGAGAAGATGATATTCAAACATAAAAAAAGGGGTGGAAGGAGTATCTTATGACCTTATACTTATATGAATCAGATAAAGGAAGGGACACACACACACACACACACACACACACACACACACACACACACACACACACACACACACACCCCCACCCACCATAAACTATTTTTTTCCTGAAGACAAATAGGGAAAACAGAGAAAGGGTATAGGGAGGATAGACTATACTTGAGAAGGAATAATCACAAGCAAAACAAATTTCAACCTCAGTGAGATCATAAAAGGCCATTAAGATATAAGAACCAGAGAGCAGGTTTGGGGCTTGATGAAGAAGGGAGGATAGGAAGAGTAGAAACATATGGAAACAGGGGAGAAGGGGAAAGAAAAGTAAACATTTATATAATACCTATTATATGTGCAAAAGGTAAAGAACAGTGGCTCATATTCACAGGTCACATGTCATATTCCTTTTTTTTCTACCTCTTCTATGTAAACAGGGTAAGTGGAGGGGGTGGAATATGAGATTATAATTTTTGTTTGTTATAATTAAGGCTTGGTCCATGGTACTCAGTCTTTAGAGCATGTACAATTTGCTCTACCTGCTGCCAGCCAAGGTGGATGAATTTGGGAAGTCTGTTTATGGAAAAGTGAAATGACATGTAGTAGATGAGCTCAGATCTCTAACTTGAAGAATGAACATTTTATTATTGGTTCCTGTCATCTAACAAGATGAATAGAGGTCTTTTGATTGACTGCTGAGCTGGAACTAAGGTACATTAAAAATAACTGGTCAAAATGAGTCTTTTGTTTTTTGCTACCATGTTGCTATTTGGATAAGAAAGATATGCTATAAGCCTCTGGATAGGGAGAGGCCTTAGTTCTTACTGTCTGGGCTGATAATGTGGCTTATAAATATGAATCTTTGTTCTTTGTATCTGTTTTTTCCTGTCTTTAGGAGGAGTATTGGAAACAGTTAATATGTTGTGAATTTTCAAAGACTGAAATAGTAAGATGCCAGAGGCCCAGAAAATGGTGAGGATGATGAAGAGTCACCTAACAGGCAGCAAAGAAGGAGAAACAGTGATTCATTCATCCAACAGTTATACTATGTTTGAAGTGAACTTAGTGAGATAAATGCTTGTAGCACATACTTTAAGTGTGAGCCCACTCTTCCCAGAGGCTGAGGTAATAGATGGTAGTGTGTAATGCTCCCCTCCCCAACCAGGGAAAGGGATAAACTTCTTTCTGGTTCTTGCTATATCCTCTTGGTAAATATCCCTTTTAAAAAGTGAATTGATTTTAATTGGTTAAATGAAGTTCAGGTGTTAATCACTGGTGGTTAACATTAGAGAGAATATCAGAATGGGGGCTTGAACTAATAGCATTAGGAAAAGTCACTTCAGCCCCTCAGGAATACCTTAAAATCCTGATGGAGAGATCACAGCCAGTCTAGCTCTGGGAACTCAACTGGATTGTGTGAATTAAGAGAGTAAGTCCAGTATATTACTATGCATGGAAATTAGGGAGAAGATTAATCATTCCCCATATGAAGGGAGGTCTGTGATTCAAAACCATGATCTCTCTCTTAAAGTAAACTAGCCTACTCAAGAAAGCTCGTCAGTAGCACTTGTCTGAAAGGCTCGTGAGTTTTTGGCTTGTAGTTTCTACTTGATTCTATAGAGTGCATTACATTTATTGCCACTACCTCATTCCCTATTACTAAAGACCTGCTTGACTCCTTGTACACTCGAGAATTACCAATAGACACTGGAACAAAGCGGGATAGTGGCCAGAAAACAGAAGAAGCAGCAGTAGAAAATCACGTGAAATTGAGAACTTTCCCACTAAGGCTCTGACTTCTTTCCAGTCTCAGAAAAGTCCAGGAATTCCAAGATCAGGGCTGGCCTCAGGCAAAGTTATGAAATAATGTGTTTCTTTGTTTGTTTGTTTCCCAGGCCCTTCTGGCCTCCTTGCATTCTACTTTTTTTCTTTAGAAGATTTCATTATCATTCATGAGGTGCATGATATCTCGTATTGTCTTCTGCTATTTGACAACATAACATCTGGTTTTGCTTCCCTCAGGTAGCACTCCATGCTCCACATTTATTCCCTTCTCCTTTAAAATTACCTGTCCAGTGTCTCATTCTTTCATGGCTTTACTTTCTTCTAGTTAATTTCATAATTTAGAATGTGCTGAATTATTACTGATGGCCAACATTGACTTAATAAGCTACCCCTCCTAAGTAATACTTGCATTTTGACCTACTTCAAATGTCTTAGGCCACAAGAGTTGAAATTTCAGGCACTATAGCAGGATAATAGGGAAGATACTTTAGTGAAATGAGAACATTCAGCAGTTCTCAAATAATAGCATAGAATAATAAGGTAACTTATTCTGCCTACCTATATAGGCAAGAATATAGGAAAATAAGTATCCTGATAACATTTTGCCTTCTACTAGTGACAGTTTCTGGACTGTGCCCAACTCCCATCTTAACATCTGTCATTCTAGAATTATAAAAAACATCAAAGCATAGAGAAAAGTGAGATACCAGGACCCAGAGAGCCAAGTCAGAATCGGTGGTTATTCTGAGCCAGGCCAGTCTCAGGCCTGTATCCTGGAAGTTTAGGTTAGATATGGGAATAAAATGAGATATTTGCAGGTCACTCAACAGTTAACCAGAGGAAATTTATTTTGACATAGCAGAAGAAGAATATTCAACAAGGATGAGGATATTTTGAGTTGATTCAGCTGAATGAAGCTCCCTTGCCTAAGTTGCCTATCACAACTCACTGGCCAAATGTCTGGAGCTGGTGTTGGTGCCTGGAGCTCTTTGTGTCTGTTTTTATAGTCAAGTGACTAGGAAGTGATGCTCACAATGTGAGCCCTTAGTCCTCTGAGTCAACCAAGTCTAGAAGACAGTTTCAGTACCTTTTAGCAGAAAGCTAGCCTACTTTTCATGAGGGAAGGGATTAGAATATTGCTCCTACCATAGTGATGTAATCATATAGTAGGGCAGAGTGATGCCAGAAGTCAAGGAAAATAATGTTTTATAACCAAGCAAGATCCAAGAATATTGGCGCCAAAGGAGCAGACATAAAATGTCATGTAGCTAGAAGATCATCAGAAATTTATGGGGGCAAGCAGGATTAAAAACCATTACCCGAGGTCAGTACAAAGCAGAATCTGTAGGTCAGAGTCAGGATGCTCAGCACACAAAACAGGGTTAAAGGATCAGAGCTTCAAACAGACAAGACATCAGCAACCAAGATATCATGATATGACCTTGATCCTGAGATACGTGTTTCTGGTTAAGGCAGGAATCAATCCCCAAATATGAGAAGCCCAAAGTCCCCTGGGGAGAAGAAGTGAATAAATAAGTCTGGCTAAGAAAGGCAGTGACAAGGCAGCTATTGAAGACTGATTTTTATATTACCACTCAAAGGCTATAACTTTGTTTTCCTTTAGCAATTAATTTCTGACTTAGTCATTCCTCCCAGTCATTGAAAGTCGTCCCATTGTTGATGTTCTTAATTAGTTGAGTTGACTTCCTCAGTTCTGAGCACCGTATTGAATGTGTTCTTGTAAATGATCATTTCCAACATTTGGTTTGGTCTAGTGACTAACTGGAGAAATTCCTTCAAAATCCTAATCTGTGAAAATGTTAAATGTTAACAGCATAACTCCACCGGTGGAAACATGCAAGACTCCACATTTCAGTCTTCACTTTGCGGCTCTGAATAAGCTGCTATCAGTACCTTTGACAGGTCAGGAGCTGGAGGGTACTGTCCCATGATGTTGACTATCTGGGTACTTTTAAGTGAGCATAGCACAAAGCTGAATAAGTATTTACCAGATGTTGGGTTGGACTGCAATAGCTATTCATCAAGGCTACCTAGTTGCTTTCATATTAATTCAGAATCTGTTCTTTCAAGCTGATTACCTGTCACGTTTTGTAAGATCTTAAAGTTAATCTCAAAGAGGATTTATGGAATCCTGAAACTAAATGGCCAGTAACTGAAGTGGACTTTAATCTTGATATCAAGGAGAGGTTATTCACCTTCTTAATTATCTTGACCTTTCAGAATCTTTGAGTGAAAAAGATGAATCATTTACTCCTCCAAAACTTGAAGTGACATTTTAAAGAAATTTCCTTGTCTTTATTTAATGTGAAATGTTGTTTTCAGATGTTCCTAGTGCATTCCTCAATGCACAATATTTTCAGCATGTTATTTCAAAGACTAGGATGTCATCACTGTACTTGAGTGAATTCTTTACAAGGCAGCTCATTTGCCTAATAATGTCTTGGAAATATGTTCAGAGAAAGAAATTACTAATAGTGGCCCTTTATTTCTCCCACTGCAGCCCCCTGTGGGTAAAAATAAATAAATACAGCATTCCTAGAATCTGAGTCAGTCTGAGTAGTTGACTATCATTGTTGAGATCTTATTTTGATAAATGCTCCCCCATGGTTTCAGTATTAATGTGAATATCATCACAGTTGATGTAATAGGGTACCCTCATTTAAGGCCCCTATTTGGATGACAGCCATTCCCATGCATTGCTATGGTGGTGCTTTTGGTCTTTTACTGTAGGGACAATGATTACAGGAAGCCCACAGGACTTACCCACAGGGTAAATCCAGATAAATTCTCAGAAATGGCTTATGTTAATAGTTTAATGAAATTCTGCCTCCAGCACTTTCTGACAGGGCATAGGGATTCTCTTCAGTGGCCTTGCATTTCAAAAGAGATTGTGTCATCTAGGTGTAGGCAATCTTGGCTGTCCTTTACCTGTTGTCTCCTCTTGTCACATTTAGCGGGGAACAGCAGATGACAGCATGACAGGTTCATCTTTATTACATGGGGAATTACCAAGTGGTTGCCTAGCAACTCACAGAGTGCAATCAACACCGTCTTCTGTTTTGGAATGTAGAGTAGTTAGAGATGCCTTCCTGTGAGACTGCATTTTGCCTTTTGTGTTTTTGTTCTAGAAAAACAGATACACTTTTTTTTTTTAGTTTAGGCTGTTAAGACATGGTTTCCTTTTGATTTTTGCAAGCATGAATTTCAGAATAACCATGTCATATTATCAATACCAATTGTTCGATTTTTAAAATTAAGGAACAATTGATTTTATTTACCAAACACATACATGTGCTATGTATTTCTAAAATAAGGATATTTTGAATAGATTGATTATCTTTTTTTATTGCTCAAAGGATTTTACATATGCTCGCTTCTGTACCATCACAATCTCCAGATGAAGTAAATTTAAAAACATTTTAAAATAATATAGACACTTTTTCTTGAAATATGACATTGCTAGTGTTTTTTTCCATGTGTGGCGATGTGGCCCCAAATCCCTGGCATTCTCATATGTGTTCTTCATCATCTTTTAACATAATTGCTGCTGCTTGTTCTCCATTTGAGACCTCCTCTCCAGCAGTGTAATAGCAACTTGCTCAAAGAGCAGGGCTTTGCAACATCACAATCTGCCCCTTGTCCACAAGGAAGGGAGTTTGGTAGGGTTTAAAATTTGCTACGTGTTAGACAGTCTCACTGCAGGTGCACTCATGTCGAGAGAGAGCAGTTGATCCCCTAGAGCAATGGTTCTCAACCTTCCTAATGCCGCAACCCTTTAATAGAGTTCCTCGTTGTGGTAACCCCAATCATAAAATTATTTTTGTTGCTATTTCATAACTGTAATTTTGCTACTGTTATGAATTGTAATGTAAATATTTGATATGCAGGATGTATTTTCATTGTTGCAAATTGAATATAACCCACAGGTTGAGAACTGCTGCAGGCCTAGAGCATTTCAGCTTGTCACTCAGGGTTTGGGAGGGAAACTATCTCCAAGAAGGGTGCCATGATGCATGGTTATGCCTTTGTGGGTAGTTGTTATACCTCATACCTCTGGAGGACCTCAAGATGAAGTGAGATGACTGTGATTGCTGTGAAGAGGAGGTATGGCCTGCCCTGCCCCGCCATGGCAGCATACTAGATAGTATATTCCTGCCAATAAGGGCTATTTTAAAAATGTGAAATGATATATTTCTTTCCTTTCTTTTTAGGGATATGCTTTATATTTTGGGACAATGGAAAACCCCAAATTGATTTGTCTCCTGAGTTGTCCATGAGAATATTGAGTTTTATCTCCTCTTTTGAGAGATCTGGGGAAATAATTCTCTGAAAGTACTAATGTACATTAGCACTCCTGTACCACCTGCCACTGAGGATCCTATTCTGTCTCAACATCAGCTGCCAAAACTACCAATACTAAATCGCTCATTCCCGTTTCCACCTATGGGGGCTGCTTTCCTGCAAGAGACCTACCTAAAGGCCACTGGAGCCTTTATCCAGGGGCTCTGTTCATCCCATTTCCCAACTCAAAACGAGCTGGTGATAGACTTCAATGCATAAAACGCAGATCTACCACTGACACTATTTCAATTACCTTATGGATTAAATAGGCTTTTGTGGGTTGGTCTGCTAAGTATCATTTATAAGACAGTTTATATGGAAAAAAAATATATTCCACATTCCAAACACCGGACTTACAAATGAACATTTGGAAACTCATTTAAATTGGAGATTGTCTGTTCCTTTTTAACCTTCCCTCCAAAGTCTTATGTGCATGCTTTTCAATTATCTTTGTGGCCTTTTAGCAAATCAGGGATTCTTGACCTTTTTTGTGTCATCACCTCCTTTAGCAATCTGGTGAAATCTACAGAATAATGTAGGCCCTTCTCAGAGTAATGTTTTCACATGCATAAAATAAAGTACCTAAGATTATAAGGAAGATCAGTTATGGTAAAGTATATACTTTTTTCCTATCCAAGTTCATAGACCCCCTGAAATTTCATATTCAGTTTCTTGTATTAAGAAACTCTAAACTCTCTCTAAGAGTTACATCTAAAACCTCACTAAGGGTTTACCTCTCTAAGGGGTTACATAAAAATTGGAGTGTAGAACACTCCACACTACTTAGGATACCTGAATTTCTGATGTGTTTTAACTATAGTGGGAAGGTTATCAACCAGTGTCTATAAGCTATGTGGGTAAGAGCCTCATTACCAAGCTTATTATTAATATCTCTTATATAGGATTTTCTATTTCTCTAGAACTCGTAGTCTGAGATAAACTCATAAACCCTTTGTCTTAATTCATAACTGACATCCAAGAAACTTTGAATTGTTGCCAGCATATTTTCTATTGTAGCTGAGAGACAGTGTGCAGTGACGGTAAGAACACTGAAGAGTATAATGGGAAATGTGGTGTAAAACCAAAAGGCATCAATAAAATATTTACAGAGAATTCTTAACACCATGGGGCAAAGGAGAATCATAAATGTAAAAGGAAATGAATGGTGGTACAAAAATTAGCGTGCAAAGTCAAGGAGTATACCTGCACCTGGCTAGAACTCATTCCTATTGCTTTGACCAGACAAGTCTTTTGGCAGCCGGTGGCCACATGGAATGAATTTTTTTTTTCCTGATGAGCTTTAATGAAAGAAAGGAGGACAGAATGGTTTCCACAAACCTCGTGGGTAAGGTGGCATGATGTGCCTGGTTGCATTTTGGCACATTTGTAAATGTAGCATGTCCATCAGAGAAAAGGTCACATTAGTATGAATGAATTGTCATGGGATTTTGTTTGATTGTCTTTAAATGTATCCTCTTCAAGGATGAATTAATTCCTTTGAGCTCATTTTGGTCTCTTATATAATCTGGAACTTTAAAAATAGTGGGGGAAGGGAAGTGTTTTTTAGCACCTATGGGCCAAAATCTTGTGGAGTCAGAGCCCAGTTTGATAGAGGATTTGGCAGATCTTACTGGCCTAGGGCCATTGTTAGTTTCTGCCAAGAAGACAGATCTTCACAGATTCCCCCAAGAGACTTTAGTTTTTGTGCATTTGCATCCCGTATGGAAACAAGAAGTGCATCTAAGCATGAGGCATAGGTTTGACCTCATTATCAGAGTGAAATTCTAAATAGTTCTGACTTTTATTGAGTGTGGTATCTAGAGTAGGCCTATGTCTGAGAACTGAGATTTGGAGTTCAAGGACCCATCTGAATGTGCTATTTTAGTTGTATACTGGTTCTAGAGACTGGTTAGAGAGGTTTTGTTTGTCTTACCTACTCTGCCTAAGTCATGTAAAGAAAGTGCTATGTAAGTGCTTATTCTCTCTTCTTCTTTTTCCCCTTCTCACTAGAGGCTGGTTTAATGGAACCTTATAGGATTAGGCTTTTCATTGCCGCTCAGAATAAACTCTCACCTTACATCATTACTTTATACCTTGTTAGGCTTAAGAGTGAGCTGAGGGAGGTAACTTGATTTTTATTTTTTTGGTTTTTCAGTCTGAAGTGCCCATTAGACTGACCCAGTTTGGAAAAGCATTTTTGTAAAAGTCATTTGGGATCTCTGTGTCCTAAACCTAGAACTGATACCCTTAGCTGATGGGGTAGCGAAGTTTAGGTGAGACCTGTATGTCAGAAGCCACAGCTGGTCCATAAAGGAGTTCTTTTCTCCATGCAGAAAATGGGTTATGCTTTGAGGACCCCAGGAGCTGTTTCAAACATGATGTTTTCAGGTGAGGCCTTGCCTTGGAGTCAAAGGTACCTTTATCAGTCCCTAGAAAATGATCTGTTTGGTCAGAATTAGGCTACCTTTGATACATGATTCTGTGTTTGCTTCTTTATGTAAGAAATAGAATAAAAAAATGTTCATCTTGGCCAGACTGGGGATGTTTGTTGGGATGGGGGTCAAGAGGGAGTAAGGCAGATTCTATTTACTCCCTTGTGTCTAAAATATTTAATGGCACATTTTTAAAGCTTCTGAAGTAATATTTTTTATCATCTAAGAAAGGGAAATTAATTTAGCTTCTTTTGCAACATGGCATGGTGGGTAGTGAGCAGACCTCAAAGCCAGGAGAACCTGGGTTCACATCTCTCTGACACATATTCATTGTATAACCCTGAGCCAGTTACTTAAGCTTTGGTGTTCTAGACAAATTTAATATTCTAAATTGTAGGTATCTGCATTGGTAGATGAAGTTCTTCAACAGGAACTCCCTATATCATTCAGTCCCTATCCCTAACTTTTTCCTGTCTTTGCTTCCCAATCTGGGATTTCATTGCCAGAAGAGTCATCAATGGACTGATGAGATAAGATTATTAAGGGTTTTAAATGCTAAATGGAGGAGTTTATATTTTATCCAAAAAATAATAGGGAATCATTGGAGCTTCTTCAGTAGAGGAGTGAAATGATTATAATTGTACTTTAGGAGTATCTATTTGGCAGTTGTGTGGAGAATTGATTGAAGAGGGTAAAACTGGAAGGTCTTTCAATAGTCCAGTCTAGAAATAATGAGGGTTTGAAGTAGGATGGTTATAATGAAAATGGAGAGAGTGGGATGGATGCAAGAGATATTGAGGAAATATAATTGATAAGATTTGGCAACTGATTAGATGAGAGTGAGGAGTTAAGGATGATGACGAAGTTTCAGATTTGTTTAACAGGAAGTAAGATGGTGCCCTCAAAAGAAATAGAGAAGGTGGAGTGGCAGGATGACTTAGGAAAAGATAATGAGTTCAATTTTGGATACATTGAGTTTGTAATGCTTACAGGAAGAAAATATACATCAAATCCCACCTCCAGGGCTTACTCTGTATATGACAATAGGCAAGGCACTTAAGGTCTCTGAGTCTTAGCTTCCTCATCCATAAAATGGGGTTAATAATATCTATCTCACAAAGCTGTTGTGAAGTTAAAATGAGATGATTTATGTAAAACACTTTTTAAGGTTTTTTTATTCTACAGTTAAATACCAAAAAAGAATTTTTCCATCCACATAAGAGAATACAAAAAGAGGATTCTCTATGACATCATCAATATCCATTTCATTTGCTTGCTTTTTTTTTAAAAAAGCACAAAATAAATCCTATGCAATATTTTCAAAACATTCTTGCTTATTTGTGCTTCCTTCTGTACTTGCTTCTATTCTCTTCCATACATTTAAAAATACTTAATGTTAAGTGCCCCCCTTGGGGGCCATTTCTAAAGCTGAATCCATCACCAACTTGCCTGAATACTTCCCCTCAATTAATGAAAGAAAAGAAGAAGGAATGGAAAAAGAAAAGAATTCTCATAATCATTGTCCATTAAAAACAATTTACACAATGGCCATGTCCAAAAACGTATGTCTCTTTCTGCACCTTGTGACCATTATATCTGTCAGGAGGTGGGTAACATGTTCTATCATACGTCTTTTGGAGTTATACAAAGTGCTGTGTGGCATTCAAAGCCCTTCATAAGCTAGCTCCCTCATATATTTCTAGTCTTACTCCCGCTACTCTACTTACTCTCCAACATATACTCTTCAGTCCACTGACACTGGCCTTCTGGCTGTTCCATGAACAAGACTCTCTGTCTCTTGGCTCCAGACCATTTTCTCTGGCTGTCCCCCGTGCCTGGAATGCTCTTCTTCCTTTGCTCTGACTACTGATATCCCTGGCTTCTTTTAATTCCAACTAACATCTCACCTTCCATAGAAAACCTTCCCTCACCCCTCTAAATTACAGTGCTTTTCTTCTTTCAGTTATTTCCTATTTATCCTGTCTATAACTCGATTTATGTATATTTGTTCGCATTTTGTCTTGCTCATTAGATTGTAATCCCCTTGAGGGCCTCTTTTTGTATTTCCAGAACTTAACACAGTACATGGCGCATAGTGGATACTTGATGATTTTTTTGATTAATTGATTTATGTGTCCTCAGCACTTAGCACAAGACTTGGCACAGAGTAGGCACTTGATAAGTTTTGATTGATTCATTGCATTGATCATAATTCTTAAATCTTTCAGAGTTGTTTTTCTTTTTCTTTTTTCTTTTCTTTTTGGAGGGCAGTTGGGGTTAAGTGACTTGCCCAAAGTCACATGGCTAGTAAGTGTGTGAAGTGTCTGAGGTCGAATTTGAACTCAGGTCCTCCTGACTCCAGGGCCGGTGCTCTATTCACTGCACCACCTAGCTGCCCCTAAAGTTGTTGACAATGCTGATATCCTGATATAAATTGTTGTGGTTCTGCTCACTTCATTCTGTCTCAGTTCATACTACGCAGGATTCTCTGAAATTATCTTTTTAAAATTTTTTAAATTTTTAATGACTCGATAATATTCCATTATATTTACATTTTTGCTCAGCCATTTACCAATTATCTATGCAGTACCCCCTTAGATTCTAGTTCTTTGCTTTTTCTTTCCACCCCCCCCCCTTAACTTTCCCCTTCAGGATCAGGAAGTTTGCTTTCCTTTTAGCTACTCTCTCTAAGATATTATCATCCCTCTTAACCTTCCCTCTCTATCTTCCATTTTCCTCAGTTGAATTTGATGTATTAATATACCAAACTCTTTGTGTGTCTTTGTGGTGGTATATCTGTGTTTGACCCTCTTTTGTCCATTTCAGATAAGAGCAAGCTTCATCTTATCTTCCTCCAGGCCTTCCTACACATTTGTAGACTCTCCTCCCATATCCCATTTATGAGAAATAGCAAATTCCACTCCCCCTTCTACCTCCTTTCTACACAAGTATATTATTTATAAAGCACTTTGTAAACCTTAAGAAACTATATAAGGTCAATCATTATTATTAATACATGTTGTACATGAAAGCTCTGAGCTCACCTTCCCAACTTGCACTCAACTAGCAAGACTTGTCCCCAGAGCAAGACTAGCTACTGTTTCTACTCAAGTAGAATAGGGATAACCCTGGGCTGGGGAGGAGGGGTGCCGAGTAGTGTCTTTCTTGAGTACTATAACTCAGGAGTAGCCTTTCAGTTTGTTCCTTTCAATATCATTCACATAGTTCCTTCCCTCTCCAATCCCTTATCAGTTTGATCAGTTATCTGTTCAATATAATTGATAATCACTTAACACCAGTTAGCTTTCTCAAAAGAATATT
This sequence comes from Pseudochirops cupreus, assembly GCA_028627135.1. Taxonomy (NCBI): domain Eukaryota; kingdom Metazoa; phylum Chordata; class Mammalia; order Diprotodontia; family Pseudocheiridae; genus Pseudochirops; species Pseudochirops cupreus. The sequence goes on from CM053582.1 coordinate 434,972,747, forward strand.
TACTTAGGAGAAACAGGAAGAACTAAAGTATAAAAATCTCTAAAGTCAGAAGCCTATTCTCTTTCACCACTCAGTCCCTAGGGAGAGAGAATTCAGTCTTAAAGTGGTTGCTACAAATATTCCTCTCACCAAGTTGACTTCTAGGTATAGCATAGACCAATGGACAAGTTGTTCCCTTACTTGTAGGACACAGTGTCTCGGGGCCTGGACTGTTTTACTACTGGAATGGGTCACATTGGTCTCTCCTCAAGACTGGCTCAGCTGCTGCAGCTACTGGCAAATTCTGCTAGGGATTCCATTGGACCTCTAATGGTACTTCCGACCTTTCAGTAATGAACAAGGTTGTCATCTGGTCTGTTCTGCCTCTAATACTAATTCGTCAAAGTTTGACAAAGAAGCAGCACAACAGAGATAAAAGAAACAACAGTGCCACGCATTCATGGTCACATGGCAATCTGGGTGGGAAGATAAGAGCTAGCCCTGTGACCTCTTTCTCCCCACCCAAAGGTTTACAATTCACTTAATTGCCACTAGGGACAGAGGGTTTTCATCTGTCCATGCCTTTTGTGTGCACACTTAGTTCAGGCTCAGCAGCCAATTAAATGACTTTTCATCATGAAGTAAGCCAATAGGAAACAGACAGAGGATACCTGAACATGCTCCAAAGCCGGTAGGTGAAGGACTGCTCCTCCATCACGTTTCTGAAAGCAGGCTCACTAAACTTCCATTGGGTTGATAACAGGCAGAACATACTGTACATGATCTAAATGTGGGGCCCTATTAACCAGTCCCTGTTCACCTCATTACATAAGCATTTGGTGATGTTCTAAGCACTTTATACTAAGTGCTTTATAGGAGAAGATAGACTTCTCTTCCTGGTGCATTGATCTGGTCACGTCCTTTCTCTGCTCAAAGCCCTTCAATGGATCCCTGTTGTGTACCAAATAATGTAAAAATTCTTTGCCTGGCATTTGAAGCCTCATGCAATCCAAATTTATCTCATACTACTCTCCTTCTCGTAGTGTGTGTGTGTGTGTGTGTGTGTGTATCTTTTCCACCTGTTCAATTTCTACCCATTGCTTATAGCCCAACTCAGACGCCACCTCCTCTAGAAAGCCTTCTTTGATCCCACTACCCCAGTTCAAAATAATGATCTTTCCCCTTTTCACATAGCGCTTTGCACTTCTCAAATGCACTTATCATTAGGTGCATTATTTCACCTCTTTTTATTTTGCATGTTAATTATATATGTGGCATTTCCCTTCTCACCTTCAGCTCATAAAAGGCACTTAATGAATATCTGTGAATTCAATTGAGAAGGTCCCTCCTCTTTAGGAATCTACATGCTACAGGAGAATATACATTTTTTCCCCAAAAAAGAGATTCCTTTTCTAGAATCTCCTCTGCAGTCTCTCAGTGGTTGACTTCAAAGACTGATATAGGATTTTCACAATCACACTTCTTATATTTGGATTCTTCACTTTTCCCATCTTGTTATTTACCTTATAACTCAGAAAGGTTCAGAACTTTCAATTCCATGCAATCCCAGGCGGCTCTCTACTTTGCTGCTGGTGGGGAGCATGGCCAGTCCTTATTTAACGCTAATGCTATCTTTGAGAAAGGAACCTCCTTTCCTCTGTCTGACCAGAAAAGGACAGTTGCATTCCCCTGGGGGCAGAGAAGGACAATTGGAGAGGAAGAACCCGAAGCAGCCAAGCAACTAAGGTTTACAGCAGTGGAAAGACATTGCAGTAAATAAGACATGGAAAAGACTGATTAGGTCCCAGCTAGATCATCTCCAGGGAATTTTTTTCATTGGCACTTTTCCCTCTGATGCTCTTTTTAGTCTTTTGCCCAGCCTCCTTTTCCCCTCTCCTAGTTGGCTGCAGATGAGGAATTCCAACCAAAAAAACTTTGTTTCCAGTACTACATGTCTTCCTCCATTAATTCCTTCTCAGCTACATACAGCACCACCCTGGCCTCACCCCTATGCTACCCCCCCAAAGAACTCCCTTCTCTCTCCCAGAACCACCACCCTTACAGCCAGGATGAAGTTAGGGAAGAGGGTGAGGAGTTCATGGGGTGTGGGTGTTTGCAGGGGGGACAAAGAGTCCTTTTTCTTTTTACTGTCTTGACAGATAAGAAGAGAAAAAATAGTAAGTAATCTTGGGGATGGGCAGAGTAGCAGAGTGAGTCACTGGTTTTGGCTCTAAAAACAGTAGGAGACCTGGGGGTGGGGGGAAGGAAGGATTTGCCTTAGAATAAAGTCTGGCATCCAGAACAGTCGGTGGCCTCTATATGTTTTATGCCAACTTTATCCTCTGTCTCTCCCTCTTCCACCATACCACACTTCAAAATATTTTCTAGATATCCTCAAATTTACCTGAGCTTCACAGTACGTCAGGATTACAGGACAAGAGTATGTAGTACCATACTCTCTTTGCAGAAAGAGGAAAAATAAGACCCAGAGAGAGTGTGGGCTCAGAATCAGGAAGACTGGTTTGAATCCATACTTAATGTGACACTGGAACAAGTCACTTAATCTTTCTCAGTCTAGTCACTACCAGACTCAGTTTTCTCATCTATAAAATGGGGATAATAGTACATGTAGAACTTACCTCATGGAGTTGTTGTGAAATTCTAAAGAGATGACAGTACAAAGAGCTTTGTACAACTTACAGCACTGTATGAATATTAACCATAAGTGACTTAGAATCATAGAAATAGAGATGAAAGGAACCCCTAAGACCTTTAAAATCTACCTCCTAAATATACAAATGAGGAAACTGAGTTCCATAGAAAAATAGTGATTTGTCCAAGGTCACACAGATAAGGGCACACCTGTGATTTGAAACCAGATCTTTAGACCCCAAGTTGACTAAGCTTTTCTCTACACCAAACTGAAGTTTACCCAAACTTTATCCATTTCAGCCAAACTGGCCTTTTTTCCTCTTTCAATACAGTGTCCATTCATAGAGCATAGACTTAGAACTAGAGGGACCTCCAAACTCATGCATTCAATCACACTTTTCACTCCCTTTTCACAGATGAGGAAGATGAAGCCACTTGCCGATGTTTACATAGGTAGAAAGCAGTCCCCTGACCACAAATCCAGGGCTACGCAATGTTGTCTCTTGGACACTCCACTGAAGCACCTTTTATCAGCTGTTCTCCTTGCTTAGGAATGCCCTTTCCCTCCACTGTGCTTTATCAAAAATTCTACTCATCCCTCAATGCCCTACTAACATTCCAACTCATTCATGAAGTCTTCGTTAGCTAGTCCTCTCTTTATTAATCTTCTCCATTTCTGAACTCCTATAAGTCATAGTCTGAACCACATAATTTAGCATTCAATCATAGACTGTCGTGTCCCCTAAGAAGTCTCGTCTTCTCATGAAGATCATAATGTACAGTTCTTTTGTTTCCTGCATGTCACCTAGCATAGTGGTGGGTATGCAAGAGGGGCTAAAAATATTTTCTGAGTGACCAAACAGATCTTTCTTACTTGTTCTACCAAATCCTGAGACATCCATCTTACTCATTCCTTAGGAAGATGAAAAAGGACCATAGGATCATATATTTGGAACCAGAAGAGACCCTAAAAGAAGAAAACAAGACTAATTCCCTAATCCCAGCAGGAAACTGGGATACAGAGATTTTAAATGACTTTCCTAGGATGACCCAGATAGTAAGTGTCTAAAATGGGATTAGAACCTAAGTCTTTCTTATGGGGAGTCCTTGCTCTGGTCACACACTGTGTTGTAGAAGCTTGGTCAAAACCAGCCTTAGCTGTCTAGGAATCGCTGAATTACAAGATACCAAATTCCCCTTTCTTTGGTCTTGGACTTGGTCTGGAGATATACAGGAAGTATAGGAATACTTGTCTGTTGATATGTAATAGTCAGTCAATAAGCATTTATTAAGTGCCTACTATATGCCAGGCCCTGTGGACCAAACTTTGGGCATTAAGTCCCTGTTTCAAATCCTTCATGATTCCTTATTTGAGACCTTTTCCCCATGTATAAAACAATGCCCAGTAATGTCTACTTCCAAGAAATCTGGGAATGTTAAAAGAATGCAAAAATGAATGTGAGGTGCCATGAGTTCTTTGAAAGAGAGCCAAAAGGAGAGTTTGAGAAAGTGAGTTTTAGTTTGTCCCAAGACTGGAGGTGAGTCCCAGACTTGAACACTCAGAAACTATTTCCCTTTCACTAAAGAGAAGACCAAGGAATTGAGGGAGCAATATAATTGGGAGTTTTCCGTTGAGGCAAAAGTCATAATCTGGGCCCTTGTTTGAGAGGAACTAGTAACATCACCTCTAAGTAGACAGGGTAGACTGAGACCCCAAAAACACTGATGAGAGGGTATTTCTCCCAAGTGAGAGATCAAAATATGGTGAGGCAAAGAAGAGATCAACCCAAGTATGCCATCTGGTAGCTTTCTATCTTACTCTATCTGTCTTTCTGGCAGATACTAACCTCTGTTGTTCCTATGTCTATGAAGAACTGAAATTTTCAATTTGTCACCCTCCAAGAGAACCCCAATTTAAAACTCAGAGTAATAGGTGGAACCAAGAGGGCAGCTAGGTGGTGCAGTGGATAGAATAGTGACCTTGGAGTCAGGAGTTCTTGAGTTCAAATCCAGCCTCAGATACTTACTAGCTGTATGACCCTGGACAAGTCACTTTACCCTGTTTGCCTCAGTTTCCTCATCTCTAGAATGAACTGAGAAGGAAATGACAAACCACTCCAGTATCTCTGCCAAGAGAACTCCAAATGGAATCAGGAGGAATCAGGCATGACTAGTTGACTGATCAGCTATAACAAAAGACTCTAAAGATGAGATTAGCTAAGAGACAATTAGCTCTAAGCTAATTAGCTCTAAGCTAAATGGACAGTTGATGTTGGGGATAGAACTATGACCCAAGCAGGCTCATGGCATCATTGCCTGCTAAGTGGTGTAGTAGTGGATAGAGTGCTAGCTGGGAGTCAGGAAGACCTGAGTTCAAATCTGGATTCAAATTTTTACTCACTGTATAAAGCTAAACAAGTAACTTAACCTCTCTGCCTCAGTTCCCTCATCTGTAAAACAGGAATAAAATAGAACCTACTTCCCAGGGTTACTGTGAGGATCAGATAAGATATCTGTAAAACACAGGGCCTGGCACACAGTAGGTATTTAATGTATGCTTGTTCCCTCCCTCCCTTCATAGGCTCTTTGATCTACAGCTGTAAACGTCCAGGCCTTGTTTCTACTTTCTACAACACAGTGGCCAAGCGGTTTCAGCCTGAAATTCTAGGGATCAGAGGGTTTTCCTCTTCTCTCTGTTCTGTCCAATCCTATCCCACCCTTATAAGGGTTAGACTGTGGGGAAAATTGGTTGGCTTAGTGATGTTTGCAAATAAGGGGGAGATTAGAAATTCCCCTCTTACTAGGAACTAGACTAAAAGCAGCAAAGACCTTCCCTCCCTGGGTCATGCACCAGCTGTCAAATAACACACATTGCTACGTGTAACCCATCTGAGCTGAGTAATCCAAAACCAGTATCCCAAGAAGCCAAGGAACTCTAGCTGAGTGACCTTCTGCACGACCTCTGCCTGGAAGATCCCCTGTTATAAGGGACCTACTTTGACAACAGACACGGATGGGTGAGAAAATAAAGAAGACACGGACTGCTGGAGACGGTCGGTGTGGCAGCGGGAAGGCTTGGGAGAGAGGAGGGCATCCTGGCTTTGAGAAGAGCTCCCCCCAGGGGAGCAACATCCTCCACATCCACCTACGTGTCCTTCATTCTCTCCCCTAGAGAGGGAAAAAATCCATCTAAAATAAGGATACATCTGAGGGCTGGTAGCAAGATGGCCGAAAGGGTTTGTTTGAGGTTTTTGTTTTTAACTGCCAAATGACTCTCTCTCTAAAGTGATAAGCGTGATTAATTGCAATCAGCCCCTCTCTACCATAATGTAGGAAAGCTAGATGCCACCCTGTGGCTTCAGTCCAGACTCATGTAGTTACCTGTGACTGCCACGAGGTGTCATTGATCCGTCACACCACCTACCTATCGCCAAACTACATGGCAATTTCAGTATCTACTCCAAAGGATCTACTGACAGCCCTGGTTTTCCTCAGCAGATAGACCAGCATGTCTGGGGGTTAAGGGTCCTACAAAAAGCACCCTCTATTACCTCCTTTATCTAATAACAATCAATAACACTGCATGCTTATAGTGCAGTTATACTTCATCGGACATCCTCATTTATTCTTTCACAAGATACCTGCAGGTAGGCATCATTTTCATTTTACAGATAAAGACACTGAAACTCTGAGAGTTGAAATGACTTCCCTGAGGTCCCAGTGAGGCTGCCGTGATAAGGAACTTAATAAGGAACTCATTATATTTAGCACTGAAGGAACCTTAGAAATCAGAAGATCATAGATTTTGAACTGGAAGGGACCTCAGGCATCAACTAATCTAACCTTGTAATTTAACTAATAAGTAAACTGAGGTTCAGAAAGAGTCTATGATTTACTTTTCAGTATGCCATGCTGACTCTTTCATAAACTTCTTTATCAGTGAAATAAGCACTTCACCAGACACATCACTAACTTGGGACCTGGGTTCAAATCTGAACAGTTTGACTTTAGGCAAATGATGTGTTTGCCCTTGGATCAGTCATTTTTCTCTTCATGAGCCTTAGTTTCCCCATCCTTAAAATCACAGGGATTTGCCAAATTTGACTTCAAAAGCTTTGGCTATTGACACACTAGCTGTGTGACCTTGGGCATGTCACTTAACCCCAATCACCTTGAATTCCTCTCTCCCCCCCCAAAAAAGCTTTGGCTAAATGGAACATAGTCCTCTCCCTGCGAGAGGGAAGTTGCATAGCAACTACAATTCACCAGATGGCAGCAGAAGAACTGAAGAGGCTGAATAAGTCAAAGACCAGCATATGGTAGCAAGGATCAGGAGTGGAGACACCCAGCAGAAAGCAGCTCACTAGGGATACCCAGCAGAGAGCACCAGAGCAGAAAGAACAGAGCAGCAGAAACCCTCAGCTTGGTAGAGAAAGCAACTTACCCAGTGGCTTCACAAGAGGATACTGGTGCTTAATGACATTGCCAGAAGACATTTGCAGCTCTATAGCATTTGAGGTATGAATTAATCAACTATGTGTGTGCTCCAGACACATGCATGGCGCACAAGTATGTCCCTTCATGAGTATTTCCTAGCCACGTGTGCTCTTTCATGTCTATTCCCTAGTCCTGCTTATGGTATGTATGTTTTCTTTCCTCCATTGATAGCATGGTAACCTGTGAGGAAATATACCCCTAAGCACAAGGGGCTGCTTCCTCGTCACTAATTTTGCTATGTTATTTTATTAAGTGTCTTTTGCTTTGAACTGTGTCTGCTGGTTAGTCTAGTGAAAGAAATATATTGGTAGGGGCTTCTGAGCTATGGTTTTTAGTGAATGCTGACTTTAAAAAATGCTTTGAACCTGTTAGCTTTTTCAGGGCCCAGGGGTTTGTGTGTGTGTGTGTGTGTGTGTGTGTGTGTGTGTGTGTGTGTGTATGTAAGATATACATGTGTGTATATCTAACTCATGTATACATATGTATATGTGTATAGTATGTTGTGACATATTTCACATGTGCATGTCTATATTCATATGTCTATATTTCATATATGTATATCTAAATTTCAGCCTATAATGTCCTTATTTATCATCACCATGGGACTAAGCCTGACTGACTAGCAACAATGCCCCCTTCTGTTCTTCTATACACCTTTCTTAAGGCAGCATTTTGCTTTTGTATTTGGACTTTTGTGACTTCTTCTCCACTTTAAGAATGTTCCTTTTGCCCTGGATTTAGAGAAGATATTTCACGTGGATGTGGAGAAGATATAGAGAGGAGAACAGAATCATCATTGGCCCCATCAAGTACACTTACTAAGGACTTGGCAAGTGACTGGATAAAATAATCTAGGCAGAGTTTCTACCCTTGCTAGGGTACTGTGCAGACCAGGCCACTTTGCAGTAACTCTGAGAGAAAGCAGGATGGGGAGAAGTATGATTTGAGAAGGCTATGCATTCTCCTAGGGGTGACCCTTTCTCTGGAAGTTTATACTCTAAGAAAGACAACACTGACATGAACAGATCTCAGTGCTCATAAAGGATCTTAGAGATCATCTGTTCCAACTCTCCATTCTACAGATAAGAAAACTAAGGCCCAGGGAAGTGAAATAATCCTCTAAAGGCACCATAACTAGTGAGTGACCTATCTGGAACTACAACTCAGGTTTTCTACTTCCTAGTTCGTTAGGTTTTCTACTACACCATGCTGCCCTCAGTGTAAAAGACAGGGAAGGAAAGGGAGGACAATATTGACATAGACAGATGTTCAAGTCACATATAGGTAACAAACTGGACAAATGTCAGATAAGAATACAGCAGATTGATAGATTTCATTTTTAGCATGTTCAAGCAAAGGTATAAAAAGCATTTTCTGGGAGTGAAGTAAGAGGACCTGGGCTGTCACATTTAGACCAGGTAGTATAGAGAGGTAGGAAGGAAATGACCCCATCTCTTCCAATTTGCCCGGGGAGACTCCATGGAGGAAACAGACTCCCTGAAGCTGTTTAAATGACAGAAGATAGAAAGCACAGGCCAGCTGGAGTAGGCAACATATTTCTGGCATATGGGGATGGGATTTATTGAGGGTGACAGGGCTCAGGTGGAGTAAAGTGAGGCAAGAACTGATTTTTTAAAATACCCCCATCTGCTTTCCTATTGAACTTGGGAGAAGAAGAACTGCTAGGAAGGGCCTCTGAACTGTCCACATAAATCCTATGAGTTCTTGTACTTGGGGTAAGTTCAGTTGGGATAGAGGCTGTAGTTCAGCCAGAAAAGGGTGGAGTCCATCACCTAGAATCCTGCCCTAGAAACTATGAGGATGGGGCAGAAGGAAGGTAGACTGTAGGAGAGGGGTACCTATCAACAGAACCCTATCAGGGTAGAGTAGCAAAGGTGTGGTTGCTCCACATGGTTGGAACAGAAGTTCCAAACCCACAATATAAGGAATGGGGATATGGATCTCACACCTCACCCCCATGCTGGCACATCCAGGGCAAAGTCCTGGTTGATAGATGGCAGAATAGATAAAGAACTATGCTGGGAATCAAGAAGGCCTGAGTTCAAATCTTTCCACAAGCACTTTCAGGCTCAGTGACCCTGGTCAAATCCCTTAACCTTCCTCAGGTCTAGTTTCCTCATCTATAAAGTAAGGATAATAATAGCACCTACCTCACAAGGTTGTTGTAAGGATCAAACGGGAGGGGAAGGTGGGAAGCATAATTCACTTTGCAAAAGCTTACAGCACCATAAAAATGTTAGCCATTATTATTAGTGTGCTAGGTACTTTTCTGCTGGATAGACAAAGGTCAAAAAATTGTTTCTCAGTTTCCAAGAATCTGGAGGAAGGCAGAGCAATGAGCTGCTCCAGGGAGGTGTCTTCAAACCTTCCTCATCTGATGCCCTTTATTATTTAAGCGCTTCCAGACACAAGCTACTGTCAGGCCACACCTACAGGCAAGGGGAACACAGGCCAGAGTGGACAGCAGATATTCAGCTAAGACATTGTTAAAAAGGCACAAGGTGAGGGGACTAATGGATGACAGCTAATTGCTACCTCAGGCCTTGACTCATCCATCAAGGGGAGCATATGCAAAGACAGGACATGGAAGAATAACCACATTTATGTCTTTTAATGCTGGCTATGTTTCTATTGGAGGGAAGGATGCAGGAACAGGTTTAGGAAAGAGGCCTTGGGTATGTGTGTTGAAGGGTGTGGAGTAGGCGGGGAACACATATGCTAGATCAGGGGTTGGCAGCCTATGACCCTAGGGTCGCTCACTGAATACTGCCTAAGACTATTTTTGGTGCTGTTCTCTTTATTATGTGTACCTCTGAGTTCTCCATTCTCTCTCTCTCTCTCTTCTTTCTCTCTCACACACGCACACTCTGCCTTTTTACAAGTCTAACTAAACCTTAGACATTCAAATTCAGAGCTTAAAAGGTTGCTGAACCTAGAGCTAGAGAAACAGAAAGGTAGCTGATGAAGAGAGAGGGAGAGAGAGAATGAATCAGTCATGCATCCCCCACTCCCCACCCCCTCCTCAACTCCACACGATGGCAGTAAAAACCCTTTGGAACACAGAGCTGCTTTCACTTTCTCACCTTCCAAAGTAGAGGGGAAGAAAGAAAACCACTGTTGCTCAGACTTGTATTATGAGGCACTCACTATCCCTCGCTGGAACTGCAATTAGTGTCCTTTTCTTCTAGTAATGGTTGAAATATGTGGTAGGACAGAGTACGTGGGCCACCAATTACTTCACATCCTGGGCAGGAAGGATGGCTCTTTCCAGTGCTAGAACTGAGGAGAGTGAGGATTATAGGCCCCTAGTGCAGGTGGCAAGAGCTGGGAAGAAGAAAGAGGAAAAAATTGGAGAGAAACTGGATTCTCTTTCAGTCCAGCCCAGCCCAGCCCAACACAACCCACTCTACAAAGACATGATTAGGAATTCTGACTCTTGGGTAGATTCAGTTGAGAAGGGAGTGGTAGGTGGGGGATGGGGAGGAGAGAGTGGCTTTTCTTTCAAAAATCTAGCCCCAGTCTTCCTGGTATAGCTGATGACCCCCAACCCCCAGTATGGGGAATGGGGTGGGGAAGAGAAGTGTAGAATACAGAGTAATGTGAGAAAGCAAGACTCATGAGAAAGAAAGGGGAGGAAGGAAGCAGTAAGTGAACCCCCAAGATATCTTTACCTTAGAGCAGAACCCTGGTTATCTAGCCTGCCCTACCTCCCTGTTCACTGGGAAATAAGAGTAAGATACCCTAATTCATCCTTAGAAATGATAGCCACCTTAAGAAGTCTGCCTCCTCCTCCCTTCCTTCCAAAGGCAAATGACCCTCCCCAGGCACATAGTGCCAGCTAGGAGAAAGCTAGGTCAGCTCTGGCCTTAAGGGTGGAACCGGTCTTTGGGGACAGCCTAGCAGGGTGAAGAGTGACAGAATCAAATATGTCTGGAGAGTCCTAAGATACCTAGTTGCACAGCTAAAATTAGCATGAACTGCTTCTCCTGTGGTAGCTGTTAATAATGTTGGTGCTCTGGTTCCTGGGGCTGGAGACAGCTCTGTGTTGGGCACTGTAGGAGAAAAGGTAGAGAAGTAGGATAGGAAAAGAGAGGGGATCTTATCTTGGTACTCCTAAAGGAAGAAAAGTGTTAAAAAGAGGTGTTCATGGGGTCGTGCTTTTTCTAAACTGGATCAGCAGAGATGTATTATACCTCAGGAGCTCTTCTCATTTTCTCGTATCAAAACACGCCCTCCTCTATTTCTCTCTGGAAAAAAAGCCCCAGCTTCAATTCCATCAGCAAGCTCAGTCCCCAAGTTCTGGCCCCCTCTCTGTACACCACCCAAATTTCCAACTTTAGGTCTCCTGACTGAGGATTCAGGAGCTTGGACTGAAATACAAGTGGTGTGCGGGAGAGAGTGGGGTGTTGGGTCCAGGCAACTGAGGTGGGAGAAGAATTGAGCAGTGCACTCAGCTGTATTTGTGCGATGATGAAACTCAGTGTTTCTTTCCAACAGCTCCTTTAGCTTTGATCAATGGAAGCTATAGAGTTGATGGGAGGACAGGAGAGTTAAGAGGGTTCATTAGACTTGATTTTTAGGGCAACAACTGAAGGCAGTGTGCCAAACTTGAGCTTCCTAATCCATTCTTAAACTTCCTGGTCACTGAGTCTCATAAATCTTCCTGGTAGGGCTAGTACCATTGTGATCATTCAGGGGACTCCGTCCCTAGGATACGAGGCTTCCACTGCCTTCCCTATGGTTTCTTCAGTAGAAAGGAAGCCTCTTAAGGACGGGGCTTTTTCTGTTTTTTTCTCTGCAGCCTTAACTACAAAGAAGTCTAACAAATCCTAGATGATATACATATGTTGGTTGGAGTCGCACAGAATTCCCCCTTCCAGCCAGGCCCACCCAGCTGCCTGCATTCCTGCATAGCAAAGAGAGGATGCCCCTCTGAGTGAAGGGGGCTGTTCTTAGGGTGAGGATGTGTATTTTTTAACTTCTCCAGGAAGGTCACTGGGGGGTCTTCAATACGTGCAGTCTCAAGCCTGTTACGGTTTTCTCATACAATTTAATCTGCTGCCTGGATGGCCTCCAGCATCCAAACCAGGGACAATCTTCAGCCTTTGGAATTGATTTCCTGGAATTGGGGAAGGCCCAGCCAAGCATCCAGATGACAGATGTGTGTGTTTGCAAGCATTTGATGCCGAAAGTCCACTAGCCGGAGAAAGTTAAAATTCCCTCTCCACCCTACTCTCTGCTATGCTAATCATCTCCCCCCTCCCCCCGTTCCCACCCACCTCCCTCCTCAAAATCTCTTTGTTTGATGTTTTCCTTGGGAGGAGAACTCTCTGCTAGGTCTCACAGTTAACTCCCCTTCCGAAAGAAGAGAGGTTAGACAGGAGAACTGCAAATACCTTCCTTCTTTCTCAGAAACTGGGATTTCCTCCCTGACCCTCCTTCCTGACCCAACCCACAAGTACAGGCTTCTTCTCTCTTGGGATATAGTGTATTGGCTAAGCTCATTCTGGGGAGCCAAGGGAGCTGAGGGCCTCATCCAGTGTCAAAGGCTGTGGTGCAAACATAAGGAAGAGCTGAGATTGGAGAATCTGCAGTGGGAGGCAGAGCTGCATGTTAATAAGGAAAACCAGTAAACCCACCAAGGGCCTGAGAGGGAAATGGAGACTGTGGGCAAAACACCACTTTCTGGAATGAGAAGTTAAACACTCCCACCCACACCCTTCCTTAGAACACTATAGAGGCATGGGCCAGACCCTTTCATTAAAGCATATTATAGTGGGAAGAACATTGGATTTGAAGTCAGAACACTTGGGTACAAATCCCCTTTTGCCCTTAATGGCCTATGTGATCTCCATCTCTCTGGGCCTCAGTTTCTTCATTGGTAAGATGATAATCTCTAAAATGCCTTTGAGCATCATATCTATGATGCTTTGATAATGCCAAGACAAAGGCAACTGGAGAACCCCCTGTCACACTTACGACTTACTAAAAATTATCATAGCTGACATCTATACAGCATTTTGAGTTGTGGAAAGTACTACACTTACCAATACTTTCTTTCTAAGCATAGGGGAGTAACCTGTGCAAGGCATGGAGAGGAGAGATGGAGGACGTGTACGTGAGGACAGCAAGGCCCTCTGGGCCGGCTATCAGTGCGTGAGGGGAGCTAAGGAATAATGAGACTGGAAAGGTAGGCTGGGGCCAGGTTGGGAAGGGCTTTCAGTGTCTGATGGCTTACATTCACACAGCTGTTTGCACAGAGACATGTGAGCGCCTCCTGGCCAGGGACTATCTCTTGCCTTTCTTCGTGTGTCCAGCACTGAGCACCATTCCTGGCACATAGTAGGCACTTAATAAATGTTAGTTGGCAGAATCACCACTCTGAATTAGGTAATAAAAGTATTCTTGGTATTGAAATAATGTCAATATGGATGTAACATACCAGTATTGAAATAATATTGACATGGATATTATAGATCCCTATCAGTGTAATATATCATATTGATGTAATATAATCCCTCGCACCGTCATGAAAATAACTAATGACTACTTACAGAGATAGCATGCTACAGAGCATTTGTACAGCGATGACATGCTGAGTACTGGGTTCAGCATTTTACAAATGCTATCCTCATAACAACCCTGGGAGGTGGATGCTATGACTATCTCCATTTGACAGTGGAGGAAACTGAGGATATTAGAGGTCAAATGACTTTTCAAAGGCTACACAGCTAGCAAGTGTTAGAGACTGAATTTGAGCTCGGGTCTTCCTGATTTCAGCCCTAGCACTCCATCTACTTTGCCACTTAGCTTCCTCTGCATCCTGGAGTGAGGGGGGCTCGAGCTCAGACATTCACTCTGATACATACTGACGGTGTGACCATGGACAAGTAAGGCACTTGACTTCTCTGTGGTTCAGGCAACTCTCTTAGGACTATAAATTGCAAATGAGTTGTTCATCTCCATCACTGGAGGAAATTTTCCACACTGGAAATTCCTACCCGGATAAAATCATAGGTCTTTGGGGCAGCAAGGGGGTGCAGTGAATAGAACACTGGCCCTGGAGTCAGGAGGACCTGAGTTCAAACTCTGCCTCAGATACTTGACACACTTACTAGCTGTGTGACCTTGGGCAAGTCACTTCCCAATTATCTTGCCTTTCCCCCTCCAAAAAATAACTGAATAAATAAAATCAGAGGTCTAGACAAAACACACACACACACACACACACACACACACACACCCCACTTATATATGATAATTTGAGTTTATATTTGTAGAGAGCTTTGAGTTATCAGGCCCTCACAACAGCCCTATGCAACTGGTATTATTATTATTATCATCATCATTCACATATTTAAAAACTGAGTTACAAATGTTAAGTGACTTGCCCAAGGTCACACAGCAAATGGTGAACCAAGACAAAAAAAATCAGCTCTTTTGATTCTAGAAACTCATGTTTTTGCCTCTGTACCATAGTTCAGTGAGGCAGTAAATAGAGTGCTAGACCTGGAGTCAGGAAGATGAGTTCAAATCCTGCATCAGACACTTGTTAGTTGTGGACCCTGGAAAAGTCACTTTATCTCTGTTTGCTTCAGCTTCCTCATCTCTAAAATGGGAATTATAATACCACCTACCTTCCGGGGTTGCTGTGAGGATCAGATGAGATAACATTTGTAAAGCACTTAACACATCGCCTGTCACCTAGCAGGTACTTAATAAATACTTGTCCCTTTCCCCTTCCCCTGCATGTCCCCTACATAGCCAGTTCCCTCCCTGCCATCAAAGCAAACCCTTTCTTTCCCTATGCTTCGGAACAAGAGAAAAACACAACATAGTTCAGATCTTCCTCATCAGATGAAGACATGTTTGAGAGACTCGACAGAAGAGACCCCTCAAACATGCCTCAGGTTCCTGGGGAACGATAAAGCTTGTAGCTTGTTTTCCTCTCTTTATTTTTTGCCAAGTAAAGGAGGCTGAGGTCTCTTAAAATTCCAAATTTCCTTCAAGGCTCAGCTCCTGCTAATGCTACTCCACCCTAATGTATTTTGTATATATTTTGAATATAAGTGTGTAACCAAACTGCTGTACCTATATATGTATATTTGTTTTCCCCCAATAGATTGTAAACTTATTGAAGGCAAGGACTCCTTTTGCCTCAATCTTGGTAATGACATTCCCCTGCACACAGTAGGTAATAATTTCTATCCGCAGTGCTTTGTATATAGTAAGAGTTTAATAAATGATTTTTTCATTCATTTATTCCATAAAGGCTTATGGGTTGATTATTTGCACCCTGGCCTCTTCTTTGTCCTCCTGCCACCATATTGCAGACTCTTATCTCTCAGACTCTGATTTTTCCCTGTCTTGGGCCTACCAGCATCACTCTCTAGCCATTGCCAAGACAAGCCATTGCACCCTTCCCCTGTCCCTTCTAATTCTCTATTAAGAACATAAACTTCTGAAGGGCTGAGACTCTCTTATTTGCTTGAATTTTCATCCCTAGCATTTAATACAGTTTCTGGTTATACTGTTGTGATTGTTCCTTGTTTTTCCATCATGTCTAATTTTTCATGACGCCATTTGGGGTTTTCTTGGCAAAGATACTGGAGTGGTTTGCCATTTCCTTCTCCAGCTCATTTTACAGATGAGGAACTGAGGCAAACAGGGTTAAGTGACTTGTTCAGGGTCACATAGCTAGTAAGTGTCTGAAGCCAGATTTGAATTCAGGAAGATGAGTCTTCCTGACTCCAAGCCCAGTGCTCTACCAACTTTGACACCTAGCTGCCCTCTCAGCACATTATCAGTTCTTAATAAATTTTTATTTATTATTTAACAGGTATATGGGGCTCTAAAGAAAGAAGGCCCCAGATGCATAATAAAATTGGCCATAGAAATCTATAACCTAGGTTTTCAATCAAGTCAGTGATAATTTTTGTGCTGCTACTTACACATGACTTCAGATTGGTAGAGAAACCTGTTATGTCCCTAGACTAGCAATATTTAGGGGGCAGGTAAATAGCCTATGATAATAATCATAGCTAGCATTTTTATAGTTCTATGAGCTAAGCCCTTTTAAATTATTATTGCATTTGATCATCATGAGAATCCTGGGAGGTGAGTGCTATTATTATCCCCATTTTACAGTTGAGGAAATAGACAAACAGAGGTTAAGTGACTTACCAGGGTCACATAGCTAGTAAGTGCCAGAAGTCAGATTTGAACTCAGATGTTCCTGATCCAGCATTCTATTCATACTCTCCCTTAAGGGGAGAAAGTTTACTTAACAGTAGTCTTAATTTCTTCCAACCAAACACTGGTTACCCAAAAAATGCTAATAGAAATTGGCAAAGTTATACAGATCTGAATATATCAGAAAATATATAGAGTGAATTAGTTCTTTTGATGGAAACAACATGAGATCTCAGATCAACCAAGAAAGAAACTCTACTTTGCATCAATGGAAAATTCTCTAAAAGTCTCTAGGAAGGCAAACTAGAAATCAGAAAAATGTTAAGGAGCCAGCTTCCCCTACATATCTACAGTTCCTAAAGTCTTTGTTTCTATCTCTGTGGTCTGTATTGGCCCCAGAGAGAATCTAGAACCATGTGTGTCTCTCTCTCATTGGAAGAAAAAGGAGGAGAAGAAGAAAGAGAAGAAGAAGAAGAAGAAGAAAAAGAAAGAAGAGAAGGAGGTGGAGGAGGAAGAGGAAGAGGAGGAAGAGAAGGAGGAGGAGGAGAAGAAGAAGGAGAAGAAGAAGAAGAAGAAGGGAGGGAGGGATAGAGGAAGAAAGGAAGGAAGCTTTCTCATCTCCAAAGCTCTCACACCAATGTTTTCCAGTTCTTCTCTCTATCCCCACATTGTTGGATTAGGCCCACAAAGAATCTTAGAACCATGCATCTCTCTCTCTCTGTGTATGTATATACCCACACACATAATATATGTATATATATTTTCTATATGTATATAACCATGCATCTCTCTTTCTCTATGTATGTATATACACACATACACATACATATCTATATATACATACATGTGTGTATATATGTATGTATATATCTAGATATATGTGTGTATGTATCTTGTTTAGATGTAGTTATTTACATGTTGTCTCTTCCATTTGAATGAATACTCCCTGAGGTCAGGAACTGTTTTCTACCTTTCTTTGTCTCCCCAGTACATAGCACACTGTGCCTGGCACATAGTAAACACTTAATTAAATACTTATTGACGATACTGTGCCCATTCAGGTGGCAACCCTTGTGAACAAGGGCTCCTTAAACATGGGAATGGAATTGAATAAGACTTTCCCTGGAAAGGGAGAAAAGCAGGACAAACAGCAATGCTGGCAAATAAATGGAATGTTTGTGATAATATGGGTTTCTGGATGTGATCTCTGAGTTCCAGACATCCAATATTCAGGGTTGGGGCTGACTCCTGCCAATCCTCAGGGATCCCAGTGCCTTAGCTCCAGTGCTTGCTTTGCATGGAAAGGGAGGGTCATGGGGGGAAGAGGGAGGATAGAACTTCTTAATCACCTCTGCTCTCCTCTAGGGAAGCCACAAATGAACTGAGGATCTCTGAGCCTTCTTCCAGCTAACTGGTTTCAAAACTGTTGCTGCTTCTGCTGAAGATTTCTGCTTGTCCTTTCCTTCCAAACCCCCAAAGTGTGAAATTGAAGCCCAGCCCTGCCTAGCAAGACCTAATTCCAGAATCCTAAAAGGAGCCCAGATTGTCCCCATAGGCACAGGGACAATTGGTTAATGTCCTGGCTTTGGGGCAGGAAACTCTCTGTGTAAATCCGGGTCTTCTCTGAGAAGTCTGTGGGGAAGCCTCCATTTTGACTCATAGCCTTTCATTCTTCTCCCTTGGGCTGCTTCTGATTTCTGTTTACCTAACAGAATGACTGTGCTACTGCAAAGGAGAGGCTCCATAGGACACAGCTCAGCATCAACTGCCCTGTGCCCCTAAGGCTGTGGCAGAACTTTGTTAGTACCATTATTCACTGGATAAAATTAAGGGGACTGTGTGAAGAGTGGCAGGGGCCAAGAAGGTGGACCAAGAGAGAAAAGCCTGTCAGAAATTTGTATTCTGTGTCTTTTTCTGGGCTCCTCCGAGTTTCTTCCCTAACCAGCTCTTTTGCCATGGCTGATTTCACCGAGTCTTCATTACTTTGTAATTTTCCAGATGCCTTCTTATTAGAGGCGGCTTTCATGGAGAGAGATCAGTATCTCTGCTGTGTTAGAGCCAGTGGAGAGCCTGGCCCTCTCCTCACTGATTACTGGCCTTTCCCTCCTGTGCTAGGATCCCTTTTCTTCCAGCAGATTGGCATAATCCTTTCTTTTAAGCTCCCATCCTCTTTCTGCCAACACTTCTTCCTTTAGATTTGGTTTTCCCCTTTTATCTCAATTCTCCCATATGCCTTTATGCAAACATAAAAAGGGATTTGTTTTATTTTTTCCCCCAAATACTTTCTTCATACATTTATGAAATGTTCAGGTCCTATGAAGTAGATTGACCAGATATTATTCTCCCTCATTTTGTAGATGAGGAAACTTTGGACTTGTGTAACGTCGTGTGAAGTTGAACTGGAAGTCTAATCTAGGCCTTTTGGCTACAAGTTCACTGCCCTTCCCACTACAAGAACTGGAGTGACTTGTTCTAATCCTGATCCCCACTTGTTGTCTTGCTGCAGAAAAGCCATATCTTGCCAGGGCCTCCTTCTTCCGGCATCTTCCCTTGGTATAGAATTTCTTTTTCCAAAAACTCTGGACTAGGTGAGGCTATGGAGAAAATAAACTAGTCATACTCTCACCACTAACCAAAAGAGATCTGGGCTTGTATAGTTTGGTTTGATTCTATGAACTTTGGTGACCTGTCACCAAGGTTCCTTCATCATCTCTTTTATTCTTGGGACCTCTGACCTTCCCTCACTCTCTACTGGGGCACCAGTTCATCAACACTGAATAGGGAAGGGGGGAGGCCGTGAGTGAATAGAACACTAAAATTAGGGTCAGGAATACATGAATTCAATCCTGCCTCAGATATTTGTTAGTTGTGTGACCTTTGACACCTCTCAGCCTCAGTTTCCTGATCTGTAAAATGGGGATAATAATAGTACTAAACTCACAGGTTTGTTGGGAGGACCAAATGAGATAATGTATGTAAAATGCTTTACAACCTGAAAGTAGTATATTAATGTGGGATGTTATTATCATTATCATCATCATCATCATCATCATCATCATCATCATCACCCTGTTTCCTGAGCTCTGATTCGGAGTCAAGCCTCCTCTCTCCCTAGTCTCAAACATTCAGCCCGGAAGCTCATTGCTCTCCTGTGCACTTAAGTAACCTGTGTGTTGGGACTTGGGTTCTCCTTGTCCTAAGTAAGGCTGTGAACTCCCCATCTCAGTCATATGAAGGGCTCAAGCCAGGTGATGCTAAGACCTTTCCAGCTCTGATACCCCATGAGTCAGCCTGCTATAAAGGAAAGGGTGTTGGATTTGAGGTCAGAGTGCTCCTGGCTGTGTTATTTGTTGCCTTGGGAAAGTTGTTGACCTTGATGAGCCTATTTCCTCATCCATTAAAAAATGAGAATAATTCTTTTTGCAGTATCCAACTCATATAGTTCTCATAAAGAAATCATTTTATAAAATAAAAATGTCATTTAAATGTGAGTGAATGTGGTTCTGTACAACCTGAAAAACATCAAGAGGATGTTATTTTGGACCTGAAATGGGTCTCATTCCAAGGAAGCCCTCCTACCCTCTTTATCACAAGATTTAATTACTCTCTTCATAGACCTCCCCAGTACAACGACTAAGATGAGCACTGGACAAAAAGGAAGTTACTCATTTTGCCTGTGTGAGTTTGGGCAAGTCATTTAACCTGGGGGCAGCCATGTGACACAGCAGATAGAGTGCTAGGCTGGGAAATAGGAAGACCTGAGTTTGAATCCTTCCTGTGATACTGTACTAGTTGTGTGATCCCTCCAGTTTTCTCATCTATAATATGGGAAGGTTGTTCTTGATGTCCTCCTAATGACCTTCCTAGCTCTAAACCTATGATCCTATCACCCCTCTAGGTATCACTTTCCTCATCTGTAAAAACAAGGGGATTGGACTGCATGGCTTCTAGGTTTCCTTCCACTTTCTATCATCTTATTATCTAAACCCATTCTTTTGTGTTGGTTGGAACGCTTGTGGGTGAATCTTCACTTCCCACCTGGCCCCAGGTAGCCCAGGCTACACTGCTTGTGAGGGTAAGGTACATTTCCTCAGCCTTTGGGGGTTCCCCCATCCTTTGGATGTTAACCATCAAGCTACCAGTAACCATGGTAGCAAAACACCCCCAACTGCTTTTCTGGTCTTCCTGTTGCCTAGCAAAGTGAATAGCTTTTCTCCTTTTTTCCTAGAGTAGAGCTGACTCACCAGCCTGATACCATAGGCCAGCCTAGTCTATGGAGTGGAAATTGCTATTAGTATTCAGGGCAGGTACTGAGGACAGAGCTGTCTCTATGCAACAGCTCTTGATCAGCTTCTCTGATTAATGTGGCTCAGGAGGGAGGGAGGGAGAGAGAGAGAGAGAGAGAGAGAGAGAGAGAACAACCTATTACAGGTTGGTTTGTTTTTCTGAACGCTCAGAATATAGACCAGGAGTTTATTAGCATCCCAACTCCATCTTTCCATTGCCTGCTGGTTAACCACCATTCTTTAAGTAATTGCAAATGAAAATGACTGAGACTTTGGCAAATGATAGAAACAAATTACTTGCTAGCATTGCTACAGTGTGGCTGTTTGTGGGGATGGGGGGAAGAATGCTTTTCGTGGAGGGTTTTCTGAGCATCCCAAATTCTCCCCTCCACTGCAAAGACAACTACGATTGCTTTACTTCTGTATTGAAATGAAAGGGTTTTTCACTGTCTCCTTCTAGAGCAGCAGTTCTCAACCTGTGGGTTGCGACCCCTTTGGGGCTCGAACGACCCTTTCACAGGGGTCACAGGGGTCGCCTAAGACCATCGGAAAACACATATTTCTGATGGTCTTAGGAACTGAAACACAGCTCCTCATCCGTCTCCAGGTGGGTCTGCCCATATGCAGATACACCCACATACAAGTATTAAAGGGTCACGGTATTAGGAAGGTTGAGAACCACTGTTCTAGAGGGTGGAAATAGCATGTATTCTGTGTGCACTACATCAATGCATCTTTACATCTATGTCTTGCTTAGTTTCGTATGTGTATTGGTACTGTATTGACAAAAATGACTTAGAGGAGGCTATGATGGAATTTGGAATAAGAGCATCTTAGCTTAAATTTCAGTCTACCCTGCATGTATGACCTTGGGCAAAGGATTTTACCTCTATGGACTCCACTTTCCTCATCCATAAAATGAGGAAGTTGACCTAGAATCAAGATTTTTTTAACCTATGGTCTACAGATCCTGGGTCCACGGATAAATTTCAGGGAGTTTATGAGCCTGGTTAGGGGAGAAAAAAAATCTCATCTTTCTTTTCACTGATCTCAAACTGAAGTTTAGCATCATCTTCAATGATTTAAAAACGTGATTCTGACAAGGGTTCCACAGGCTTCACTGCACTGCCAAAGGAGTCCATGACACAAAAAGAGATTAAGAACGCCTGGGCTAGATGGTCTCTGAGGTCCTTTTTGACTCTAAATCAGATGATCCTAAGGACATCATGCATTAGTCCAGTACCTTAAGCAATTAAGCAATTAATTAGTCTAGCAAGTCACCCATTGGTTGCTGTTTTATAACAATTTCTTTCCAAGAAGACATCAGCATTTGATATATGACTTGTCACTATGCAGGTGGAACCACATGTTCTGCTGCTGAAATTCAGCATCTTTTGGGGTGGAATATGGCAGCCATTTGATATTTCTACATTAGTCAGTTATGATGAAGGTCATCCTTATTTACCAGGCATGGGTAAATTTTTCGTTCCTGGAAGTCTAAGTGGAAATGTCCAGCTTTTCATTTTGATCAGGACATAGGCCACAACTTAAACATGATTTTAAAGAAATCTTCAAAAAAGCATAGAACATAGGAAGTTTAATTTATTCCTTTTCCTTGGTGTGAACTTTCACCATCTGGGGCAGGGGCAATCTTTCCTGGGATGCTTTGTTTCAGCAGTGCGGATGATTGCTTTTTAAAGCCTTAATATTCCTTCTCTCGGCCTCAGGTTCCCATCATTAAAATTGGGGTGACTTGAGAATGGCTCTACCTCCCAGTCTTGCTAGGGAAGAAAGATCATGATTTGGGTAGAGAAAATCTGGATTTGAGCCTAAGCTTCACAACTTACTAATTTGTTACTTTAGGCAAGACACTGACTCTATCTGAGCCTCAGTTTCACCATCTGAAAAAATGGAGACAATAATACATGTACTACCTACCTAAAGGGTTATTTTTTTTTATATTACAAGCTTAGAACATACATTGGAAAAGATCACTAGATTGGAGTCATCAGACATATGTCCACTACTTATTACTCACTGGAAAGTCACTAAATGACCTAGGAAAAGTCACAACTTCTCTGGGTCTCAGTTTCCTCAATTATTACATGGAGAAGTTGGACTAGCTGACCTCTGAGGTCATTTCAAGAAACCATAAGGGCTTTGTAACCACCCAGTACTATGTAAATGTGGCCTCTAATAATAGAACTTTAGGTAGCAAAACCTTTTAACAACCTGGGGCTTGTATCTGCTCTAAGCAGTCCCCTCCACCATCACCTTTCATCAGATCACCTGATTTGTAGTCGCTTTAACAGCAATTAGAGGCACGAAGAGCAAAGGGAAGAAAGACAGCCATCTCTGATTGCATATGGTTTGTCAGAAATCAAACCTCCAGAGCTGGCCAACCTGCCAAGCATCATCCCCTGAGCTCAGCCCAGCTTTGAAGAGAGTGAGCGATGGCTGCTAATTGCAGATCCAGGATGAGGAGCTAGGAGGAGGCAGCCGGGAGGCAAGGAGAGAAATCATCTTCTGATGCGCCAATTACAGATCAGCTGGGACATAATTGCAGAGTTGCCATCCTGGCTGCTGGAGGTACCAGGCCTTCCCCCTCATTAATCAACGATAATCCAGAATTATGACCCTTAATTATTTGCAAAGATGCTTATGCACACACACTCGGGCACGAACACAGACACAAGTAATTGATAATCAACCGTGTAATTCCAGGCAATAATTCTGTCCAGGGACAGGCAATCGACATCATCCACCCCAGGAGCTGATTAAAGCCCAAGTCCTCGGCAGCCCTAAGTTGGGGTTTTGAAGGTGAGGTGGTTGCCTGATAGTAAAGCCAACACCCTGAGAGAAAGCACTCTATACCAACCTCCTGTAGAGTCTGCACTTTCACCCAGACTCCCCAACCACCTGGCCTACTGTCTGCTGGCCTGATCTCCAAGAAGCTCCATTTAAAGCTTCCTTTATACCCCACCTCTTTCAGAAAGTTACCTATAGAGAACAACACCTTTGTAGCATATAAATAATAATAAAAATATATATATGGTAGTGTATAGAATACAGTAATAATAATTATTATAGCAATTATAATAATAATAGCAAGCATTTTATAGCATTTTAAGGTTTGCAAAATACTTTATACACACACACACACACACACACAGTTGGATCCTCATAACAACTATAGGAGGTA
Source organism: Pseudochirops cupreus (assembly GCA_028627135.1). NCBI lineage: Eukaryota > Metazoa > Chordata > Mammalia > Diprotodontia > Pseudocheiridae > Pseudochirops > Pseudochirops cupreus. The sequence continues at coordinate 434,996,576 of CM053582.1, forward strand.
GGTGGGGTGTAGTGTGCATTCAGGGAAAACTAGTACCTCTTGTGCAAGGGCTGCTTTCCATCTCTGGTGTCCACCTGTTCCACCTAACTCTCACTGGTGGCTCTAAGAAGCTGTAGGGTGCACAGCAGCCACGCACTGGCAAACCATTTTGGCAGACAGGCTAAACCAGGTTGGGGGTAACCAAAGGGTCTCAAACCTGTTGGTGAATTAGGGGAGTGTCTACCCCAAACATGTGAAGACTTCCCTGGTGGAATGGTAGGATAAGAACAATCTGCTCCAATGGCCATGAAGGGCAGCTGAAGCAGGAACTGTGGACTGCTTAGAGTTTGGTTAGATATCAAAGATGCCAAGTTCATCTACTGCATCTTGAACCATCACCAGTTGACCTGATTCTGTCCTGCCACTGAACTATGATGACTCAGGAATAGAGAGTGAGGCCTATGACTTCATGCAGCTCTGCCTCGCTTAAATCCAATTTACACAGAAATCAAAAAGGAGGTAGGTGCTTTTCTTATCCCCATTTTGCATTTAGCCCCATTTTGCAGATGTGGAAACTGAGGCTAAGAGAGCTGTTAGGTGACTTGCCCAGGATCACTCAGCTAGTAGGTGACAAAATCAAATATTGAACTCGGGTCTTCCTGACTTTAAGCCCAGTGCTCTATTCACTGTGACGCCTAGCTGCCTAAGTTGTACAACGCCCAAACTGAGAAGAGTGTACAGGAATCAGCCCTAAATAAAGTTGAGAGATATTAAGGACTAATAGAAAGACAGTTCAATGGGAGTTATAAGACTTGGTTCTAAAACTGGTTCTGCTACTTACTATCCATGTGACCTCAAGCAACCGATTTCATTTTCCTGAGTCTCTGTTTCCTTATCTATAAAATGAAAAGATTGGACTAATGATCTATAGAATTTCTTCCGGTGACTCATCCAAGTCTTCTGACTTTAGGATCAGGGCTTTTTCCATGCTAACATTCTGTCTTTGATTAGATGATCAAAATTCTGAGTCACAGGTCATGGTAGATACAAGGGTTGGAAGGGACCTCAGGGGCCATCTATGCCAACTCAATCATTTTACTGATGGAGAAACTGAGGCCCAGGGAGGATATGGAATTTGCCCAAGGTCACAGAAGCAATGAGCATCAGAGACAAGATTTTAATCCAGTTTCTCTTTCTCCAGAGATGGTACTTATTCCACTATACCAAATTGGCTTAAAAGAGGAAATGCAAGAGAATTCTTAAAAAAATCACATGAAAATCAAAACCATGGGCCAAGGGATTGGTGCTGAAGTTCTTAAGACTACTGATGACCACAATTGTCAGAGCAGACTTTTATGTAGTTCAATAGAGGAGGCAAAGGACAGGAAAGATGATGGAGTAGAAAGTTCACTAGGCTGAGAATCAGGAGAACAGAATTATCGTAGTCCCAGTTTCTGCCTCTAACTTACTGTCTTACCTTAGGGAAATCATTTCATCATCTCCTAGACTCAGTTGCTTCACCTGTAAAATGAGAAGGTAGGACTAGGTGATTTCAAAGACTACTTGACCTTGCTTTCTCCCTCAAATACATGATCCCTGAGGGGGAGAGCTTCATTCTGGTCTCTGTCCTTTCAGATGACACCAAGAACAGGAGCTAGCACGTGGTAGTCCCTCACCATGCTTGTTGAACTAATTGTGATGAACAGATTTGGCCACTAAAAAGAGATAAGAAAGTTTACCTCTGTTCTTCTTTATAGAGGTAGGGGCCTATAGATGTAGAACCTTGCAAAATGACTTACACTTGGTTAATATGTTCATTAGTTTTGCTAAACTGTTTTTCTCTTATTTCTTTTTTATTCTTTATTATGAAGGATAACTCACTGGTTGGGGGTGGGTAAGGGATTTGTTCAAAATGGGGTTGATATAAAAAAAGAAATACCAACAAATTAAAAAAAAATTTTTTTAAATGCTTGTTGAATTAAGCATTCTATAGCCATGTGTTCCTAGGCAAGTTATGACCACAGCATTTTGTCCCAAAGGGTTGTTGGGAGGCTCATAAGAGATAATTTATGTAAAGCACTTTACAAAATTTTAAGCCCTATATAAATATCACTGATGATGATGACCACCGTCACCACCTAAGGCAGCCCATTCCCCTTTTGGATAACTCTGATTGTTAAGTTTTTCTTTATTCATGCCAAAAATATGCCTTTCTATTAATTTTATCCATTGCTTCTAGTTGTGCCTGGAGACCAAGTAGAACAAATTCTTCTTCTTGGAACTTCCCTTAACACCTGGGACCTCCCCACTCTGTAACATACAACCATCCCTTTGGCTTACTCAATCTGGAATACCTCTCTGCAAGACTTACCCCCTTTACCCGTTGGTAAGTTCCTCTTGGGACCTCCATTTTGTGGAGGGGTACAGACCAGCCTTCATTCTCCTGGCCTTGTTCTTAACTGGATTTCATAACCATATACCTGCAGTGGGTACTTTCACCTCTTCTTCCACACCATCATCCCAGCCCCCACCTTCCACCATGCAGCTTTTCAGCTCCTTTACATGTGATGTCTTTCCCCATTAGACTGTAAGTTCCTTATCAACAGTACTGTCTTTTTGCTTACATTTACATCTCTAGGGCTTGACATATAATAAGTGCTAAGAAAAAAAAATACTTGTTTCCTTCTTTCCTACCTTTTTACCTATCCCCCTTCCTTCCTTCGTTCCTTCCTTCCTTTCTTCCTTCCTGTCTTCCTTCCTTTCTTCCTTCCTTTCTTCCTTCCTTCCTTCCTTCCGTTCTTCCTTCCTTTCTTCCTTCCTTTCTTCCTTCCTTTCTTCCTTCCTTTCTTCCTTCCTTTCTTCCTTCCTTTCTTCCTTCCTTTCTTCCTTCCTTTCTTCCTTCCTTTCTTCCTTCCTTTCTTCCTTCCTTCCTTCCTTTCTTCCTTTCTTCCTTTCTTCCTTTCTTCCTTCCTTCCTTTCTTCCTTTCTTCCTTTCTTCCTTCCTTCCTTCCTTTGTTCTATGGCTTTTAAAAAGTTCAAATGCCATAATTTCTGGGTAATTTAATAATTTTATTAATAATGCTAGCATGTTATTAATAAAGGAGATCAGTGGTGTTCTTGAATGCCAAAGACCCTTTATGGTGGTAGGCTCACAATTTATATGCTCTTGGAAGAGTGGGTGTTCCTGAGGTTGGTAATCAACTATAATTGATTAACAATTAACGAAAAATTAATATTATAATGAATGTGGGTTCATTCTAATGAGGGTCTTGGGGGTACTGTGAATTGGGTCACCTAAGCCTTGGTCACAGAGACTAATCAATTTCCATATCACCTCTCTGAGAAAATGGAGAATCCACATTTTCTCAGACCTGTCTGAGTAAACACAATGAGCAGGAACTCACCCATTTACCTAAACTTAGAATTTCTTTTACTATCTTTGATTAGATCTGAGCCTGGGGAAGTCTTTGCCCAGATTTCCCACACTGTTTGATTTCTGGATGAAGAAGTAGAAAAGGGGGGAAACCTTGGTCCCAATACAGTAATTAGTTATTAAATATAAGAGAGAAATAATCATTTCTCTCCTTTCCTTCCTTCCTCCCCATAACAACTCCTCAAATATTTGATGAAATCCATCATGTCTTCTCTTCTCCAAGCTAAACATCTCCAGTTTCTTCAAACCCACTTTCTAAACTGACCCTCATACGTCTGAATAAGGGAAAAAAAGATATGAATAAATAGTTCTCAAACAGCCTATGAAAGATTGCTCCAAACCACTAACAATAAAAAAGAACAAATCAAAACAACTCTGAGATTTCATCTCACATACCCAGCAAATTGACCAAAATGACTAAAGATGGAAATAGTCAATGATGGGGGGAGTACAGAAAGAAAGGCATATTAATATGCTGTTGGCGGAGCTGTGGAAAACTATTCTGAAAAGACATTTGGAATTATTCTAATCTTCATATGGTTCTTCACCTTCCAGTTTCAGTAAAACAATGCATGATGTTGGTACAACAGAAGACTTTGAAGATTAAAGAAATTGTCTGATGGCTCACTAATTTGTAACTGATCCCTCTTCTATGCATGTGCATAAGGAGTGGGAAAGACTTTGTCTTCATTTTATTTACTCTAATGGCTTCCTATTGCCTCTAGAAGCAAATAATAGAAAATACTTTTTTTTGGTATGCGAAATCCTTCATAACCTAAGCCAATCTTTCCAGTCTTCTTACACTTCACTCCATAACACATACTCTTTGATTCAGTGACATTGGCCTCCTGGCTGTTCCAGGAACAAGACACTTCATCTCTTGGCTCCTGGCATTTTCCCTGACTATCCCCCACACCTGGAACACTCTTCCTCCTTCACTCTAATGACGGACTCCCTGCCTCCTTCCCCCCCTCCCCTTCCTCCCAACCCCTTCCCCTCACTTTAAGTTCCTACTAAAATTCCACCTTCTATAGAAAGTCTTCTCTAACCCCTCTTAATTCCAATACTTTCCCTTTTTTAATTTATCTTTTTAAAATTTGTTTAAATGTTAATTATTTCCTGTTTGTCCTTTATATAGCTTACTTTGTATGTATTTGTTTGCGTGTTGTCTCCTCCATTAGATTGTAAGCTCCTTGAAGGTCAGGGACTATCCTTTGCCCTTATTTTTGTACCTCTGTAGCTTAGCACAGTGCCAAGCACATAGTAACTGCTTTAAAAATATGTATTGGTTGCTTCACAGTCCATTCACCATGACATGTCAACAAGCATTTATTAAGGTTTCCTACGTGCCAGACACTGTGCCAAGGGCTCAGAATACAAACACAAGCAGGGAGACAGAGCTTGTCCTCTGAGAGGCTTAAATTGGGGATGATGCAGACCCCATATAAAGGCAGCTGAAAGAGGGGCCTGGGAGGGGAAGTGCTCAGCAGGGAGCATTGTAGAGAAAGGCTTTGGAATGTCAGGAATGCAACCTGAAGAAGATGCGATTGCCTTGGGCATCTTTCTGAAAATGTAGCTTCTGGGATGAAACTGGCCATCAGAGGGAGAGACTCCAAGGGTGAAAGGTACTTCCAAAGTGAGAAGTGCAGGGGAACAGTGAGCTTCCAGGGAGAAGAGCTTTCTGTGGCATTGCAGACAGGGTCCAGGAAAGTTAGGAGGGCAGCCTGGAGAGGAGGGAAGTAGGAGGTACCAGTCCAGTGGTCGTGTCCCACGGAGTTGCACTGGTTCAACATAGAAGAGATTTCAGCTGTGTATTTATTTTCCTGCTCTACACATATTAGAAGCTTCAATAAGACAAGAATTTAAAGGAAGAAACAAACAAAACAAATATTTAAAGGCATAAAAGTCAGTAAGGGAAATGTTTCTCACCCTAGCTCATGTGTGGCAGTTAATTTATGCAAATAGACACACTCAGTATCCAATGAGATGACTCACATCTTCCTTCCCCTTGACCCAAATAATGGGGAAAATTTTAGGGATGTAAAAAATAATCAATAAAAATTATTTTAAAACAAAAAAAAGATTTTAAAAAGGACAATACTTTGTCCCTATGTTGACGTTTGCTGTTACAAGTACTTTCACATCCTTTACGTCATTTATTTCTCACTGTGAGGTAGGCAATGCAAGTATCATCATCCCCGATTGTTGTCCTTTGTCCTTCATTTTTGAAGGGGACCAATGACATCACAAAGTGATGTCTTGACTTGCACATGAATTGAATTTAAGTGAGAGTTGCACAAAACTGTCAACTGGAGTCCAGTGGCAAGACAAAAGTCAGGAAGACTGGCAATGACCCTGGGGTGCAGGGGATGACCTTGGGATCTTAGTATCTGACCAAGCTCTAAGCTGAACTTTAGCTGCCTTTGTGGCTGTTGCAACAAATTGTTCTCATCTGCCCATTGCACTGGGCCAAGTCTTCACATGATTGTGGTAGACACTGTTGGGTTGGAGGTCCCTTGGTTACCCTCAACCTGGTTTAGCCCAATCTGAGGAGATAGTTTTACTGGGGTGTGGCTGCTGTACATGCTACAGCTTCTTGGATTCACAGGTGAGAGAACTGGGTGAAGGTGAACACCAAAAGTGGATGAGCAACCCTGAAAAGGGCTCATAGACCCCTCATGTCAGAGGGCTAGTCTTCCTTGAACACACCATATACTCCATCCCCATTTATACACTCAGAGAGACTTCAGGCAATTAAAAATGGCAACACTGAGATGCAACTCAAATCTAGGTCTTTTGTCTATATAAAAATAAGAATTGGAAGGAACTGGGAAATCATCTAGAACAGAGCCCTGACTTTTACAGAGAAGGAAAACAAGGAATAAGAGACTTACTCAAGGCCAAACAACTTATAAATAACAGAGCCCAGATTCGAATACAAGTCCTCTGACTTTACCAAGGGCTCTTTCAATTAGGCCAAGATGGTCTTTTTACTCGCCTCTTAACATGATATTGGATACTGATGCAAGTTTTAAGAGATTCTTCATTGTTAGTTGACTCCAAGACTCTACACTTTACTTATGTGGATGGTGGTCATTAGATTGTAAGCTCCTTCAGGGCAGGGACTGTCTTTTGCCTCTTTTTTTATGGCTAGCACTTAGCACAGTGTTTAGTATGTAGTAGGTGCTTTATAAATGTTTATTGATTGAGCTGGTGAAATGACATGACTTGACGAGTCTTAACAAAGTGACCACAGAGTCCGAATTAAAAAGTTTTAAGGAGCTTTAATTTACCAGCAGGGGCTACTCCATGCCAATTAAAGGGGGAGCAGCCCCGAGTTCGGGGGTAGAGAATCTTTTATACATTTCATTAGGTTTATGTATCTAACTAACACAGTTGGTTACTAAGCAGGTTGTCATATAGATACAAACAAGCAGTTACTAAGGCAAGTGGAGGGGGTAAGCGGAGGGGGTCTGTAGGGTAAGCAAAGGGGCACAGGGCATGACGACTGAGCAAGGAAAAGATAGATTACCCTATGCAGGCCTCCCAGGTAAAGATAAATTACTCTAGGGAGGCTTCCCAGGTTCATAGAGGTTCACTTGGCTGATTACTAATTCCATAGAGTATTACTTAACTGTTTCTTGACCATAACACTGGTAGTGGTGGTGGTGGTGGTGGTGGTGGTGGTGGTGGTGGTGTGTGTGTGTGTGTGTGTGTGTGTATGTGTGTATTTGTTCCTCCTGGGCTGTGTATTTATTTTCCATTTAACCCTGGTTGGGTCAGTTTTCTCATCCATAAAATGAGCTAGAGAAGGAAGCAGCAAGCCATTCCAGCATCTTTGCAAAGAAAACCCCACATGGGGTCATAAAGAGTCAGATATGACTGAAAAACAACGGAATGACAACAACAACATTGTGTGTATGTGTGTCTTAAAAACTAATGGAGGAGTGGCTAGGTGGCACAGTGAATAGAGCCCTGGCCCTGGAGTCAAGAGGACCTGAGTTCAAATTCGGCCTCAGACACTTAACACTTACTAGCCTGGTGACCTTGGGCAAGTCTTTAACCCCAAATTGCCCTGCCTACCCCTTCCAAAAAGCAAAAAATAAAATAAAATAAATTTTTTAAAGGAAATGGAAATTTAGGACAGAGATGTTAATAATGATTCATTAAGAACGTGTTCTTGTTTCTCAATTTCCAGTAGGGTATAACACAAACCATTAGAGCCTTGGGCTGGGCTGAAGCTAGAAAACTGAAAATAGAAACTTCCTAGACAGAAGCCATGAAACTGACTGTCTGTGTGTGGGGGGGGAAGGAACAAACCAGAAACCATCCAAATGGTGACAAGGAGGTCCAATGTAAAGACTTCATGTTAATCATCGAAGAGCTCATACTGTTTATATAAACTTCCCCACATTCGGATGGCCTTTCATTAAAGGGGAGGGCTCTGTCATTACCTTAGCACAGAAGGGCCTGGAGCAGGCCTTGTTTGGGTAAATGATGGATGGGGGAATCTGAGGAAATTTGACTGTCACTGAAATATGGCAGAATCCATTTTGAATAAGCCAAATAAGTGAATAAATGTGGTTCAAAGAGCCAAGGTCTGCCTGGAAAAGAAATGGCTGTTGGATGTGACTTTTTTTTTTTTAGTTCACCAGCTGTGACATGGTCTCCAGAATATATTAATGCCAGCAACAATAATAAACAACAACTCACATTTATGTGACATTTGGGGGTTTAAACAACACTTCCCAATAGTCTTGTGAGGAGTGATGCCTAATACAGGTATTATTATAATCACCTGGCTGCCACATCCAGGATACCAAGGTTCAGACCCAAAACATAAAAATCAAAACTTAAAACCAGGAATACTTGAGTATAATTTTTCTTTATAATCCACAAGAAATCACTCATAGTTCTGAGAGTTGAGGTCAATCTCTAGTCATCTCCAAATGTTTTCCACTTCTGGTTTTTTTTTTTTTGTGGCAACTGATGTTAAGTAACTGTAATGGTAATGTAAATGGGAAGATCTTTCTCATCCAGTAATAGGCACATGTAGCCTGCTTGAGTCACATGGAAGCCTGAGTCACATCACTCTGTGGTGGCAGGAGCTTACTGAATGGGTGGAGCAGGAAGGGTGGAGCAGAGCCCAAAGGAAGTTGGTCAGAGCAGTTAGAGCTGAAGGAGAGAGAGGAAGCAGTCAGAGAGCTGTGAGTGTTTGTCTATGGGAAGGCCCTAGCAAGGGAGAAGGCTTGGGGATGGCGGTGCCACCTGTGGTGTTATTGTGTATAGATTTCTTTGTTGCTTTGATGGGTTTGGCTTTCTGGTGTTTGAATAAATGTTTTGGTTCTGTCTTCCAGGTGGAGAGTCTGTTAAATTTTGTGATTCAGAATTACTCTGGCATATTCATAGCCACTGTAGACACTGGGAATGTTGTATTGATGCTACAGTGGCCCATTTAGCCTACTCAGGAAACTTGGTCAGACTATGGTCTACAGTGCTGTGGGATGAGGACAAAAACCCTGGTTTTCTGGAGTCAGAAGACTGATTTTGAATCCCAACTCTGCTTTGTGTTGGCTAGACAACCTTGGGAAAGTCACTTAATAAGTCTATACTTGAGTTTTCTCATCTGTATAATTCCTAGTGTGAAAACTCCCTCCATGAGTGTATATATCAGCAATTCTGTAAGTTAGAGTCTTAGATAGTTGCTCTGACCTCTGAGAGGTTAAGTGACCTGCCCATAGTTACACAGCCAGTATTCATCAGCAGTTCTTACATCCAAGTTTTTCTGAGTCCAAGGTTGGCCCTCTGCCCACAATGCAAAGTTGCTGTGCTACTTTTTTCCCCCAAATTTTCTTTCGTATTATGCACTTGATAAATATCAACAAGCATAAACATTTCCAAACATGAATAACTGAAATATAGGATTGGATGTGAAGCCATGAGTCTCCCCTATTCTCAAAAAAACTCTCACTTGATCCATCCATTCCCATTAACTATTATGCCATAAGTCTTCTGCCATTTGTGTCTAAACTACTCTTATCATTCAACCAAAACTGCAATCTCCAATGTTACCAGTGATCTCTTAATTGTTAAATCCAATGGCCTTTCTCAATCTTCATCCTTCCTGACTTCTTTGTAACCTTTGACACTATCACCCTCTTCTGGATATTCTCTTCTCTCTAGGTGTTTGGGATACCACTCTCTCCTGGTTCTCTTTCTACCTATCTGACCACTCCTCAGTTTTCTTTGTTGAATCTTCATCCTGGTTATAGCCACTAATCATGGTTGTCCATAGTGCTCTGTCCCTGGGCCCTCTTCTCTTGCAATAATATTTCACTTAGTGGTCTCATCATCTCTTGTTTATTTTCTTTAGGCTAATGATTTTCACATCTGCTTATCGAGCCTAATCTCTCTGCCGCCCTCCAGCCTCACATCTCTAACTGCCTATTACAAATCTCAAACTGAAGGTCTTGTTGATATCTTAAACTCAACATGTCCAAAACTGAACCAATTATCTTTCCCCTCAAACCCTCTCTGCTTCCAATCTTCCCTTTTACCATCTAGGGTACCGCCATAGTCTGATCCCTCAGGCTCAAAACCTAGGTGTCATCCTCAATTCCTCATTCTCTCACCTTTCCCCCCACCCCCATATCCAATCTTTTTCCAAGGACTGCTGATTTTACTTTTGCAACATCCCTCAAATAGGCCCTCCTTTCTCTTCTGATACTGGCACCACCCTGGTATAGGGCCTAATCTTACCCCTAGCTTTACAATAGCCTTCTAGTTGTTCTCCCTGCCAGAAATCTCTCCCCACTCCAGTCCATCCTCCACTCACCTACCAAAATTATCTTCCTAAAGCAAAGTTCTGATCATGTCAACTTTCTCATCTATTCAATAAAGTCAACATTTTTTCCTGGCTTTCCGCCATACCTGGAACACTGTCCCTCTCCCATTCTAACTACTGATCTCTCTGGCTTTCTTTAAGTTCTAACTAAAATCCCACCTTCTATGGGAAAGCCTTCCCCAACACTTCTTAATTCTAATAGAATGCCTTCACTCTCTTAATTATTTCCAGTTTATACTGAAATATAGCTTGCTTTGAATATATTTGTTTTATGTAGTCTCCTCAATTAGGCTGTAGGCTCCTTGAAAGCAGAGACTATTTTTTGCCTCTTTTTGTATCCCCAGAGCTTAGCGCAATGTCTGGCACATACTAAGTGCTTAGGAAATGTTTGTTGATCGTTGATCATTTCCTATTTATCCTGTATATAGATTGTTTGTACACACTTGTTTGCCTGTTGTTTTCCCCATTAGATTGTGAGTTCCTCAAGGTCAGGAACTGTCTTTTGCCTTTCTGTATATCCCCAGAGCTTAGCACTATGCGTGGCACAGAGTAAGTGATTGGGAAATGTTTACTGACTGACTATTACGTACAACTTTGTTTTTTAAAGTATACATTAAATGGGGCACTCATCCCCACCCTGCCCTGCTTGTCTGTGTCCCCTTCTGAACTTCTTTCTGCTCCCTTCTCTATGTATTTTCAATGTTTCATTGATGTTCTTTTCTTTCTCTTCTATTTTTTTGTATCTCTATCACTACCTTCCACTTTCTCCCTCAAATCTCCCCTGAAAAAATTAACTAAAATAAGAACCATCACTTGTAACAAATATATATAGTAAAACAGAACAAACTCACTTATGAGTCATGTGTGAGAATGTACATCTCATTCTATACCTGTAGTCTATCTGCCAAGACAGAGGAGGCGTGTTTCATCATCCATCAACTCTTTCAAAGTTGATTTCTTTATAATATTTTAGTAGTGTAAATTATTCTCCAGTTTCTATGTTCACTTTTTATTCATTCATATAAGTCTTCCCAAGTTTCTCTGAGTCCATCGCTTTGGGTATTTCTTATATTGCAATAATATTCTATTATGACAATTTTGTTGAGCTATTCTTTAACTGATGGGCACCCACTTTGTTCCAAATTCTTTCCCCCAACAAAAAGTGCTGGTATAAACATTGTGGTGCATTAGGTCCTTTAACACTATCTTAAATTTCTTTGGGTAATATGTCTATATCGCTAGGTCAAAGGGTAAACAGTTTAGTGACCTTTGGTATGCAGTTCCAAATTGTTTTCTATAATGGTTGAATCCATTCATAGTTCTACCAGGAGCAGAGCATTAATGTGTCTATCTTTTCACAACATTTCCAACAGTTGCTATTCTCCTTTCTGGTATCTATCCCATCCAATGGGAGATGGAAACTCAGAATTATCTTAATTTGTATTTCTCTAATTATTGGCGGTTTGGAATTTTTCTTTTCTTTTTTTGGTCATTGATTGTTTGCATTTCTTCTTTTAAGAACTGCTGCTGTCACTTTATTGATAATGTGAGGGAATAATATCGTATCAGGAACAATATCTGTAGCATGAACTGATGAAAAGTGAAGTGAGCAGAATAAGGAGAATAATTTCCACAATTAACAGCAGCATTGTAAAGATAAAGACCTTTGAAAGACTTAAGAACTCTGATAAATGCAATGGCCAGCTATAACTCTAAAGGACTTGGAATGAAAAATCTGGGATAGAGAGCTAATGGACTTAGAGTGCAGGCAGAAGCATATTTTCTTTTCTTTTCTCTTCTTTCCTTCCTTCTTTTCTTTCTTTTTCCTTCCTTCCTTCCTTCCTTCCTTCCTTCCTTCCTTTCTGTCTCTTTCTTTTTTTGACATGGCTAATGCAGTAATTTATTTTGCAGTGGGTTTTGTTTTTTTTCTTGTGCCTTCTTAGTGGGTGAAGAAGTGGGAAGAGGAAGACAGGAAATTTGGGACTGAAAATAAAATTGAGTTTTAAAAAATGACTCAAGATATTATAGTGTCTTGTATTGAATACATAATTATTACGGCACAATACAACAGATGTCTCCACAGAGAAACCTACACAGAAGGCATACCAATCATAACCCATACCTTGAAATTTGTATTTTGTTTTCAAACAAATTCCAGATAGCAGGAGACAGAGACAGGGAGAAAGAGAGACAGAAAGAGAGAGACAGAGAAAGAGAGAGAGAGAGAGAGAGAGAGAGAGAGAGAGAGAGAGAGAGAAATACTTGTAGTACCTAACTCACAGGAATGTTGTAAGGATCAAATGAGGTTAAGTGTATACAGTATTTTGAAAGCTTTAAACTGCTATATAAATGTTACTTAGAGTATGTTTGTGTTGGAGATTGTTTACATATGCTTATTTGGTTCAGCTTAAGGAATGTGTCTTCTCTCCAAAAAAAAAAAAAAGGAATGTGTCTTGCACTAAATCCTTTTAATGGCTTATCTGTATGTTTTGGTAGCCTTATAACAGCCTCATCCACGCAGCTGAAGAGTTTTGTTTTTCTGTTAGAAAATTAGCTAGAGGATGTTTTAGAGACTTCCTAAGAGAAGTGCTTGTAATCAGCCATAGTCCCTGCCATAGTACCTAGCACATAAAAGGTGCCATAAATACTTGTTGATTGATTAATTGAAATACAACAGGAAGACTTACATGAACTGATAGAAAGTAAAGTGAGCAGAACCAAAAGAACAATCTACATAGTAACAACAATAGTGTAAAAATAATCACATTAAAGACTTAGCAATTCTTATCCATGATCTACCACAACTCCAAAGGATGTAAAATACTATCTACCTCTGGATAGAGAACTGGTGGACTCATGCAGATTGAAGCACATTTTCTTTCCTTTACTTTTTTCCTTTTTTTCTGGAATGTGGCTAAAATAGAAATCTGTTTCACATTATTTCGTATGTATAATGGTTATCATATTTTTTGTTTTTCTCTATGGATGGTGGCAAGAATGGAGAGAGAGAGAAAATTTGGAACTGAAAATAAAAATAATTATTTTAAAAGACCGTAAAATGTTAAAAAATAGTTTAAATATGGCAACATGGTATAAGTGAATAGAACAGTGGATTTGAGTCATAGAGATATGATTTTGAATCCCACTTTATATACCTATTAGCTAGATGACCCAAAGTAACTCTTTAGGCTTTAGTTTTCCTCAACTGTAAAATGAGGAGTTGGATGTCCTCTGAAGCTCCTTCCAAGTCTATACCTATGACATTAGGTGTACAGTGATACAGCCTTCCTGAGGCTGTAACCACAATGAAGAGTTTGTGGTCAATGGGTCTGGAAGCTTGCTCCCATGCCACACCTAGTTTTGCCATCTTTCCTTCCTTAACCCATTGGCAAAGGACACCCTTTGGGTGTAGCTCCTAGGGCTTAGAGATTGTCTTTCTTCCCCATATTGTTTGGGGGATGGGCACTGAGAGTACTGGCCGAATATACATGCACATTCATATCTGGGCTACACATCTGACATCTGCTCTACATGCCTGTGTGAGAGGGTTATGATTGTTAGCACTTGTGCCTACATCTGGAAGGGCTGGTGTGGGTTGGGAGTTTTATGAATGGGTGAGATTCCTGTAACTGTGTGTTTCCATGTTACATGCTTCTGTGAACTTGAGAAGATGGAGAATAGAACAGAATCTGTGAAAATGTCAATAACTGAGAGCTAGGAGGTGATTAAAGAGATAGTAATAGGTAAATAAGGGAAAGAACCCTATGGCTTCTGGGGGGGTTGACCCAGTCACTGGCTCACTGGATATTTCTTGTAAAAAGATACAAAGAAAGTAAAAAAAAAAAATTAGAAAAAAGAACTAGTCAAAATCTTCTAATAAGGTCCCCTAAAGAACTGATCTATGTCTTTTCTTCTCTCACTATATGCTTCCCCTTGGCGAATTCACCTATGTCCATGGATTCAATTATTTGGATATAGATGATTCCCAGATCTATGTGCCCAGCCCTAATATCTCTACTAAACTCAGGCATTACTACTGCTGCTACTACTACTACTACTATTACTACTACTACTACTACTACTATTACTATTACTACTACTGTAATAATAATAATAATAATAATAATAGCTAGAACTTATATAACCAAGGTCTGTGAAATACTTTACAAATATCTAATTTTCTGCTCACAACAACCCTAGGAGCTATGTGCTATTATGATCCCATTTTGCAGTCCCAGAACTGAGGCAGACAGAGACTAATTGACTTTTCCAAAGTGACGCAGCTAGCAAGTGTCTGAGGTTGGATTTAAAATATAGGTCTTTCTGACTCCAGTCTCTAAATGTTTCAGCTGGATGGTGCAGTGGATTGGAGCACTGGGCCTGGAATCAGGAATTCAAACCTTGCTTCAAACCCTGCTACCTACATGACCCTGGACAAGTCATTGTTTGCCTCATTTACCTACCTCACAGAGTTGCTGTAAGGAACAAACGAGACAATATTTGCAAAGCATTTAGCATGGGATCTGGCACACAGTAGGTATTATGGAAATGCTTATTCTCTTCCCTTCCACTGACATCTCAAATTCTATCTGAGCAAAAATAAATCTATCATCTTCCTCTCTAACCTTTCTCTTGCAAACTTCTCTCCCTGTTTAAGACACCGGAATCCTCCAGGTTCATATCCTCAGGAGTCCTTCTTGATTCTCTGATCTTCCTCATCATCATATCTGATCAGTTTCCAGGTCTTATCAATTTTCTTTCCACCACATTCCAGTCATTGATCCTCTCCTCTCCAGTCACATCATTCTTTTATTTTTTAATTTTCTCTTCTTAAAAATTAACTAATTTTTAGTTTTCAACATTTACTTCCACAAGATTTTGAATTTCAAATTTTCTCCCCATTTCTCCCCTCCCCCCAACAAGATGGCATGCATTATGATTACCCCTTGCCCCAATCTGCCCTTCCTTCTATCAATCACATGATTCTAACCCTAGTTCATGCCCTCTTGAGACTCCTTGGGACTAGTCTTCTTATTGGTCTCATTTCTTTTGATCGTTTACTTTTTTTAATTCCTCCCTTGACAGAGCTATTAAAATAATCTTCCTAAAGCATAGGTCTGGTCCCATTATTTCCTTGGTTCAAAAACTTTCAGTGAGTACCCACTGCATGTAGAGCAAAGTAAAATCTCCTCTGACTGGGATTTTACATATTTCATAATCTAACTCTAACCTACCTTTCTAGACTTAGTCTGTATTACTTTTTTTAGGTGGTCTATATCCCAGCCAAATGAATTCCTCGCTATTTTCCATATTCAACATACCATTTCTTGCTTTCACAAATTCTCATGTGTAGTCCCCTCATACCAGAAATGTACTTCTTCTTCAATGCAGTCTTACAGACAAGGAAGACAAGGAGGGGGAGGGGAATGAGCATTTATGCGGTACCTACTATGAGGTGGGCATTGTGCATAAGGCTTTTTACAGTTATCTCACTTGATCACCACGACAACTCTGAAGTAGGTGATGTTGCTACCTTCATTTTATAGTTGATAAAACTGATGCAAACAGAGGTTAAGTGATTTGCCCAGGGTCATAAAGATAGTGTCTGAGGTCACATTTGAACTCAGATTCTAGGCCCAGTGCTCTGCCCATTGTGTCCCTAGCTGCCTCTTAAAGATTCCTTCAAGACTCAACTAAAGTATCCCTTTTCTATGAACCCTTTCCTGATTGCCACCTCCTTCCCAGCTTTTAGTGTTCTCTCTCTCTTTTTCTCTTCAAATATGATAATACCTCTTTGTGTGATCTCTGCTTTGACCCCCTGACTTCCTACCCTGTATTATACTTATTAGTTAATGTGGTGTCCTCATATTAGAAGGTAAGGTCCCTGAGGACAGGAATCATTTATTTTTGTTGGTGTTGCTTGTAACCCCAGGGCCTACCATACACTTTGTACTTAGTAAATGCTTAATATATATTTATTGAGTTTAATTATGGTCTGGATTTGGGATTGTGTGTGATATTCACCACAGTATTTTGCACATAGTAGCTACATGTACATAAGAAGTGGGTACTGAATTGTAAGAAGCACTTAAGTTCAAATCTTGCCTCAGACAGTATTATCTGTGTGACCCTAGGTAAGTTATTTAACATCTCTAGGTTTCCTTAGCTGCAGAATGAGGGAGTTGTATTTGACTTAATTCTCTTCCATGTCTTCCAGCCAATCTACTGTTATGAGCCTTTAAATTCATCTCTTCCCTCTAGAGTAAAGCTCTGACCTGGGAATTAGGAAATCCTGGTTCTAGTGCCAGCTCTAACACACACTTGCTACATCATCTCTAGCAAATCACTTCATTTCTTAGACCTTGGTTTCCTCCTCTAGCAAATGAAGGTGACTATATGAAATGAGGAGCAGGACGATTTCACAAAAACCTGGGAAGACTTTCATGAATTGATGCAAAGTGAAGTAAACAGAACCAAGAGAATGTCGTACTTAACAACAGCAATATTGTACGATGATCAACTGTGAAGCCTCTTCTCAGCAGTACAATGATCCAAGGCAATTCCAAAGGACTCGTGATGAAAAATTCTATCCACCTCCAGAGAAAGAACTGATGGAGTCTGAATGCAGAACAAAGTATGCTATTTTTTCCTTTTTTTTCCCCTTTTGCTTTGTCTTCTTTCACAACATGACTAATATGGAAATATATTTTACATCATTGCACATATATAATCTATATCAAATTGTTTACTGTTTTGGGGGAAGTAAGGGAGGGAAGGAGAATATTTGGAACTTGACATTTAAAAAATTAATGTTAAAAATTGTCTTTATATGTAGTTGGGGAAAATAAAATAAAAATAGTGAAATTTTTATTTAAAAAAAAGAAAATGAAGACTGGTAACTTGGACTACATTGTCCATCTATTGCAGCATGATGATTTTTACCCTCTTCCTTATGGGTCAAATTTGTCCTATCTGATCTTATTTTGATAATATAGTTTTAAAAAAAAGATTTTTTTCCTAATCCCAAAGTTCTTTCTGTTTGACTCCCAACATTTCTTTGACTCTGTACCTCTTTGAAGGAAGAATGATATTAGTGGCTTAATGGAACAGCACAGAAAGGATGAGACAACATTCACTCCTTTCTTCAATGAACCTCAGTTTCAACTCCACCAGGCAGCCAAGAGAATACAATGTTGTAAACTGGGATAATTCCCATTTGAGGATCCAGGTCCTACAGGGCAAAGGGTCAAGGCCTGCTTGTCCTTGTTTTCTTCCCTTCTTTATACCACTTGTCAAGTCTGTCTCCTTCTCGAAGTAGTTTGCTTTTAAAATTATCATTCAGAAGATATTCTTTGCTGTTTCTGACTCCCCCTTTCTTCTCCTTTCTGTGGAAAGGAACCTAATTGTGAAATCAGAGAATCTGGATTCAACCTTGGATTCATCTGGATTGACTTTGAGTCAATAATAATTTTTCTGGGTCTAAGTTTCCTCATCTGTAAAATGAGGCAGTTGGAGTAGTAGATCTTCTTTAAAGTCGGGTTTCTTACATCTCTTAAGTAGAATTTAGAAAACTAAATAGTGTTCCATTAATTCTAGCAGCTTCTTGGCTTGTCTTTCACAGGTTGTTTTGTCTAAAATCAAGATAGTTCTAAAAAAAACGATAGCTGGAAGCTCACCTTAGTGAGTCTCTAGTCTGGTGGTATCAAACTCAAATAGAAATGTGGCTGTATGCCCATATTGACTTAGAAAACCACAAAGTAGCATTATCTATATTCTATTATATTTTTATTTATTTGGTCAAATTCCCAATAACATTTTAATATGGTTCCAGCACACTTAGGAGTTTTACCTCAAATATAACATCTTTAATCTAGTCTAGCCCCCTCATTTTTCAGGTGACGAAAGAAAAACTGGGACCTACACATAGTTCAAGGGTAGTACATAACAGATTGGGAATTCAAACCCAGAACTTCTAACTCTAAAAGTAGTATTCTTGCCCTGAAGGTGTTCTAGAGAACTGAGGGCCAATGTGCTAGGGATTAAAAACAAGAACAGGAAAAAGACAGACCTTGCCTTCAAGTAGCTTACAATCTATTGGAGAGACAACATGCAAACATATACAAAGTAAGTTACATACAGCATAAATGGGAAATAATTATTTAAGGTCAAAGAATTGTAGAATGGTAACTCTCATCCTGGATGGGACCTCTGTGGTAGGAATCAGAACCTTCTTCTTTAGTGGTTCACACATTACACATGTGTTGTTGGATGCCCAGACTGATGAAGAACCCAGAACAAGAAGGAATAAACAAATAGCTTTCCTGATATGTAAATATTCATCAGTTATATCCTTCTTGGAAATGGATCTTGGAGTATTCCACGCTTCCCTTCTAGCTCCCCTTTTTCCCATTAGAAGGTAAGATCCCTGAGGATTTGCTTATGTTTGTAGCCTCAATGCTCAGCATGATGGGCACAAACTCAGAACTCAAAAATGCTTTTTCATTCATTTTCCAAACAGTTTTTACTGTATCTGTGAGTCTGTTTCAATTTTTTAATTCTGAAATTAACAAATACCAAATAAAATATGCAAACTAGAACAGAAAAAAGAGGATTGTACCTAAAAATACAAATCTCTATTATGTATAGCCTGCACTTCCTTTCAAGTATATATTCAACATGTAACTTCTAATCTATATATGTTAAAGGTTTCAATGGTTCTCTTTTCTTTCTTTTTTTCAGGCGGGACTCTATTACTACTCCTTTTTTTCCTTTTATCTCCTTCCCAATTGAAAAGAAAAAAAAAACTCTTATAATAAATACTCATAGTCTAGCAAAACAAATTCCCACATTTGCCATGTTAAAAAAAATGTTTTATTTCTGCTCCTTGAATCCATCACTTTTCTGTCAAAAAGTGGGTAGCATGCATGTTTCATTCTCAGTCCTAGAATCTATCTGAATGTCGAAGGATGTGCAAGATTCCTTCTAAGCCAAAATTCAACAACTCCCTTATTTCAGGTATCAGATCCCTCCACTAATCTCAAATATGTTTCCCCTAAACCCCAGCCTCACCTTCCTCATTTTACTCTCTCTTTGCCTTATTCTGACCTTCAATTTCTCTTTCTTATCCCTCTTAGAAACTCCTTCTCACCTTTTACCCCTTCTTTCATAGGTATCACGCTTCTCCATTTGTTCACTCCTCCATTTGCCAGTAGCAATTAGCATTCAAAGCCTTCCTCAATTTAGCTCCAACAGAGCAGTCCAGATTAAGATAACGCAATATAGTGGCTAAAGAGGGCAAGTCCTAGAATAGGGAGGAAATAGAAGCACATTACAGTTCTGACACTTACTAGCCTCTGACCATGGGCAAGTCACCTAACATCTCTGAGCCTCAGTTTCCTCATCTGTAAAGTGGAAATAATGATATGGACCTGATGGGGTTAGTACAAAGCTCATACAAGATAATGAAGATAAAACACTTAGCAAATCTTAAAGTGTTACATGAATGTCAGTGAAAAAAGTGACTTTTAACTCTATTTCCTTCACATATTCTGCATTATAGTCCAATTGGAACACCGTGCCACCTAATTTTGTCCTACCCTTTTCTGTCTCTGAGTCTTTGTTAACACTATACTTCATGCGTGGAAAAGATCTCACCCTTTCCCATCTATTGAAATTTTTTTCCTGTTTCAAGGTCCAGCTCAGATGTTACTTCTTTCAAAGGAACCTTCCCTGATCTGACCAAGTGAAAAGTCTCTCTCCTTCCTTGATATCTCACAGCACTTTGTCCCTAATACATTTCGCCTTGTAACTTAGTCAATTGTTCGGATGTCATATCCAACACCTCCCCCCCCACTATAAACTTCCTGAATTGAATTAAATGTATTTATTTATTTTAAAAGTTTTAATTCTACCTCTTATTTTTATTTCACAGTCCTCTCCCAGGAGCACTACCCATTGCTGCATGGAATCCTTCCATGAAACACAGAAAAAAGTTAGGCAAAACCAACCAACACATAGACACAATCTGCTTTGCAACATTAAGTTGGATTTCATTTAACCTTCTGAAGCAGCAACAACACTGGAGCAAGGCTAAAACAATAAACTTGACACCTTTCCCTCCTGTCTCTCCTGACTTCTACATATACCTCTCTCTACTCCTGTCATCACTACCACTATCCCTATCAATTCCCTTCAGGCTTGGTGGTGCAGTGGATAGGGTACCAGGTCTAAATGTCTAAAGACTCATCTTCCACAAGTCACTTTCCCTCAGTTTACTCATCTGTAAGGCGAGCTGGGAAAGCCAATGGCAAATCACTCTGGCATCTTTGCCAAGAAAACCCCAAATGGGCTCACAAAGAGTCGGATATGACTGAACAACAACAGCTGCAGCAACAACCGCAACATCTCTTTGGATATTCCTCCTTATTTGTATATACACCATTTCAAGAACATGATAATACCCCAGGGAGCCCAAATTTAGTGATGGCTGAAAGCACTGCCCTAGCTGAACAACATAGAGACTGTACCAAAAGTAATTAGTTAGAATAGGAAGTTGCTTTGAGTGAATAAGTCATTTTGACTATTATAAACATCAAATTAACTATGAAGGACATATGACAAAAGATGCCATCTGCATCCAGAAAAAGAACTGATAAGTAGAAGTATGTATAGAATAATTGTACATATATACATACACACACCTATTTACACACCTATTTGTGTCTAATGGTGGTCATCTCTAGGGGAGGGGACAGGGAGAAGGAACAAAAAAGAAGAAAAAAAAGAAATTTATAAGATAACTTTAAGTTGTATGTAACAGATTTGCAGTTTCATGTGCAATCTTTTTTTATTATACTTTGTTATGGAAATGTTTATTTTATTCCATAAATTAAAAATAAAATAAATAAATGTGAAAAAATAGGCAACTGCTCTACCTAGCTGTCTCTTGGTAGGAGTGGTCTGAAATTCTTATTAGTTAGGGTTGTATTTCATCCTCATCCATAAAGAGACTCTACACCCACAATTAAATTCCACATCCATTTAGATCCCTACTGATGAAAACTTCCCACAATTCATTCTCTGTTGCTGCAACTGCTACCCCCAGCTCTTTCTTTTAAGGTCAAATCTCAGCATGAATGTGCCTCACCTTTTTGAGTCTTGTTTACATGTTCCCCAAATCATGATTGGAATCTCCCAAACCAAAGATTCACTGACAAGCTGTCCCTGGTCAGTTACTGGGTAGGGCTTGTTTACTTGTAGGCTTGTTCTGCCCTGCCCAAGAGCATGAGAACATCATCAGCTTGCCTTCTTTCCCTGTGGCCTCCCTCTTCTCTGGACTGAAAGGAGGCCAGCTTCCCATTCAGCTGTTTTCCCTTTTTCCATCTCAGTGTAATCTGGGTTATCAACTCCTATCTAAACATTGTGTCTAGTTGAGCCATTGTTTCCAGAACTTTTTCTGTGAATCCTGGAAATCCTTACCCTGTATCCTTCTGCCTAGTGCTTCCCCCTTCACAATCACAGGGTACCTTGTTAAAGAGACCTAGACTTGAAGTCAAGTGTCCTGATTTCAAGTTTCAGCTTTTCCACTCCATAGCTATATGACCATGGACCAGGTATTTCATATCAATAAGCTTTAGTTTTCTTCTCTGAAAATACAGATAATATCCAGACTATTGTTGTTGTTCAGTTATTTTTCAGTTGTGTCCAACACCCTATGACCCTATTTGTGGTTTTCTTGATAGAGATGCTGGAGTGGTTTGCCATTTCCTTTTCCAACTCATTTTCTAGATGAGGAACTAAGGCAAAAGTTAAATGACTTGCCCAGGATTACACAGCAAATAAGTTTCTACAGTCATATTTGAACTCAGGAAAATAAATCTTTCTGATTTGAAACCTGGCACTCTATGCTGTCTTAATATCTGTACTATTTATCTTTAAAGTTTGTGGTAAGGAAGATGAGAGTACAGATGAGGACCCGGGAGAACTCTTCCAACATTCCCCCTCCAAATAATTTTAAAATAATGCCTCAAATAAAATTTTGGAGTAACTTCAGGAACTCAACCCAGAGATGGTATGGGAGTCAGACAATTGGTCAAAAAAGACATAAGCAGTTCTGGGACACATTCTAGGACAAAGAGGAGCGCTTGCAAAAGAGGAGTGCTCACAAGAGAGTAGGGGCACTAGTAACGGTTACAGTGCCAAGAGGAGTGCTAGTACTTGCAGTTGCAGGGGAGCAGGGCCCTTTCCTGGGTGAAAATCAGAGCACAGACCAGGAGAGCAATGTTCACACCCTCCTTGCATCACATCACCTCGAAAGTCCCCCAAACTTGCAGGACCTCAGAACTAGCTCTGAAAATGGTAGCACAAAAAAGGCTAAAGTTTGGCACAGTGCCTCTCTATATCAAGGTCAGCAGAGCCCAACTTTAAGATAAAATTCAAACCAACAAAAGACCAACAACCTATTTTGGTGGCAAGAAAGACCAAGACAAACTTAGAAGAAGGCAACAATGTGAAAATAGCTACAAATAAAACCTCAAAGAAAAATGCTAATTGTATCCAAGGCCAGAAAGAATTCCTGGAAGAGTTCAAGAAAGAGGTAAGAGTGGTAGAGGAAAAACTGGGGAAAAAATGTGAGTGATACAAGAAAATGATTTAAAAGAAAAAGAATTATCAGCTTGTTAAAAGAGGCACAAAAAGTACTGAAGAAAATATCATCTTAAAAAATAGACTTAATCAGATCTAACTAATTGGAAAAACATCAGTTGCTCATGGCTGGGTCAAGCTAATATAATAAAAATGACAATTTTACCTAAATTAAATTACATATTTCATGCTATACCAATCAATCTACCAAAAAGTTACTTTATAGAGCTAGAAAAAATAGTAAAAAAATTTATTTGGGAGAACAAAAAGTCCAGAATACCAAGGGAATTAATGAAAAGAAATGCTAGAGAAGGTGGCCTAACCATATAAGATTTTAATCTGTATTATAAAGCAGCAGTCATCAAAACTACTTGGTACTGTCTGAGGAATAGAGTAGTGGATCAATGGAATAGATTGGGTACATGAGACTCAGCAGTCAATGACTATACTGTTTGATAAACCCAAAGACCCCAGTTTTTGGGATAAGAACTCACTATTCAACAAAAACTGCTGGGAAAACTGGAATATAGTATGGAAGAAACTTGGCACAGATCAATATCTAACACCATATACCAAAATCAAGTCTAAATGGGTGCATGATCTAGGTATAAAGGCTGATACCGTGAGCAGTCTAGGAGAGCAAGGAATAGTTTACCTGTCAGATTTATAGAGAAGGGAAGATTTTATGACCAAACAAGAGTTAGAGAGCATTAGGAAATGCAAAATGGATAATTTTGATTACATTAAATTGAAAAGTTTCTGTACAAATAAAGCCAATGTAACCAAGATTAAGAGGGAAGTGGAAAATTGGGAAAGAATTTTTACAACCAGTGTCTCTGATAAAAGCCTCATTTCTAAAATATACAGAGAATTGAGTCAAATCTATAAGAATACAATTGATAAATGGTCAGAGGATATGAACAGGCAGTTTTCAGAGGAAGAAATTAAAGCTATCTATAAGCATATGAAAAAATGCTTTAAATCACTATTGATTAGGGAAATGCAAATAAAAACAACTCTGATGTACCACATCTCACTAATCAGATTGGCTAAGATGACAAAACAGGAAAATGACAAATGCTGGAGAGGACATGGAAAAATAGGAACACTAATGCATTGTTGGCAGAGTTGTGAACTGATTCAACCATTCTTGAGAGCAATCTGGAACTATGCCCAAAGGGCTATAAATAATTGCATACCCTTTGACCCAGTAATACCACATCTGGGGTTGTATCCCAAAGAGATCACAGAAGTGGGAGGAAGACCTGTATGTACAAAAATATTTATTGCAGCTCTTTTTGTGATGGTAAAAATTTGGAAATTAGGGGGATGCCCATCAATTGGGGAATGGCCAAACAAGTTGTGGCATATTAATGTAATGGAATATTGTTGTGCTATAAGAAATGAGGAACAGATGGACTTCATATATACCTGGAGAGACTTATATAAACTGATGTTGAGTGAGAAGAGCAGAACCAGGAGAAATTTGCACACAATTACAGACACAACGTATATGTGATGACTGACTTTGATAGACTGGGCTCCTCTCAGCAATGTAAGGTTGTAAGACAACTCCAAAAGACTCATGATGAAAAAAGATATCCACATCCAGAGAAGGAACTACAGAGTCTGAATGCAGATTGAAGCAAAGTACTTGCTCTCTTTCTTTTTCTTGTTTTGTTTTGTTTCCTCTTTCCCATTGTTCATTCCATTAGTTATAATCCTTCTTTACAACCTGACTAATGTTTAATGTGAAGGTATTTGTAGATCCTATATTTGATTGCATGATGGTATGGGAAGGGAGGGGAAGGAGAGGGAAGGGGAGAAAATTTAAAACTCAAGGGATTGTGGAATTGAATGTTGCAAACTAAAAGTAAATTAATTAATTAATTAGTTGATTAATAAAAATAGACTTACCCTAATGGTAAAAGAAGAACAAAAATTCCCTAAAGAACAGAACTCCTTTAAAAGCAGAATAGACCAAATGGAAAAAGAAGTACTAAATATCTCTGAAGAAAATAACTCCTTAAAAATTAAAATCGGGCAAGTGGAAGCTAATGATTCCATGCAACTTTAAGAAATAATAAAACAAAGACAAAAGGATGAAAAATAGAGAAAAATGTGAAATATCTTATTGGAAAAACAACTGATCTGGAAAATAGACTGAAAAGATATAGTTTAAGAATTATTGGACTACCTAAAAGCCATAATAAAAAAAATTCTAACCATCATATTTCAAGACATTGTAAAGGAAAACTACCCTGATATCTTAGATCTGAAAGATAAATTTGACATTGAAAGAATCCACCAATCACCTCATGAAAGAAGTCCCAAAATGAAAATTCCTAGGAATGTAATAGCCCAAATCCAGAGCATCCAGGTCAAGGAGAAAATATTTCAAGGAGCCAGAAAGAAATAATTAAAATATTGTGGAACCACAGTCAGAATCACACTAGATTTAACAGCTCCACATTAAAGGAGCAGAGGGTTTGGAACATGGTATTTCAGAAGGCAAAGAAGCTAGGATTACAACAAAGAATAACCTACTCACCAAAACTTAGTATAATCCTTCCGAGGGAAAAAAAAAGCCAGATATTTAGTGAAATAGAGGACTTTAAAGCATTCCTAATGAAAAGACCCAAGCTGAATATGATAAATGAAAGAAAATGAAAATATGATATGAAAATGATATGAAATATGATATGAAAATATGATAAACAGAAGACTCAAGAGAAGCATACAAAGGTAAACATGAAAGAATAATCAGGAGGAATTCAATGGAGTTAAATTATTTACATTTCTATATGGGAAGGTGATACATGTAACTCCTAATAACATGATCATTATGAGGGCAGTTAGAAGGAGTCAATACAGAAAAAGTGAATGGGTATGAGTCAATTATGTTTAGGATGATCTCCCAAAAAAGAATTTAGGGGTGAGAAAGAGGGATGCACTGGGAGAAGAGGGAAGGGAGATGTAGAATGGAGCAAATTTTCTCGCATAAAGGAAACTGCAAGGAAGAGCTTTTATAGTGGAAGGAAAAATGGGGGGGAGGGTGTATGGTTGGCAGTGCTTGATCCTCACTCTCATTGGAATTGATTCAAAGAGGGAAGACTACACACACACACACACACACACACACACACACACACACATATGTATGTATGTATATGTGTGCATGCATGTACATATATAAGTACACACACAGACACTCAGTTAAGTATAGAAATCTATCTTACCGAATAGAGAGATAGGAGGGGAAGGGGATAAGCAGTATGGAGAAAAATCATAAGGGGGAGGACAGATTGGGGGAGGCATTGGTTGGAAGCAAGATAGACTTTTGAGAAGGGGTGGGATAAAAAAAGAGAAGAATAAAAAAGAGAAAAATGGGATGGAAGGAAATGTGTGTTTAATGATCATAACTGTAAGTGTGAATGGGATGACCCATGAAGAGAAGCAAATGGCAGAATAGATTGGAAACCAGAGTCCAACAATATATTGTACACAAGAGACACACCTGGAATAGAAAGACACACACAGAGTTGAAATGAGGGAATGGAGCAGAAACAATTATGCTTCAGTTGAAGTGAAGAGAGTAGGGATGGCAATCAAGATCTCAGACAGAGCGCAAGCAAAATTAGATGTAATTGAAAAAGATAATCAAGAAATCTAAATTTTGCTAAAAGGTCCCATAGACAATAAAGTAACAAGTTTCTCTGATAAAGGTCTCATTTCTCAAACAGATAAGGTATTGAGTCAAATTTATAAACATAAGAGCCATTCCCCAGTTGATAAATGGTGAAAGGATATGAATAGGCAGCTTTCAGAAGAAGAAGTCAAAGCTATCTATAGGTATATGAAATAATTATCTAAATCACTATTGATTAGAGAAAGGCAAATTAAAACAACTCTGAGGTACTACCTCACACCTATCAGAAATGACAAATGCTGGAGGGGAAGAGGGAAAAAAGGTATTTTAAGGAATTATTGGTGGAGTAGTGAACTGGTCCAACCATTCTGGAGGACAATCTGGAACTATGCCCAAAGCATTATAAAATGGTGCATATCCTTTAACTCAGTAATATCATTAATACATCTGTATCCCCAAAGAAATTAAAGAAAATGGAATAGAAACTATATGTGCAAAAATATTTATAGCCACTTTTTTTGTGGTGATAAAGAATTGGAAATTGAGGGGATGTTCATTAATTGTGGAATGGCTGAGCAAGGTGTGGTGTATTGTTGTGATGGAGCACTATTGTGCTAAAAGAAATGATGAGGGGGGTTGGTTTTAAAAGAAACATGACAAGATCTATTGACCTGATGCAAAATGATGTGAGAAGAACCAGGAGATCATTGTACACAGTAACAGCAACATTGTAATGATAATCAACTGTCAAAGACTTGGCTGCTCTGACCAATACAGTGATCCAAGACATTTCCAAAGGATTCATGATGAAAAAATGTTATCCACCTCCAGAGAGAGAACTGATGAACTCTAAGTGTAAATTGAAGTATAATTTTCTTCCTTTAATTTTTTTGCTCCTTTAAAAAAATAATATGACTAATATGGAAATGTGTTTTGCATGATTTCACATGTATAATTGATATCATATTGTCTCCCTTCTGGGGGGGAGGAGAATCTGGAACTCGAAATTTAAAAAGAAAGGAATATTTAAATATTTTTTCAAATAAAATAAAATAAATAAAAAATAAATTTTGTGGCAAGGATCAAATTAGATTAAGGATATATAAATCTTTGTAAGTATAATTCAGTATGTAAACAAATATGAATTATAAGAGAAATAGAATGTAAGCTCTTTGAGGGCAGGGACTATTAAGTATTTTGTTTTGGGAGCATTTTTGGCCTTTGTCTTACTAGTGTTCGTTTTTAAAAATATTTTACTTTTTCCCCAATTACATATAAAAACAATTTCTAAAAAAATTTTTTTTAATTTTGAATTCCAAATTCTCTCCCTCCTTCCCCTCCTTCCTCATTGAGATGGCAAGCAATTTGATATAGGTTTGAATTACTAGTTTTTACCACAATGCCCTGCACAGAGTAGGGACTTAAATTCTCTGAAGTAGAAATCTGGGAAGATTTCTACAAACTAATATAAAATGAAGGTAGCAAAACCAGAAGGACAGTTTACACTCTATAATATTATAAAGCAAAACAACTTTGAAAGACTTAAGACTCTCATCATTACAACCATGACTCCAGAAGAATAATGAGGAAGCATGTTCCCCACCTCATGACAGAAGTGATGAATTCAAAGGGCATAATGAGACAATTTGGAGGACATAGACAACACAGGAATGTTTTGCTTGACTATGAATAGTTGTTGTAAGAGTTTTATTTTTATTTTAATTTTTAATTAGAGAGAGACAGAGGATAGAAAATAGATTTTTATTTATTAAGGAAAATTTCACTTAATTTTTTAAAAATTTAAATGATCTAAATTGAATTTGACTAATAGGAATAATACTAGTGTCAGAGAAAACTGACCCCTAAGCATACTCTGAGTTAATTATCCTATCAGGCTCTGACTTATTCTTTTGTACATCAGAGGACATGGCTTTAAGCCATAGTATTTCCAAGTAGCCTTTATTCCTGTCTTATCACTTCTGTCATAGGTATGATCCTTCTGTGAATAAGAGAATACTGAGGTCATACATCACCTAAAATCCTAAGGTTGGAAGAGACCTCAGAAAAGAAGAGTGTACATTTATGTGGCAATTCATAGGCCATATGACCATGAAAAAGACTTCTTCAACTCTCCCCTGACCTACAGGCAACACTACATTTAAATCATCCAAGACAGATGTTTATGAAATTTAATTGCATCTACTGAGAGGACTGCTCATCAATTGGGGAAATGGCTAAATTAGTTGCTAGATATGCATATGATGGAATATTATTACGCTATAAGAAATGATGCAAGGAGTGGTTTCAGAAAAGTCTGGGAAGACTTATGTGAACTGATACAAAGGAAAGTGAGCAGAACCAGGAGAACAGTTTCCACATTAACAGCAAAATTGTAAAGATAATCATCTTTGAAAGGCTTAATAACTCTGATCAACCCAATATTGCTGTTGTTCAGTCATTTCAGTCATGTCCAACTCTTTATGACCTTCTTTGGGGTTTCCTTGGCAAAGATACTAGAGTGGTTCTCCAGCTCATTTTATAGATGAGGAAACTGAGGCAAACAGAATTAAGTGACTTGGCCAGGGTCACATGACCAGTAAGTGTCTAAGGCCAGATTTGAACTCAGGAAGATGAGTCTTCCATGCCAACCATTCTGTTCACTGCACCACCTAGCTTCCACTAGGACATTAAATTAGATGTTCTTGAAGATCCTTCTGACTACAAATTTGTGGTCATATGTGTAATTTTACTGGTTGGAGGAGAAGAAGAGGGAGTCTCTGGAAGGTGACTGGAATAAAATCTTTATAACTAGGACTCATGGTCGACTCCCTTCTTTTTGAGAAAAATATAATTTTTCTCTTATGGGTCACAAAGTCTAATTTCTTTACCCAATAACAGTTAATGTAGGAATCCCTAGTCTCTGACCTGTTAAGGCCTGTCTCAGGAATGGACAGTTTTTTAATTGGGAAAAAAAGTTTTAATATCTTTAGTTTTCCTTTCACCTTTATTTTAAAAATATATCCCTCGGGGGGTGGAGCTAAGATGGCGGAGAGTAAGCAGTGACTTCTCCAAGCTCCCCAAGAATTTCATCCTTGGGAGCTAAAAAGCAAATTTGAGCAGATTTAAGAGTGACAGAACCCATTGGGAGACAGAGAGGGACAGATTCC
>CM053582.1:435026789-435095897 GCA_028627135.1 Pseudochirops cupreus
GAGGGAGGGGGGAGGAAGGAAGTGGGGAGGAAGGAAGGGAGGAAGGAAGTGGGGAGGAAGGAAGGAAGGGAGGAGGAAGGAAGGAAGGAAGGAAGGAAGGAAGGAAGGGGAGGAAGGAAAGTGAACCAATTATTTAACAGACATTTTGTGAGTGCCTACACTGTGTGAAGTGCTGAGAATACAACGACAAAACTGAAACAGACCTTGACCTCAATAATAATATAAGCATCGTGATGTCCTGAGAAAATGATTCTGGGGTCCCTGCTTTAGAGAATTCAAGGTAAGTCTTAGATTTTGACAGGCAGGAGAACTAAAGGGATAAGGATATTGACCCTCAGCTTTCCCTCAGCCCCGAATGGGCTGAAAGAGAGGGCGGAGTCAGGAGAGGAGCTCATACCACCAATCAACCCACCAACATTCATTAAATGGGGGAGGTGGGGAGGGCACTCCCTCTGCCAATGAAGATTGGCACCTCTGTTTGTCTTCTCACTTTGTTCAGAATTTATTCTCACCTGGGATTAAGGACAAACTCTAAGGATTGCTACAAAACTGGTAAAAAGCTGGTGACAGACCCCAAGTCTGCTGTCTGACAGCCAGCCTACAGCAGTACAGAGAACACATGACCTAAGGGTTGGTCACCAGGTAGCAAATGTTTTTAGCCACAAGATCCATGAAGGAGAGCCAGGAGTTAGGAAAAAACAACTTCTCAAAAGGGTTTCTGTACAAATCTGTTCGCTCTCCTCCTTTAACCAACATCCCTTCCACCACTACCACCACCAGAGACAGAGAGAAAGCTCAAGGGTGGGAAAGGGAGAAGGAATTTTCCAGCCTCCAAAACCTGCCCCAAAAGACCCAGGGCAGAAGGAGATGAACTAACATTAGCTAGAACCTCTATGAAGATGGGGCATCTATAAGGATGGGGCTTCCTAAAGGCCCCCTCCACGTGAAGAGGGAGATTGTCCCTCATCTGTGACCTTTAAACAAGTTCCTCCCCACGTCTACCTTCTCCATCCCCAGCACTACTATACCCCCTCCCCTGTATTTCTCCTTTCATTCACTCAATAACTTCTTCCCCTACCCCCATGTCCCTACACAACACACACACACACACACACACACACACACACACACACAGTGTTTTCCTAGTTCTACAATCCCAGACGCATATGGGAGGGACATCACCATAGCAACCAGGGGCCTGTCTCAGCTTCAGCATCATCAGCTCCCTGGGGAAATGAAAGTGTCATCCGAGCAAAGGGAGGTAGAGGCATGGTCGAGGGTAGCCCTTGTCTAAATGTACACATGTAACCTGAGACAAGAGCAAAGATGACAGGGGGAATTCACAGGAGCCCCCGTGCCAAGAAAATATAAGCACCTCCTCATTAATTTGGAAGATGGAACAGAAAGAATGGTGGTGGCAGGTTTAGGAGGATGGCACTGGTACCACCTTCCAGCAGGACATCCAGGGCTTAGGAGTGGTAAGTGGCAAGGACCCAGGGGCCTTGAGTATAAGTAGTGACTGCTTGTTTTGAATCTTTGCACATGAGAGGGCATATGGATGCCTGCCATTCCATGTGGCTTGGGGTCTGCATGACCTTCCCTAAGCACCAGGAATCATGTATGCATATTGATACACGAAAGTCAGAAAGCCTCTTCATTGCCAGGGAAGAATCTAGTCCAGAAGATGGGGGAAGTGTCAGGTAGGTAGGCAAAAAATAAATTAAATAACAGGACAGCAAGGTAAATCACTTTGTCTTCATAGAAGGTAGCGCAGAAGGGATGCTGAGATTGAAGCCAGAACTTACCCCACATAGAATGAACCTCTAGCATTGTATATGGTGGGAAAGGAGTGCAGGGCTGGGAAGAGGAGGATGGGAGAAGATTCACAGAGAAATTTCATCTAATCCACACACAGACAGCCCATGGCTCCTATTAGCAGTTTGGTCCTGGCCCTCCTTGCCCCAGGGACACATTTTTGCTACTTTTGAAGCTATACCATCTTTGCCTCCTCCCTTATTCCCAGAGTTCCCTTGACCCTTTCAATGAACTTGCCCCAGGCACAAAAATAAGTCTCCATGAAACCTCCTAGCATCCTCGGGGACAAAGCCCTTGTGATCTAGGCAACGTCTCCAGAGACCACACTCCTCCTGACCTAAGCTGGGCGTAGTTTTGGCCCAGTGGAGCCTGACTGCTTTCCCAGCTGATAACTTTCTTCAGGAGAGAGGGGGAGACTCTCCCCAACCAGAACGACAGGAAGGTGCCTCAGGAGATTATGATGAAAAAAAGGAAGAAAGAAGCTTGTGTTAGCTTAGTAAAGTTCTTGTTCTTCCTGTCACCCAACTAAGGGATTTAATGAAGAAGCCCTGAGTTGAGTGTTAGGATTCCTGAATCCCAGTTCTAGGTCTGTCATTAACTAGCCAGGTAACCTAAAGAAAGTGTGATGTAATGAAGAGGCCTAGCTTTTTAAGTTAGAGGATCATAGAAACATTGATTTATGACTGGAAGGGACCTTTGAAGTAATTTAGCCCAGTCTCCTTAATCTACAAAGGAGGAACTAAGCTCCATAGAGGCTAGTTGATTCAACCAAAGTCATGTAGACAAAAAGTAAGGGGCAGAGCCAGGATTATAAACCCCAACCCTCTGGCTCTAAATTCAGCATTTTTTTCCACTGTACGACACTCCCCTGGTTCAAATTCTATCTCTGATACTTATTTACATGACTAATATCTAGCAAGTTGAAACATCTCAAAGTCTTGGTTTCCTTATCTGTAGAAATGAGGCAATTTGGGGCAGTTAGGTGGCACAATGAATAGAGACTCAGCCCTGGAGTCAGGAGGACCCGAGTTCAAATCTGCCCTCAGACACTTAACACAAAAACTAGCCATGTGACCTTGGGCAAGTCACTTAACCCCAATTGCCCTGCCTTCCCCCCTCCCAAAAAAACAAACAAACAGAAATGAGGCAATTCCCCCAATGTCTAAATTCTTTTCTAGCCCTAATCTTATAATCCTAAAATACTAGCTTCCTCAAGTCTTAGTTTCCCCATCTATCTGTAATATCCTGCTTATCTCAAAGTTTTAATGTGAGGGAAAATGAGTATGAAAATATATATTGCATATGTAATATATAAACATGTTATTGTCATTGCTGTTGTTCAGTCATGTTCAACTCTTCATGACTCCATTTGGGGCTTTCTTGGCAAAGTATTGGAATGGTTTTTCATTTCCTTCTCCAGCTCACTCTCCAGATGAGGAAACTGAGGCAAACAGGGTTAAGTGACTTGCCCAGGGTCACACAGCTGGTAAGTTCCTGAGACCAGATTTGGACTCAGGTCTTCCTGACACCAGGCCTGGCACTCCATCCAATGTGCTACCTAACTGCTGTGTGTGTATGTATGTATATATACAGACATATACATATCTAGATATATATACATATATGTATATGTGTGTGTATATATGTATACATACATACATACATAACTAGAGATAAGTGGAAATGGATAGATAAAGGGATAGATAACTAGATGGTGATAGATTAAAGGATAAGTACAAAGGTAATAGATAAAGAAAAGGATAAGTACATAGATTATAGGGCAGCTAAGTGCTACGGTGGATAGAGTGCTGGGCGTGGTCAGGAAGGCCTGTGTTCAAATCCAATTTCAAATACTTACTAGCTATATGATCCTGGGCAAGTCTCTTAACCCTGTTTGCCTCAGTTTCCTCATCTGGAAAATGAGCCGGAGAAGGAAATGGCAAACCACTCCAGAGTCTTTGCTAAGAAAACCCCAAACTCATGAAGAGTTGGACACAACTGAAAAACAACTGAACAACAAAGATGATAAATGGATACAGGAAAAGGTGGACGTATAGATAGATATTGTGTGGTTGAGTGGTTTGTTCTTTGTTCTCAAAGAGGACTGTGACATCAGGAAGATGACATCATGACTTACAAGTGAACTGGATTGAAGTGAGGGAGGGCTGTGCAGGGTCACCAGCCTCACTTTCTCCTCCAGAGCCATCTGGGTCCAGTGGCCAGATATAGATCAGGACGACTGGAGATGGCCCAGCATGTAAATAGATAGATAGATAGATTAATTGATAAGTGGCACAGTACCGTGTAGTCAGGAAGACCTGGTTCTGTTTTTTATATGTATTTGCTTGCGTAACTGTGGGCAGGTCACTTAACCCCTCGGTGTACCAATTTCTACGTAGCAGAGAAGATAACAATCTTCACTGGTAGAGAGAGTTTCCTTATTGCAAATTTCCTATAACAATGAAATCATAGGTTTTGTCAGAAATTTAAATAATAGGTATAGACAATAGGATTGTAGATTTAGAACTGGAAAGGAACTTAAAGGCCATCAAATCTAACTTCCCTCACTGTATTGATGAGGAAACTGAGGCACAGAGTGTCTTGCCCAAAGTCACAGAGGTAGTGGGATAAGAACCCAGGTTTTATTGACTCTAAGTCCAGTCCTCTATCTGCTTTACCACCTTGCCTCTCCCAGAGTCAAAAATGCCCCAATACCTTTGTCTCAAGCCTCTAATTTTGCATAAGGTCCCAAATGGGACCTGGGAAATGGAACTTTCTGGTCACCATAAGTAAAGGTGGGGTCCTTCACTAAGGAAACTGCCTCCTCCTCCAGGAAGAACTGTCAAACAGGAGAGGGTCGTGCGATTTGGGTGAATGAGCTCAAAAGAGTTGCTTCATATTCAACACACAAACTGTCCCTAGGATTCCTGACTTTCATTTTGTATCAGGCAGAGGTGGTAGCGTCTCTCAGGTATATAAATACATACTTGCTCCTGCCCTTGGTTACATTCTGCAGTCTGGAGGTGGCTGGGTACATGTAGCAAAGCAAAAAAAAATCTAACTGATTGTATTTATCATCATCATCAAACAGGCTAGGAAATTAGTAGTCAGGGAGGAGATGAATGATCAGAGTTACTTAGAGACTGCTCCTCTAGCAGAGAGAACTGCAGATCCTTGGAGCTAGTCCCCAGTCCTCCCCCAAGAGGCTCAGCAGGGACAGCACCCTGGCAGGGAGAAGAGAGAAGGCACTTGTAAGGAGAGTTTTGGTCAGGGGATTTAAGGAAAGGCTGCATAGGGAGAGGGGGACCTGAAGTCATCCAGCAACCAGCCAGTCCTCTCCCCTCCCCCATGGGTATCATGTGGAAGCTGGGCTGAGCAATGAAGGATTTAATGGTGGGGAAGGGAAAGCATTAGACGCTGAGTCACCAGAGCTCATTCACTTGTTCATTCATTCATCTTTCACTGATCCTTCACTCAAGATGCTGTTCCTGCTGCATCTGCTGAAGCTCTCTCTTTGTTCCCCTTTCTCCCTTCCCTTCCGCCTCTCCCCACCCTTTCCTCCTCCCTCCCCCCAGCACATACTCTCTCTTTCTTCTTTCATTCTCTCTGTAAAGTCTTTTTATTTGCACTCTCATCCCTTCTTTTTCTTCCTTGCTTAACCTCCCTTTCCCCACCTTCTTCTCTTGGAAAGAGGCAGCTTTCCTCTTGAGACTGTATGCAGGTTTCTTATGCAGGCAAAGAAACCAGGTCAAGGTCATCCTTCAGTGACAATTCTACCTGTTTGTGCTCAGTTTCCTAACCCTCTCCAACCTGGTTCTGCCTCCCTTAAAGGATCAGAGATAGGATCATAGATAAATAGCCCTTATCCACCATCTAGTACAACCCCTTCGTTTTACAGATGAGGAAACTGAGGGCTATCAAGGTTGAATGAGGTCTAGAGAGGTTGAATGAGTCTGCAGAGGTTGACCTTGCCTAAGGTCACATAGGCAGTAAGTGGCAGGGTTCCAATTCAAATACTGTGTGACTTATCTAAGGTCACGTAAGTTATAAATGATGTAGCCAAGATTTGAGTCAAACTCTGCTAGTTCCAAATCCAGCAATCTTGCCATGGGAGTATTTGGGGAGGAAGGGAACAAAGAGAACAAAGAATGATCAGGAGGAGTGAGAAGTTGAGCTCTCTGACAAGTGCTAGATCATATAGCTCATGAATTCACAGTTGCAAATAGTCACTGGATCCAACTCCCTCGATTAACAAGTGAGGAAACTGAGGCCCAGATGGGTCTGACTCACCCAAGGTCACCTAGCTAGTAAATAACAGAGCCTGTATCCAAATTTCAGATGCAGGGCTCTTTCTACTATACTATATAGCCTCCCAGTCTCCCCCATCTACCTCCCCTCTAGGAAATGTGAACTGTAACAACCAATGTTTAAGCAATTGCCATACTGAGAACACTGAGTTAAGTTGTGAGGGTAATACAAACACCCAGGCCCAATCCCATCAATCCAAAGAATTTAGTCTAATAATGGAAACCTGACTCATAAAAATTGCAAGGCTGTCCTAAAGTAATATCTTCTGGGTCACAAACGCACCCTGATCTAGCTTTCTAGAGCCAGTCTTCTCCAAACTCCTCAGACCGCTAGTGACCCAGGCTGGGATCTTCACCGAAAGCCTGCTTGTCCGGACTTCCTCTTTCCCTTCTTGCTTTGAATTTTAGACGCGAGCAATCAAGAAAAACGCCGTCCTCTAGGAGAAAGGGAACAGATGAGGGAGACGTGGAGAGAAATAGCAGATTTCAGGGCAGCAATAACAACCTGGAAAACTGCCTGAGGAAGGTAAGTGTGAGAAAATTACCATACATACACATCATATGCAAATGCACTTGTGGCCCACCTATTTGATGCACCTGGTGTCAACTCAACAAGAATTTACTCCACACCAAGAATAGAATTATAGACTTTTAGGACTGGAAGGAACTTGTAGATCACCTTGTCTACCCAAACTTCATTTTACAGATGAAGAAACTGAAGCGCCAGAAGATGATCTGAGTTACTAATTACATGTCCAGAAGTGAGCTCAGTGCCGTCAGAGATAAAAAGAAATCTTTCCTGTCCCTAAGGTAAACACTGCACGCTGGGAGCACCAGCACACGTAATAGCTAAAGAACAATTCAAAACAGTAGTGTGTGCCAAGAGAACGGTACGGAGAAAGAGTTCAGGGCCCAAGAGGTTTTCCTTTCTTAATATAACAGAGCTGAACTAAAGTACCTGTTACAGTAGCTGGTATCATAGAGAACTGGAGTCAGGAAGCCAGGAAGCCTTGAACTCAAATCTCGCCTTAAATGCTTGCTAGCCTGGGCAAGTCATAGAAACTCTCTTGGCCTCAGTGTCTTCATCTGTAAAATGAGAATAATAAGTACCTACTTATTATTATTATTATACAGGATTATTGTGAGGCCCAACTGATTTTTTTTAATTGGACCTGTGTTTTCATTAATATTGGAAAATTCCAATAAAGAAACTTCCTCTACCAAAGCATCTGTTCTACAATGTATAGCCTTAGAGATTGCCTTATTTGCCCAGGATCATACAGATAGTATATATTAAAGGAAGGATGTGAAACTAGGGTTTTCTGATTCGAGTCCCAGGTCTCAGTGGACCACACCACAGAGCTGGAAGGCTAAAAGCAAACCATTCCTTATTCTCAGGGAGCTTATACTGTACTGTTATGTTGGGAATTAGGGGTATGGTGAAAGATACACGACAGACAAAATGTACACAGATAAACAAGGACAAGCTGATTGTAAGAGGAAGAGAAAACTAAAAATTGGGGCATGGGAGGAGATCACAGAGAGGTTTGTTGAGGGGTCAGTCCTTGAACTGAGGTGATTTGTTAAAAATTAATTGAATCTGATTAAGGTATGAAATGAGAGAGGATTGAATTCCAAACAGGGGGGATAGCCTCTACCAATGCACAGGGACAAGAGATGGATTTCAAGTGTGGAGAACAGCTCCGTTTATCTAGAAGGTAAAGTATTCGAGGAGGAGTCATGTTCCTCTCCTCTGTGTTATCTTCTTCTGTTAGAGTGTAAGCTCCTTGAGAGCAGGAGCTGTCTTGCTCCCTCATTTTTGTATCCTCAGAACTTATCACAGTGCCTGACACATAGTGCTAAGTAAATGCTTTTCAGTTGCTCATAATATATTATCTAGCACGTGCATGTTGACTGACTGACTAGCATTTAAGGTCATACTACAAGTCTAGGAGACCATATTTGTAAGAAGACAGACTTAGAGATTATAGGATTTAGATATCATAGGATCGCAGACCTAGAGCTAGAAGACAACTCCAGGACATTGAGCCCAACCTCTTCATTTTACAGATGGGGAAACTGAGGCCCAGAGAAGCTGTCCCTTGGTCAAAGTCATATACGTCTCCAGCAAAGATCCACAGGAGAGGGAAGTGGAATTGCTTGGTTGTTGTTGTGTTGGGTTTTCTTTTTAACAGCTTGTCAACTCAGATAGGAGTCCTTCATATTTTCTGTTGCATTAATCTGATGTTTTGCCAGACTAAGTCCCTTGATCTAGACTTATGATTTCATAGGTCCAAACCACAGATTCTAGGCAGGAGACAAATTCTCCAAGCCCTCTCAAATTCTAGTACCTTCTCTCTGCTAATTATTTCCTATTTGTCCTCTCTGTAGCTTGCTTTGTATATATTTATTTACATGTTTATTTTCCCCATTAGATTGTAAGCTCCTTGAAGGCAGAGGCTGTGTTTTGCCTCTTTTTGTATCTTCAGCACTTAGCACAGTTCCTGGCCCATAATAGGTAACTAATAAATGTTTATTAATTGATAGATTGGTGTTGCCAGGGGAAATCCTCAGTGAAGGTATGAACCAAAAAGTTGAACTATTGTGAGAAGACCTCAAGATTGAATCCAGTCTTTGTGAGCACAAAGCTTTGGTAATGAGCCATGAGCCTACAGATACAGAGCCACCAAAAGCTTTTGAGCAGGAGGGATAAGATAGCAGACCTGAACCTTGGGAACATCAATTTGGTAGCTGTGAGATGGACTGGAGAGGGGAAGAAGCTAGGAAGACCCATTGAGAGACTCTTGCAATAGTTTCAATGAGAGGTGATGAGGACTTGATAAATATGAAAAATGTTCAAGATTTGTCAACAATAACAAAATGAAGAAGATGGAAGAGTCAAGGATGGCACCAGGGTTGTGAATCTGGGTGACTGGGAAGATGGTGATGCTCTCTAATTTGGAGGAAAGGTGAGTGAATGGGGGTGTGTGTGTGTGTGTGTGTGTGTGTGTGTGTGTATGTGTGTGAGAGAGAGACAGACAGACAGAGACAGAGAGACAGAGAGAGAGACAGAGAGAGAGACAGAGAGAGGAGGGAGAGAGAGAAGAGGGAGAGAAAGAGGAAGGGAGGTGAAGGAGAGGGAGAGGGAAAGGGAGAGAGAGGGCTAGAGAGACAGAGACAGAGAGAGAGAGAGACAAAAGAAGGGGGAGAGATGGAGGGAGAGACAGAGAGAAAGAGAGAGAGAGAGAGAGAGAGAGAGGGAGGAAGGTAAGGAAGAGGGAGAGGGAGAAGAAGAGGGAGAGGGGGAAAGAGAGTTATATTTTGGACATGGTAAGTTTGAGCTGCCTGTGGGGCTTCTAGGTAGAAATGTCCAGCAAATAGTTGGGAGATAAAAAACCGGAGTACAGGAGAAAGATTGAGGCTTGATATTTCTTCCGAACAGATGTTTCTCCAATGCTTGACCTACAGTGATAGGTTAATGTCTACATTGCACTTACATAGAGAATTATCCCACTGTTTTAAATTGTTTTGGTATTGGCCATGTTCGTTAGAAGCTCATAAGAAGTCAGTACACAACGAAATTTTATAAGAAAAAAAAGATCAAAGCTCTATTAGTCTCAATTTCTTCACCTGTAAAATGGGTATAATAACATTTGCACTTACAGCACCTTACAGGATTGTGAGGAAAACACTTTGTAAACCTTAAAGAGTTAGAGAGTTTTAAAAAAAATTTTTAAACAACATAACCAAAGCTAGCGTTTATGCAGCTCTTTAAGGTTCATAAAGAACTTTACATGTTGTTGCTGGCATAGTGTCCTTGATACAAGTTTGTTGACTTTGAATTTAAGGTAGCCTGTTGTAGACAAAGAGCTGGTAGTAGCAAGAGATCATTTAGTTCAACTCCTTCTCTTTATAAATGAGGAAACAGAGGCCCAGAGAGATGTAACTCATCTGGATTTGAACTCAAGTCTGCTGATTAAAAAGGCATCTCTGTGATTGTATAGATGGATATAAGTGGAATAGCTGAAGAAGATTTCATGGGGAAAGTGGTGCTTGAGCTCAGTATTTCAAGGACAGATATGATTTGGTGTCTAAAAAGAAGAAATAAACCATGTTGGGCAGGGGTACAATGTACTAGGGAATTTGTAGAGGGAGAGCAATTCAAGCAATTCTCAAGTTCCCCATTTTAAATTCACTGGTTGGGTTAGTATTTGTCATAGACTAGAGAATAGAATTAAGTCAGGAAAACCTGAGTTCAAATCACCCATCATCCACTTACTCACTGTATAATCCTTGGGCAAGTCATTTAAACCTTGCTCAGTCTCACTTTTGTCATCTGGAAAATGGGTATGATAAAAGTACCTACTTCACAGTGTCTTTGTAAAAATAAAGTATATGTAACGCATGGATTAATGATAATAATTCTTATTTTACTTACTTACCAATGTCAGTCACCACTATCAACTGGTTACACCAAGGTGAAATTCAGATTCCCTAGGTTCCTGGTAGCAATGAGAAATTGCCAAAGATAAAGCTAGTCTTCTTACTATTGAATGATCAGCATCGTTTCTAGGACTGTCACAGCATTCTGGGTTACAGAGAGCACAAACAATCTCCTTTCCCCCCACCCCATCCCCATCTCTGCCATGCCCACACTGCCCTCCCCTACCCCCCTACTACATTGTATAATCCAGTAAATCTCCACAGTTTGGTGCCACCCAGAGATGTATACATGAGGTCATCTTTTGCTCTGTGGATGATTCAAGGATTTAGGGGCAGGCTGATGGTTCCTTTATTGCTCTGTGACCACAAACAAAAAGGAATTTTTAAATGAGATTGGGAAGGGGGAGGGAGACGGTGGAAAGAAGGAGGGTGTCCAGAAAACAAAAAGGACTCTGTGGCTGAAGACCAGAAGACTGCCTACTTTAGGAAAGGTGGGTAACGCGAGCTTCCCCCACACAGGTATTATTGCTGCCTATTGTATCTCAGATCCCCCACTCCCACCCCTTTCAGCTGCCTAGCATAGCAATGCGGATGGCTTGAGAATGGAATTCACATGGTTTCCATGGTAACTGCACATGTGTTAGCTGCCTTGGAGGATGAAGGGGGAGGGGAGAGAGGAGGCAGTGGCAGCAAGGGGCAGCTGACAAGAGTGATGGAGAGAGGGGACAGATGAGAGTAATGCCAGTCAGGCCAGCAAACCCACCCCCACACGCACACCATCACCCTCCACCCCAGCTCCAACAGAGGAAGCTAATGGAAAATTTCCAACCTTCCACCCCCTCATACCTCCAGCATCCCATGGAGATGCTAAAGAGGCTGAGGGCCACCCAGAGTCCATTATCGTGGTCACTGCAGTCACTGTTCCAAAATGTCCATTTTGGACTGTCTCCTCCCATCATTTCTGCTACATCTATCATGTTTTGTATCCTGAGCTGGTCCGAGATACAATAGGCAGCAGTAACAACGGTCTTTATCCACTTCTCTTATATGGCTCATCTTCTGTTTTCTAGCACTGTGTCCTTTTGGTTTCAAGGTCACCCTCCCTCTTAGCATCAAGTCTCAGAGAACTTTGAAAGAGAAAAAGCAAAATCCTGGGCAAGTCACTTTGTAGGGCTATGCCTCAGTTTCCTCATTTGTACATACAAATGGATTGAATAATAGTTGAAACTAGTATAGTCTTCTTGGTTCCCTGGGAGAGCCATATGGAAGCAAAAGATTTTTCCCTGGAATTAACAGCCTAGATTCCCCACTTCACCCCCTGCCCCGGAAGATTCTGGAAAATATGCCATGAGGTTCTTAAGAACCACATTTCTGTCTTTCTAGCCACCCACACCCTGGCCTGGGCAAGACGTGTGTAAGCAACTTTGGCTCAGTATTTTTACTGCTGGGTGTTGGTTTTCTGTTTGTTTTGTTTTTGTTGTTTTTTTGATGGGGGAGGAGAGGCAATTGGGGTTAATTGCCCAAGGTCACATACCTAGTAAGCCTCTGAGGCTGAATTCAAACTCAAATCTTACTGACTTACTGACTCCAGGCTCAATGCTCTATACATTGCATCACTTAGCTGCCCCTAACTGCCGGTACCTTTGCCTACTGCCCAGAGCCTTGCTTTCTTGTTAACTAGATTTTCTAGCCCAAGTTCATGACCTCTAATATCCTTTCATTCTCAGTCTTTTAGACTGAGCTTCTGATGCCTACATGTTCTTCTTTGTCTTTCCCCAGGTCTACAATGCCTACCTGTTCCTCCCAGCCCTACTTGCCCTCTC
Organism: Pseudochirops cupreus; assembly: GCA_028627135.1. Classification (NCBI taxonomy): domain Eukaryota; kingdom Metazoa; phylum Chordata; class Mammalia; order Diprotodontia; family Pseudocheiridae; genus Pseudochirops; species Pseudochirops cupreus. The sequence goes on from CM053582.1 coordinate 435,039,178, forward strand.
TAGAACTAACCTCAGACTCACAAATCCTAAGGTATCGATCATCTATGCCCAGCTTGGCAGTCCAATCCTGTTATTATATGCTAAGTTCCAGTTAGTTGAGAGGTTCTTAACAGGTAGTCCAGCTTTGTGGATGAATTTCAGGGAGTCTTTGGACTTGGATGGTGAAAAAAAGAGCACATCTTTCATTTCACTAACCTTTAGTTTACTTTGTAAACTCATGTATTTTATTTTAGACATTTGAAAATGCACATCTGACCATGTCACCCCCATACTCAGTAAGCTCCAGTGACTCTCTATGACCTCCAGCATCAAATATAAAATCCTCTCTTTAGTGTTCAAAGCCCTTCATAACCTGTCCCCCCCAAAACTTTTCCAGTCTTCTTAGATCTTACAGCCCATGCGTAAATTCTTTGATCCAGTGACATTGACCTCTTTGCTCTTCCTTAAACAAGACACTTCATGTCCCAACTCGGCATTTTCGCTGACTGTCCCTCATGCCTGAAATCCTCTCCCTTCTCATCTTCACCTCCTGGATTGCTTCAAGCTTCCTTCAAGCACCAGTTAAGAAGCCTTTCCCATCCCCCTTAATTCTATTGCCTTCTCTCATTACTACCACCAATTGAGTCTGTATCTTACTTGTTTATACAGTTATTTGTACGTTGTCTCCCCTAGGGATTGTCTTTTACCATTTTTTGTATCCCCAGCACTTAGCACAGTGCCTGGAACATAGTAGGCATTTAATAAATGCTTGCTGATGACTTGACTCACTATCCTAGGTGATCTAAACATTGGAGAAAGAGAGGCAGAGAGAGAGGGAGGACAGAAAGAGACAAAGACAGAGATAGACAAAAACAGGGAGGGGGAGAGAGAGAGAGGAAAGGAAGGAAGGAGAGAGACAGAGAGACAGAGAGACAGAGACAGAGACAGAGACAGAGAGAGACAGAGAGAGAGAGAGAGAGAGAGAGAGAGAGAGAGAGAGAGAGAGACTGAGTGCACCCTCACAAGAGAAATTAAAAGGTTCAGCAGGACAGATGATCAGGCAAAAGAGATGCTGAACATTGGCTCCTTTGGCAAACATGGATTGGAATCTGACTTCTCCTCTCCCTTCATCCTCCATTTCCTGTGTCTTGTTCTTCCTTCCTACCCACCTTGCTCTCAAAATGCAGATGTATGAATTACAAAATCTGATCGTCTGTCCCTAGTTACCACTATGACCCAGCATTTTCCTTCTCATTTTTCCATGGCATGGGGAAACTAGGTACTTATATCACTAGATAGACACCTAAGTATTCCTATCACTGACTCACTACGTGACCCTGGCTAAGTCACTTCATCTCTCTTAACCTCAATTTCCTCATGTGTAAAATCAGGGTGTTAGACTAGATGGCTCCCTTCTGGATGTAAAATGGTACAAGTCTGTAATTCTCTGAAATTTATTCCATAAAATGACAAGGAGAAACTGAAAGAGATTGGGACAGACTGGATAGCCCAGCCCAGGTCCCCATCATTTTGTCACCTCACTCAGCAGTGCCCCCAAGTCCCAGAGAAAGTGGCTTTTATTATTTCTTTTTATTTTTATCAAAGGGTATTTTTGTCAAAATTGTTTCTCCCCTGGGACAGCTTCTCCTGCCTCTGAGCAGTTTCCTCCTGTTTCCATGGTGACAGCAGCTGGTTCACATGTGTGGTTGTCATGGAAACCAGATTGGTTTTTCCTTTTCCTTCTCCCTCCCCCTACCCATTCCTTCCCTGTCTCAGCCTCCTCACCATCACCACCACCCCCCACCTTCTTTTTTTCACACCACATGCGATGCAGCAAGACAGCAAGAAGTCTAACAGTGGATAAAGATCTAGGTCTTTCTCCAAGCTTAGCTATTTCTTGGCTCCCTGATGACAGCGAACAAATAAATCTCCCCTACTTATTCCCCAGTTTCCCCACTGGCAAGACAGGTTGGTCAACATAGTCTCTTGCTAGTTTCTCATAGAACTATGTGGATGAATGGGAATGAGAACATAAAACCTATTTCAGTGCTATAGAGAAAGATAATGAATAAAAGATATAGTGTTACAAATATTATTATTCCTTAGTACTATTTTAGTCAAGGAACAAAAACAAAATCTACCCCTCCTGCTTCTTCCAAAGGGAGTTGAGGGAGAATGCTCACCCCACATTAACCCAACTACCAATTAAAACTCAAACTGATCCCCTCCTTGCCAAAACTGACATGCCTGAGAAACAGAAACAGGAGAGGGACATGGATTCTGGGCATTTTGGGTAGGATTTTAAAGCTAAGAGAGAATATTTAGTCATTTTACAGATGAGAAAACTGAGGCCCAGAGAGGTGAGCTCCATAGAATAGTGGACAGGGTATTGAATTTGGAATGAGTAGCTAGGTTCAAATTTCAGCTGTCACTTATTACTTGGGTCAACTTGGGAGGTCATTTCCTCTCTGTAGGTCTGAGTTTCCTTATCTGTAAAGTGACAGGATAGAGTTCAGTGCCTTCTAAGTTGTCTTCCACTTCTAAATGTACCTTCCCATGATACTATGAAGTGACTTATCTAAGGCTACACAGCTAGGAAATCCCTTTTAGACCTACTGCAGCTCAGAACTCCCAGACTCAAGTATTCTACCAGCCTTCACCTTCCCCAGTAGCAGACATATGCCACCCTGAACACCTTGAAGTGTTTTCAAGATGCAAATGCCTTTTACCCAGTCCAGGGCACATTCCTAAGTCCCTCTTCCCCACCCCCACATCAAAGGCAGAGACTGAAGCCTACTGTCAGCACCCAGTGAATGCCCAGGAAGTATTGCTCAGTGAAACTTTTGCAAAATTTGAGTTGGAAGGGTCCTCAGAGTCCATCTAGTCCAACCAGTATCTGGGCATGGTATCCCTCTGCAATGTTATTGACAAACGATCCTACAGTCTTCACTTGCAGACTTCCGTGGAGGAGAGATTCACTAACTCCCAGTACAGCTCATCCTGCTTTAAGACAAATCTAAACTGTTGGTATGTTTTTCCTTACCTAAACTAAATCTGCCTCCTTCTAAATTCTACACCTTGCTTCTAGCTGCTTATAATGTAAAGAATCCTGGGGATGGTTGGTTATTAGTTCAGTGACCTGTGTGTGTATATATGTGTGCACACACAAGTCTGTGTCTTTGTGTCTATGCCAGGGGTAGGGAACCCTGTGGCCTTCTAGGTCCTTAAGTGCAGCCTTTCAACTGAATCCAAATTTTACAGAACAAATCCTTTTAAGGCCACATGTGGTCTTAAGGCCGCAGGTTCCCAGCTCCTGGTTTATGGAAATGTGTGTGAAGGGATTACTGGGAAGAAGCAGATAGAGCTTTGATTCTCAGAAACACTGATTTAAGATCAGTCATGGTAGGGATTTATTCTGCCCAGGGCATGATTGCTGTTCTCTCTAGACCAGGGGTTCTTAACCTTTTTATGTCATTGACCCCTTTGGTAGTTTGGTGAAACCTATGGACTCATTAGAATTATGTTTTTAAGGGGCTGCTAGGTAGCTCAATGAATAGATCACTAGCCCTAGGGTCAAGAAAACCTGAGTTCAAATCCAGCCTCAGACACTTAACACGTATTAGCTGTGTGACCTTGGGCAAGTCACTTAATCCCACTTGCCCTGCCTTCCCCCCTCCAAAAAGGAAAAAAAAAAGAATTGTTTTTAAATGCCTAAAATAAAAGACATTGGACAAAAAGCAAACCAATTACATTGAAATAGTTATCAAAATGTTTTTTTAAAAAGTTCCTGAACCCCAAGTTAAGATCTTTTTATTTATTTATTTTTAGTGTTCCACATTCACTTCCATAAGATTTTGAGTTCTAAATTTTCTCCCCTCCTTCCCCTTCCCTCCCGCAAAATAGCATGCAGTCTGATATAGGCTCTACATATACATTCATATTAAACATATTTTCACATTAGTCATGTTGTAAGGAAGAATTAGAACCAATTTGAGAAACCACAAGAAAGAAGAAACAAAGAAAAAAGAGAAAGCAAATACTATGCTTCAATCTGCATTCAGACTCCAAGTTTCTTTTTCTGGATGTGGACATCATTTTACATCATGAGTCCTTTGGAGTGGTTTTAGATCCTTGCATTGCTGAGCAGGGCTAAGTCTATCAGTTAGTCATTGCACACTGTAGCTGTTACTGTGTACAATGTTCTCCTGGTTCTGCTCACTTCACTCAGCATCAGTTCATGTAAGTCTTTCCAGATTTTTCTGAAGTCTGCCTGCTCATCGTTTCTTTTAGAACAATAGTATTCCATCACATTCATACACTGTAACTTGTTCAGTCATTCCCCAGTTGATGGGCATCCCCTCAACTTCCAATTCCCCAAGTTAAGATCTTTTACCCTGGCTTAGCATTTGTATGCCAAGTCCAATGAATGGCTCAACCATACATTGGATAAAAACTTGGTAAAGTAGAAAGAAAGTTGGTTTTGAAGTCTGAATATCTAGATTCAAGTCATTCCTCCTTCATTATTCTCCCAAGTCCTCTTTGGACTCTCCAGACTCTGCTTCCCTACCCCCACCCCAGTTTTGTAGCTTTCTTTGATGTGTGACCTTCCCTCATTACAATATGAGCTCTTTGAGGAGCAGAGACTGCTTACATTTCTATTCTTGGTTCTTAGTACAGGTCTCTGGCATACAGTAAGCATTTAATAAATGCTTATTGATGACTGACTTTCTCTGCCATTTCCTAGTTTCAGGGTTTCGCAAAGGTTACTGGATTTCTCTGAATCTCAAGTACCATAGGATAGGGATAGAGATTAGACCTATGATTTCACTGGTATAGGAAGCTCCCTCTATCAGCGCAGGTCAGCACCTTTTCTGCAATGTATAGTCTCAGAGAGTTCCCTAAAACACTAAGAAATTAAATGACTTGCCCAAGGTCACACAATCAGCATGTGTCAAGGCCTTCCGGGCTTTGAGGCCCACTTGCTACCTATTACTCCACAATATCTTTCCTATAACGCTCCTTATCACAATGCCCAACCTGCCTTCCATTCAGGTTGTGAAAAGGGCCTTAAATGTACACAAGGGCTGAAAAATACAAACGGGAAGAACAATAAAACGAAATTGAGTGATGCCCAATTATAACGAATAAGCTCCACCTTGCAGAAGAGTTGGGAAAGTTCACCTGCCTCCCTTCACCTCTGAGGCGGGGGTGGGGGGGGGGTTGTGATTGCAGTGTTGCATCTACATTCAGACTCTACCAGTGTGCGGGGCGGTTTTACTGAATTGTTTTTCTTCTCTTTCTTTTAAAAACTCTTTATTACAAGTGTAGCACCCAAGTGATGGCTTGCTGAGGAAGGGAGGGAAGAAGGATATATTTGGAAATGAGTGTGATGTAAAAACAAAAAGCATCAAGAAAAAAATTAGAGAAAAAAAGGAAAGCTCTTTGCAAAGACCTATAAAAATCTGGGCTATCGTTACCAATCAACCATTATTTATTGAGCACCAACTATGCTCACCATTGGAATAGGTGCTTAGAGTTAAAAAACAAAATAAGCTGTAGTTCCTTGCCTCTTTGAGTTGAAATCTAGCCTCCAATTTACTAGCTGTGTGACCCTAGCCAAGTCACTTAACCTGTTTTTATCTCAGTTTCCCCATCTGTAAAACTGGGATAATAATGGCACCTACCTCCCAGGATTATTGCGACAATCAGATGAGATATTTCTAGTGTTAAGTAAAATGCTTGGCAAATGAAAGGTGATTGATAAACACTTAGTCTTTTCCTTCTTTCCTTCCTCCCTTGCTTCCTTCTTTCCTTCTTCCCTTTCTTCCTTCTTCACTTCTTTATTCCATTCCTTTCTTTCTTCCTGCCTCCCTTCCTCCTTCTATTCCTCCTCCCTTTCTTCTTTCATTCCTCTCTCCCTTCCTTTTTCCTTTCTTCCTCCCTTCTTTCCTTGCTCCCTCTCTTTGCTCCTTCTTTCTCTCTTTGAATATAGACTATATGAGAAGCTCCACTTGTCCTGTATGGAAAGGTTCATCGCTCTCCTTGGTGACAACAGCATGAATGAAGAATCTCTCCATTTTAAGTACAATGAATGAGAAAGGACGACACAATGGTACTACAAACACAGGTCTGGCTCGGGTTGGAGTATATTGCTAGAACTAAGAATCAGAGGATCATAGATGAAGAGCTGGAAGGAACGCTGGAAGCCATTTAATCTAGAGAGCTAGCCTGGAGCAATGGAAAGAGCACTAGATTTGAGTCAGAAAGCCTGGATTCAAATCTCACTTGTGTTACTAGCTGTGTGACCCTGGGCAAGTCACTGAAATTCTCTGAGCCCTGAAATGAGGGGGGTTGACTAAGGGCAGCTAGGTAACAAAGTGAATAGAGTGCCAGGTCTGAAGTCAGGAAGACTCACCTTCATGGGCTCAAATCTGGCCTCAGACACTTACTATGTGACCCTGGGCAAGTCACATAATTGTTTGCCTCAGTTTCCTCATCTGTAAAATGAGTCAGAAAAGGAAATGGCAAACCACTCCTGTAACTTTGCCAAGAAAACCTCAAATATGGTCATGAAGAATCAGACATGACTGAAACAATTAACAACAAAAAAGGTTCCTTCAAGTTCTAAACCTATGATCTTAGTACAACCCCTTCATTTCCCAGGTGGTATAATGGAGGCCTACACAGGTGAAGTGACTTATCTAAGACCATCTTGGTACCAGGTAGTAGAACCAGAGCTGGAACCAAGAGCAGCCTCTGACTCCAAATCCAGCATTCTTTCCATGGTTTAATCAGAGTGGTAAGTATAAAGGTCAAGAATACTTGGGCACATCCCTGATGAGACACATAAGCATCCGTTATTCCCTCTATATTGTGGCGTACAAGAGGGACTTCTGTTTGGGTCTGTCACTGAAAATGAATGAATGGCTGCTCAGGCTATGATCTATAATATTTCAAATTTGTGACATGGCACTTATGTGAGTGTAGGTAGAATGGACCTGGGAAGGGCTAGAGGGGAACAGGGATTCAACACTTCAGAGCCAGGGGCTGTCTGGATCTCCATGTCTCAATTCAACACTAGTGGACTTTGGTTTCTGAAAATCTATGGTTGTATTCTCCTCTCGTGTGGATACAATATATAAAAGCCCATCTTACCCAAAGTGGCAGCAAAATACAACTTAACCTCTTTGGCTGTTCCCAAGGCAGACTGCCTAGAACCCTGAACTCAAGTCATCTTGTCCCCTTAGCCTAGAAGGACTACTCCTTAAAATTGGCTCAGCAAGCACTGGGCCAGGTTTGTACTGTGCCTGCAGGGTTGTCCTCTACTTGGGCCTCAGAGAGCCATGACTGGAGGGTCACTGATGGGTCACTTCCCCCTCATTGGTTTTGTCTTTGGGAATCTTGGAATGTCCCACACAGATCACACAGTACAATGGCTGGACCATTTTCTTTCCTTTATGTTTCACCAATAGGGCAACTACGTGGCACACTGGATAGAGTGCCAGGCCTAGAATCAGGAAAAGCTGAGTTCAAGTCTGGCCTCAGACCTTTACTAGCTGGGTAACTCTGGGCAAGTCACTTGACCCTGCTTGCCTCAGGTCTATGGAACATAAGTTGGAGAAGAAAATGGCAAACCACTCCAGCATCTTTGCCAAGAAGAACCCAAATAGGTTTACAAAGAATCAAACCCAGTTCAACAACAGCCACAGCAACAGTAACCACAGTTAGCTCGCGTTTAGGCAGCAGGAAGGTTTGCCAGCCTTGTTGGTTTGGCATTCTTTTGGTCTTACTTGCTCTGGTCTCAGCACACTCTCTCTGTCCGTTGCTCTTGAATCTCAGGGGTATAGGGGATGAGCTCTGAGTAGATGGGAGGTCATCATTCCTACTACTCCCATGACCCTCATTGTCCTCATTCCGCGGCAACATGCGCAGTTCCTCAAAATACGTGAGCCAGGTTAATGTTGTCCATATGCTTACAGGCCATGTGCCCTGATCTTGGGCCTCTGGGTCAATTTCTCCACCTTAGTACAAAGTCAAAGGCCTCCCCTTCCTTTAACTGGGGCGCCATTTTTGTTTTGTTTTGTTTGCTTTTTGTTTTTTTTCTGGACCTGTGAGTTCATCGGTTTATTAAGCTCCTGGTGAGGAATCCACTAAACCAAATCAGAGTCTTGGTATAAGAACTTCATGATCCTGCAAGATCTCATTGCTTGGTACTCAAACCTCATCATTACCCTCTGCCTCTTTCCTTGGAGGGCGGAGTAAAGAGATCCTTCCCAAACCTCCACTTAAGGAAGGTGCTCAGGCCAGCCAGCCCTAGTTCTTACCCTGCTGTACTCCTTTAGGGGTGAGGGCACAGTGGATAGAGTACGAGGCCTAGAGTCAGGAAGATCTGGATTCAGATCTGATCACAGACACTTACTAGCTGTGTGACCCTGGGCAAATCACTTAACCTCTATTTGCCTCAGTTTCTCATCTGTAAAAGAGGGACACTCTGCAGAAGGAAATGGTGAACCATTCCAATATCTTTGCCAAGAAAACCCCATGGAAAAAAAGTCCACGGGGTCACATCGAATCAGACATGACTGGACTTCACCCTGCCCCTGTGCTAGGCACCTTTCCCCTTCTTCTTCCTCCTTTTGGCTTCCTTTTGTGTGCCTTCATCCTTCTGTGTGCCATTCGCCCCTTCCTTGAAGGCAGGGGGTGTCTTTATTTTTTCCTACTTTTCTCTCTCATCCTTAGCACAGCGCCTGGAACACAGTAGGCACTCACTAAAGGTTTACTGACTGAATGGACCAGTCCTAGAACACTGCACGGGATAATAAGAGGGACTTGTCCAGGACACATACTCGGGATGTGTCAATAGCAAGACCGGAACCTAAGTCTTCTGGTCCACAAATCCAGGAATCTAACAATGCCATAGTGCCTCCTGAGTAGCAGATAAGAACTTAAAATTCTTGGGGATTCTCATCCTACCAAATTGGCTGTCTGGAATAAAATGACAAGCCTTCAAGGCACTGAATGGACAATGTGAAGAGCTGGTCCCCCAAGGTTTTCTAATATTTGCCAATCTAAAGTCTCCTAAACCTTTGCATTACCTTCATGGCACTTGCTAGTCAAGTGTTAAAGCTTTCTCTCCAGGTCCTACTCCACTATGACTTGTCTTAATTGTCCATAAAGTATCATACTTCCCTTCCAACCCATCTGTAGTACTTGAATGTCAGCTATGGCTTCCACTCCCAATCTCAGTCAATGTTTATATTGTCAGCAGACAAAGAGAGGAGGGCATTAAGACTGGGTCATTGGCAGCTTGGTAGTGTGCTCTTGTCCTCAGAGCACCTTTTTATATCGCTTTCAATGCAACATGCTCTTACCATGATGACTTCAAATTAACTCACCAATCACTGGTCAACAGTGGGGGATTTGGTTATTAATTTCCAAGTTCCCCTTCATCAGTTTTCTCTTTCAATGTCCGTGCAGATCACAAAATATAATGACTGGACCATTTTCTTTCCTGCATGTTTTGCCTAGTAATGACAGTAAATATAATAACAGCTATTAAGGTTTGCAAAGCCTGTGAAATATTATCATCCCCATTTTGTAGTTGAGGAAACTGAGGCAAATAGAGGTTCAGATTAATTGACTTGCCCAAGGTCACACAGCTAATCAGTATCTGGTAGAGAATTTAAATTCAGGACTTCCTGATTCCAAATCCCCTGTATCGCCTATGCCCAACAAGCTCCCCTTCTAGAGAGTAAATTCCAAGAGCCTAGAGTGACCTTCACATTTTGTCAAAATATTTTGGAGATACCCTGTTTCCCAGAGCAGGCTGTATCCTGAACTTGTCATAACAATAAGCCTTTGCGCTCAGGATATCACCCTCTGGCAAAGACTATTACTTGGACCAGCACCAGGTGTTCACTGAACAATTCTGATCCATATCCCAGGGCCATCCAACACATATTCACAATCCCTATTCCTTGTCACTGACAGGTGCTGCACTCCTGTTCCCATCACAGAGCTTTGGTTCTGTGCCCCAAAGGGTGGGTACAACCCCTAAGACTTGAGACAATGACTGTTCCCACATGGGAACAGTAACTCAAGACCTAAAAATGATTATATCATGGTCCAGCCCAGGATTTTTAGAAGACCTGCCTTTAGTCCAGCACGTTAAGCCCTCCTCCTTAAGGGGAGTGGGGGAGGGGGCTTCCATAAGCATATGTCATTTTCTTCTGTCTGGAATTAATGAAATATCTGTTTGTGTCTTGACTCTTCTGTCTTGTCCTGACTCTAGCCTGCTCTGTTGCTTATCTCCAGCCACCCACAGGTTAGAGGCCAGTTCCGGAGCAGCTGACAATTTTGATGAAATACTTGAGCAGGACCTCAGTGGAGGATATTATCCAAGTGGCAAAAATACTAGAAAAGCCTCAAACTTTCCTGAAATAAGTCAAGTTAGATGAGGTGGGCCATGTGGGGACTCCTGGGAATCAGAGACAAAAGGGAAAGCCTGGAGCCCTGCTATTAGTATCTGCAGATCTGATGGCTAGCTGAAGATCAAGCCAAAGAGATATGAGCTAAGAAAAGTGAGAGATAACTTTAGTTTCAGGACAAAAAGAGTTGGGACCAAGTCCCCTCATTAAAAAAGAGCAAGCCTAGTGACTGACAGAAACAGAGATGCAATCAGTTCACTGGGTGGAGCCATACCTGGTAAGGTAAATATTTTATTACCTAAGGCAATAGTTGGAAGATCCCCAAGGAGGGTTAACCATACCTTTAGTTATTCCCATTCAGCACTTCGGAACAAATTCTGACATTGGTGGGGATGTTCTGTTCCATTCCTAAAGTACCTCAGCCTTCTACAGGGTTCGGGTTCCATTAATACACTGTTTTTGACTTCCTCAACCCAAGAGTCTTCTGAGTTAGAAGGTCGGGGGACATCTGAGAAGTTGACACATGATTCTCTAGGTCCAACCCCCACCCTCACTCCTGCCCCAGTCCCTAAGGACTACCCCTCAACTGTCTTATTCAGTTCATCACAAAGGGCCTTATGTAGAACAGGGGAGAGGCCCCCACCAGTAAAGAACTTTGATCTACCAATGAAGATAGTCAGTTTCCCCCCAACTTTTAATCTTAAGAGAGTTGCCTGGGATCATTGAGAAGTTGAGACTTACTTAGAATCACAGCCAATATGTATTAGAGGCAGGACTTGAACCCAGGTTTTCCCAAGTCTGAGGCCAGCCTCTGTATCTGCCATGACAATCTTCCTCCCAGCACTTTCTGATTCAGCACTCTTTTCTGTAAATGATACTTTGAAAGATTTGTGATTTCATTCATCTGGGAGCTACCTTCACCACCAGGGATCACGGCCCATCCTGTGAAATTCTTATCCATATTCTCCCATAATCTTCTGCAGAAGATCCAACCAACACCCCAAGGGTCTGAGTTCAACTGCCATACCATGGATACTGAATGAATGACGTGGTCTGTCCATTGGTTATCCATCCCTCATTTTCACTACATGACCAGTCCAGCTTTAATGTCTCTGTTGATATACATTGTATCACTTCTCCAATGTAGTCCTTCATTTCAAATGTGGTCCAGCTTTGCTTCTATCCACCACGGAAAAGATCAGGTCATTAAGATCCAATACCCAGACCTAGAAGAGATCCCAAAGTTGATGCTGGTTTTAACCTCCTCCTCTTTTTACATAAATAGAAAACTGAGGCCCAGGGAGGTTACACACAGCCACATAAGTAATAAGCATCAGAGGCCATACTTGACCTCTTGCTCTAGAGCAGTGGTTCTCAACCTTCCTAATGCTGCGACCCTTTAACACTCGTATGTGGGTGTATCTGCATGTGGGAGGACCCACCTGGAGATGGATAGAGGAGCGGTGTCAGTTCCTAAGATCATCAGAAATATGTGTTTTCTGATGGTCTTAGGCGACCCCTGTGACCCCTGTGAAAGGGTTATTCGACCCCCAAAGGGGTCACAACCCACAGGTTGAGAACTGCTGCTCTAGAGTCTTAAAAACATTGGGCCATTTCCCAAAAGTAATCCTGGTTACATTCCTCCTCCCATTCAACCCTTGGCCAATTTCACCATACATTTTCAGTGTCTGTCTATGAGCCCAGGGACCAACTCTTTGAGTTGTCCGTCCAACCCACCACAACCAACTCTCAGAGTTGCTCTTCCAACATTATCACAGTCTCAAAAAACATTCTTCCCTCCACTGGATTTCTGTTTTACTGATTATGATGAGGACTATACCTATGACTTCATATCCTCCAAGGTAAAGAAATTCCCTCTACCAATACGGATCAACACCTTCCATGAAACTTATAACTTTAGAGAGTTTCATAGAACCCTGAGAGGGCCAGGCTCAAACAACCATTATGTCTCAGATGCAGGACTTGAACTCAGCTCTTTGTGGTTCCAAGACTAGTTCTCTATGCTTCTTTGCAAATGAGGCTATCATATATCAATATATACAGTAGAAAGGATTTGTTAACCCAGCCTATATTAATCTAGGGATAGCAGGCATAAGTATAAGCTAATTGCTTCTATGTCATTAGAAAGAGAACACTATAAAATGTAATCTATGCAAATGCCATTAGTAGAAGATTCCTCATCCTGGCCTGGAGAGAGATGACCCTATATTAATAACATTAATAACAGCTAGCATCTATGTAATGTTTTAAGATTTGCAAGGCACATTACAAGTATTATTTTATCCTCACAGCAATGCTGGGAGGTTGGGGCTTTTACTGTTCTCTCTTTACAGATGAGGAAATTGAAGCAGACAGAGTGTTAAGTGACCTATCCAGAACCACACAGCTAGTTAGTGTATGAGGCGGGATTTGAACTCAGGTCTTCTTGACTCCAGGTTCGGTGTTCTATTTAAGGTGCCTCCTCCCTGCCTTTACCGTTGGGCTCTTTACACTTCACCACTACAGCATAAGTATTAACTGGCAAAGCCTTTCAGGTCCAGACTCAGCAACAGACCGTCCGTCTTCTGAAAACCAGCCTAGTTAAGATCGAAGAGATTCATTCATTTCCAGAGGGTTAGCTTCGAGGTGACAATTTCTTTTTAGCCATAGCAACTTGTGAAATCCTCTTCTGAGGTGCTGGGGGTTGTGAGCTGCGTTGGTGGAGGGAGTATACTGATGAAATCACCGATCTTTTGAAATGTTGAAGTAACGTAAGATAAGCTATAATCTTGGAAATTGTAACATGTCATGAGATAATGTTATAATGACAGGAGTTTCTGGTGCCTGGTAACGAGTCTAGAAAAAAGAAAGCTGGAGAATAAAAATTTGTCAGCATCTAACTCTAGTCAGAGAAGTGGCTAGCCTGGCCAGAACTTCCAATCTGCTTGTGATGAATAGCTCTATTATGAAGAATGGGGGCACCTGGTTAATGACATTGTCCCTTAAGGTCAACTAGTGCCCTCCCTTCCCCCAGCAACCTCCTGATCTTAATTTAATTTCTCAAGTAGGCTCTCTTTCTGAGAAGAAAATGCACCAACTAGCCCACAGAAGTCTTCTGGTCTACTTGGCATTATTATCACCTGTGTGATTTAATAAACAAGTATTACTAGCTGTTTGAATTAGTAAACATTCTAGATCAAGGGTGGGGAACCTTCTGCCTCGAGGTCACATGTGACCCTCTAGGTCCTAAGGGCCACCCTTGAGGACCTAGAGGGCCACATGTGGCCTCCTGGCAGAAGGTTCCCCACCCTTGCCCCAGATCAGCAGTCTAGCTTACAGCCCGGCCCTCCATGACATCATCCTGGGAAACAACCCCCACAAAAACACACCTGGAAACACCCAGAAAACAAAGTCCTTTCCACCTAGGTCGTTGGCATTTTCAGATGGTTCGACGTTAGATATGGATATTATTTTTTCCATGAAAATGACATTTAAAGATGATACATTATCATCTGTTTTGCCATTGCACCCTAAGGTGCATATGACCTTTCCATCTGACATGCAACTGAAATCTTCTATACTCAGTGTCTCCCTTAATAGGATACAGTCGCCTTGAAAAGTAGAGACAGTCTTTATTTCTCTCTGTCTCCCTAGTGCTTCCAGAGTACTTTTTAATAAGCACTCAATAAATCCCTTTTCATTCATTCATTCATTTATTCATCGTATAATCCTGTGATCTATATCTGGTTCTTGTTTACCCTGCCATATTTCATCATTGCCTTCCCTCGTTGACTTCACACTCAGTTGCTTACCTAAAATGTGAAAGTAATCATGCTAGATAATGCATGAAAAGTGCCTTGTAAGCATATTGTTCTACAAATATCAGCTACTGACCTGCCATAAGTCTTATTGTACAATTCAGGCCTGGTAGAAACTTTGGAGATAATAGCAACTCACATTTATACAGCACCTCAAGGTTTACAAAGTGCTTTCCATACATTATCTCCTTGGCAGCTCACAACCAGTCCTGTGAGATGGGTGTTGTTATTATCCCCAACTTACAAATAAGGAAACTGAGGCTCAGAAAGGTTAGATGTCTTGCCCAAGGGGTTTGTCCTTGTTCAGTTGTTAGCATGCTAAAAGTTCCTTCCAGCTCATTTTACAGATGAGGAAACTGAGGCAAACAGGGTTAAGTGACTTGCCCAGGGTCACACAGCTAGTAAGTTTCAGAGGCTGCATTTGAACTCAGGAAGATGAGTCTTCCTGACTCCAGGCCCAGTGCTCTATCCACTGTACCACTCAGCTGCCTGCCTAAGGTTATACAACTAATAAGTATATGAGGAGGGATTTGAACCCAACTCTTTCTAACATGAGGTTCAGAACTCTTACTACATTGTTTCTTGGCAGTTTGGGATCTAGTCCAGGGGTTAACCTGGTGTCTGTAAACTTAAAAAAAAAATTGATAAATATGTTTCAATTTAATTGGTCTTCTTTGTAATCATATATATGTGTGTGTGTTTTATTTATATATAAAATTTTTATTATATATTATATATTATTATATTATATAATTTATTATATATTATATAATTTATTATATATTATATAATATTATTATATTATGTAATTTATTATATATTACATTGTTATATATTACATACATAATTTATATATAATTTTTGCACATTTAAAAGCATTATTCTCAGAAGGGGTCCATAGGCTTCCCCAGACTACCAAAAGGGTCCATGACATAAAAAAAAAGTTGGGGACCCATGATCTTATCCATCCATCTCATTCCATAGGACAAAGAAATAGAAGCATCTAACTCAAGGTCACACAGGTAGTAAGGGAAGAAGTCAAGATTCAAACTCAGATACTCTCTTGCAATCTGGGTGTGTCCTTCCTACACTGTTGTTGTTCAGTCAGTTCAACTTCTTCGGACCCCATGGACCGTAGAATGCCAGTACTGTTCATGAAGTTTTCTCGGTAAAGATACTGTGGTGGTTTGGTATTTCTTTCTCCAGCTCATTTACTACAGATGAGGAAATAGGCAAACAAGGTTAAGTGACTTGCCCAGGGTCACACAGCTAGTAAGTATCAGAGGCTACATTTGAACTCGGTTTTCCTAACTCCAGGCCCAGGAGTCTGTGCATAGAGCCACCTAACTAACTGCCTTCCTATGCCCCTTAGACCTTTTTCCTTAGTTTCCAACCTGTACAGCATACACTCCCTGAGGGCAGGGACTACCACTTTTGACACTGTCTCCCCAGATCTAAGCACTGTGCTCACATAGCAGGCATTAAACATACTTGCTTGGTTGCTTTAGCTGAATCCCTCCTCCTTTTGCTAACACAAGGAGATCCTGGTCGTTAGGCTGCTTTTCACAGCATCCTTTCCCAAGGAGTCGTTCCCTGTCTCTTTAAATCTCTTTCTTCTTTCAAATCTCAACGGACTGCATCTCCTTTCTCCCTCGCCTTTACCTCTCACAGGCTCTCTCTCCCTGGGCTGTTATTCACCTCTCTAATTGTATTATTTGACTGCACACGGGGTTTGGGGATACAATTTGTAGGGAAGACACTACAAAATAGAGTTGTGTTGTGCTGTGTGCCGGCGGGAGAGCCATTCCCTCGGAGCCAGGTGGCTGCTGTCTTCGGTAAACACTAACCCCCCAGGGGCATATTTTCTACTAAGCACCCCGGGACTTGACGGCAACAGGTCCCATTACCCAGGTGTGCCTCCGCTGTGCATGCAAAGAGGCCGGCTCAGCGTAACGTTCTCAGAGTTGGCAATCAGCTCTCCGCCAACCCACCTCCCCGGGCCCAAGGCATTGCTGTAGGAGGAGGAAGAGAAAAAGAAGGAGGTGGGAAAGGGAGGACGCTCTGTCCTGGGTTTGTGCCAAAGAACAGCTTGTGAGGAGCTTTCCCCAAAGGGCTGTTCAGAGGAAGAAAAGGAAGGAACAGCTGGGGAAGCAAACTATGCACCTTTCGGGAAGCCCATGGATTTTTGGACTACAGTTTCCCTCCCTAGTAGGTGAGCTTCAAGGAACCATAAGCATAATCTGCTCCCTGTGGGAAGGCAGGCGTTTAATAAATTAAATTACTCCTAAACTTCGACTTCAAAAGAACCGGAATTGCATCCACCTGAGCAGATTGCAATCCCTCCCCGCTTTAGTAGATGTTTTCTGGAATGACTGAATCCAAAACAAAAAAGAAACTGTAGTCCTAGAGAAAATAAGCTCCCTGAAGGCGGGGGGTGTTTTATTTTTGTATTCTCTGGGGTCACTCTTAAAGTCTGACTTTTTCCTTTCTAATTGGACCTCTGACTTACCTGGTGTAGGGAACTCCTAGTGAAGAAACCCTCTGAATTCCTGCATATCTGCAGCTGCTCTCCAACTTTTAAAACCTTCAATTTGGGGCCCGATTGTAGAGAGGTTAAGTAAACTGTCCCGATGACCCAGTCAGTGAATCATAAGAGGCCGGACAAATCACGACTTTGAGACCAGCGCGCATTTAGTAGCAGCATAATAAATGTTTGTTGAATGAATGAATGAATGAATGAATGACGCGGTGACCAACCTTCTAGTAATAAACTTAGACAAACTCAGGTTGATACTGGGAATGTATTCATCACCAGACCCATACTTGAATCCTTTACAACTTTGAAGGACCCTTTCAGAGTCTGTATTCCATTCACTGTGCTTTGGAACCCCAGCATCATCTGGGGTGAGACATCCACATAGGACCTTAGTCGGGGAATAAATTAAGTTATTCAGCCTCAAATATTCAAAGCACAGCTAGGTGGTGAAATGAATACAGCATTAGGCCTGAGCTCTCAAATCCTTACTAGATGTGTGAACCTGAGCAAGTTACTTAACTGTCTGCCTCAGGATCCACATCTATAAAGTGGAAATAATAAGACATTACTTCCCAGGCTTGTTGTGACTTCACAATACTTTGTAAAGCATTTGGCAAAACTTAAAGCGCTATGTAAATATCATCCTTAGCATCATCATTGTTATTCCTAATCCCAAATTGAATGGATATTTTTGTCTGTGAGATTCCAACCTGTTGAAGATCTGGCCAAGAGTACATTCTACATTCTTTGCTGAGAGCAATAACCAGGAGAAGCAGAGATTCTGTCATATAACTGGAATATGATAAGGCTTTTTGGCAGAAATAGAGAAATATGATAGAAATATGGTGTTATCTCATCAAAGAGAGGTTGGGACCCACAGGCTTAAAAAAGAGCAGCACCTTGGAAGAGGTCTATCAGCCCCATGTTTCCGTGGCATTGTGCATGCTAACTTAAATGTAACAACTGGTTGGAGATTCTGGGAGAGAGTAGGAGCTCTATTTAGATCATTTCTACTGGTCCCCTTTATTCCATCTCTGCTAGATGAATCTCCCTGCAGCATTTCTGTGGGCCTGTACAGTTCTGTAGGCTGTGCAATTACTATTGGCTTTTGCAATTATTTGCAATTATTATTGGTTTTATAGCTGAGAAACTGAGGCCAGAGAGATAACGGGAACTTATTTAAGATCATACAGTTAGGAAATGGCAGAATAAGATTGTTGGGTTTTTTTTTTTGATGGGACTTCTGACTCTGCATCTAGAGCTGTTTCTACTGCATGTCCTCTCAAGGACTTTCAGGTTTGCAAGACAAGTTCACAAGACAAACTATACAACCACACAGAGCCCAGTAACAATGCAGGAGTTAAACATCAACAGGAAAATATAGCATAGAGAAGTTAGGTGATTAATTACCACGTGAGTTATAGATAGAGCAGTCACAGTGAAGATTATGGGTTTAAGCAATCTGGGAAGACTGTGTGGAAGAGGCTGGACGTGATCTGGGCTGCGAAGGATGGGTAGGATTTTGCTGTGTATCGAGAAT
The DNA here is from genome assembly GCA_028627135.1 of Pseudochirops cupreus. Lineage (NCBI taxonomy): Eukaryota > Metazoa > Chordata > Mammalia > Diprotodontia > Pseudocheiridae > Pseudochirops > Pseudochirops cupreus. The sequence continues at coordinate 435,057,478 of CM053582.1, forward strand.
AAGGCATGGCTTGGGGTGGGGTGCCATGAACAAAAGTATGAGGCATTTGAGGAGCGTTTTCAGGTGGAGGAGTGAAGGGCGATAGCTAGCATCTATATTGCCCTTAAAGGCTTGTAAAGCTGTTTACAAATATCTCACTCGAGCCTTACATGAGGCTATTTTTATCCCCATTTGAGAGATAAAGAAACTGAAGGGAGCAGAAGTTAAGTGACTTGCCCAGCGTTGCACTGCCAGCAAGTGAAGACAGCTTGGGATGCATGGCTTTCTGACTCCGGGCCCAGTGCTCGCTCTGCCCGCGGCACTGCCCAGCTATGCCAACCGAGTCATTTTTCAGCCATGGCCCACTCTTCATGATACCATTTGGTTTTGCTTTTGGTTGTTTTGTTTTGGCAAGGATATTGGAGTGGTTTGCCATTTCCTTCTCCAATTCATTTTACAGATAAGGAAACTGAGGCAAATAGGTTTCAGTGACTTGCCCAGGGTCATACAGTTAGTAAGTGTCTAAGACCACATTTGAACTCAGGTCTTCCTGACTCCAGGTTCAGTACTCTAAGTGTCCCAGGTAGGCTGGGGAACAATACATCTAGTTTTGAAAGCTGAACTAGAAATTCTGACTTTGTAACCTAAGGTCCTTTCAGAAAGGGTTGAGGGGAAAGAAGGGGACATGGTCTGCCACAGGGGAGAGGATAAGATCAAAGCTGCTTTGGAAAGATTCATCGAGCACTGGCATACAGGCTGAATTGAAGGAAATCAGTAGATGTGATCCAGATGGAACTGGTGTCCTCTATTTCCCCAGCCCCTTTCACTCTTCACTCTCTCCACCCCCACCCCCACATTAGGGTTAACATGGTACAGTGAAACTTTTGGGTCATATGTTGTGTTTGTCCTTTGTTTTCCAGGAGGATCATGGCATCAGGGAAATGATGACATGACTTGCAGTTGACTTGGATATAAGTGAGAGAGGGCTGTGCAAGGTCACCAGCCTCACTTTCTCCTCCAGAAACATCTGGATCCAGTGACCAGATATTCATCAGGATGACTGGAGATGACCCAGAGTGTACTGGGAGACCCTGGCCCTTTTAGGCTAAGGTCTTTTCACATACTCACTTGCAGTGAAGTAATGCCCCTCTCCCTGTCCCTCTCCTTCTCCTCTCCAAAGGAAGGTAAATTTTGATGACCAAAAGCTGCCCATTTAACTTGGTGTTTACTGGCTAGATTTTCTTCCTTCCTTCCTTCCTTCCTTCCTTTCTTCCTTCCTTTCTTTCTTTCTTTTTCTCTCTCTCTGCCTTCCTTCCTTTCTTCCTTTTTTCCTTCCTTCCTTCCTTCTTCCTTTCTTTCTTCCTTCCTTTCTTTCTTTCTTTCTCTCTCTCCCTGCCTTCCTTCTTTCCTTCCTTCCTTCCTTCCTTCCTTTCTTCCTTCCTTCCTTCCTTCCTTCCTTCTTTCACAAAACCTTAAGCCCAGTTCACTCTAAAGCTCATAAATTGGACCGCAATAGGTCTGGGCCCAAGTTTCACTTAATGGCTGTATTTTGGGTGCTCTTGGCTTAGAGTGAATGTCAATGATAATTGTTTCTCTTTGGAAGAGCAGCCCGAAGGGTGTTCCCCTCCCAGTTTGATTTTTTTTTTCTAATTAAAGGGGCCATCCCTTGACTCACTTCTTACTTAAAGGGATCATGTGAACAACAAAATGGCAGACTAGACATTTTCTCCTATCCCCATAGCCTCTCAAACATTTCCAAAATAGAAACTGTGCATCAGGGATAAAAAAACAAAACAAAAAAAAACTTAAGTCATTTCCAGGGTCTAGGATGCTCAGACTCCACAAGAAGGTTTAAAAAAAATCCTACCACACCCAAAAACTGATGCCTACTGACCCTGAGCCCACTCAGTATCCTCCCCCACCTCCCATGCTATTGGCTACAAGGCTGCACTAGCAAACCCAAGGATACAACACAGGTTTACATCAAAACCCATCCCTGCACCTCTGTCCCCCCTCCCTCCTTCCAGTTCCGTGAAGGCTCTGACTCCACGATGCAGAAGTTTGCTCATGCATCAACTGCCAACTTGGCCACCATCCTCCAGGAGCAAAAGCCTGCCAGGGGCTATAACCCAGCAGCACCAACATTGAAAAATTCTGAACTGGTGATGCCAGGGAAAACAGGCTTTGAACTGCAAATTTGGGGCCAGAGAACTAAAGGACAGAGGAAGTGGGAGAGGTCACCAGGACAGGACACCATGTATGTGGGGGGCTGAAGCAAAGAGCACAGCATCCACCTGGTGCCATTTCTGACCACCCAAAAAGTCAGTCGTGGCAGAGACCTAGGTTGGTGAACTGGGAATTGCCCAGTTTGGGAGGAGGCTGAGATGATTTAAGATCCAACCCCCAAGGAAACCACAATCAGAGAGGAAGCAGTCAGGAAGTGGGGGGCAGGGAGACAGGACAGAAAGTACCAAAGATTTCAGGAAAAAGAAAACTTAAAAACCTTCAACATAAACAAATAAATCAACAGGAAGAACAGTAAAAACAGAAGGAAATACGGTCTTCAGCACTAGTAAACAAGTTCAGGCATCTATGAATAAATACCACAAAATAAAGAAAAATTATCCAGCACCTGAGACAGAGGACCCTGTGGAATTTGAGGAGAACATGGAACCATAATACATTGTCTCTGAGTGGTTCAAAAGAGAAATGAGAATTATGAGAGCAGAATTTATGTTCTGCGCAGCAAAAAATGAACATAACAGAAAAACTAGAATCTGCAAATCTGCAAAATCACCGAAGAAACAAGAGAGAGAACAATAGATTTGGAGTATAAATACACAGAAGGGAAGGACAATCTAGAAGAAGAGAAGCAAAAAAGCATTTTTTAAAAATATACTCACTATGCAAGCAAAACATATAAACTCAAATACAGGATGTACAGATACAGTCTAAGGATCATAGGTCTTCCAGAAAAACATAATAGACAATAACTACAGTAATAATTAAAAACTAACATTTATATAGAGTTTACTATGTGCTAGGCATTATGCTAAGTGATTTACAATTATTAGGACAAAAGAGCTTAACGCTATAATTAAGAAAATAATAGAAGAGAACTGTCCAAAACTTCTGAACATAGAAAATGAAATTCCAATTAAAAGAATTCACAGATGGCCTCAAAAAAAAAAAAACCTCAAGGCTGCAAACTCCAAGACACTTAGTGGTAAAATTTAACAATTCAGTTCAGAAACAGCAAGTTCTAGAAACTGTCAGGAGAAAGATGTTGAAATACAAAGGAAAGGACATTCTAATAATACAAGACTATTTCACACCGACTGTTGTTTGTCTTTCTTTCTTGAAGAGGACCATAACATCAGGAAGGAGATGTTATGACTTGCAAGTGAATTGGATTTTAAGTGAGGGAGTCAGCAGTCTCACTTTCTCCTCTGTAGCCATCCAAGTTCAGTGGCAAGATGTAGATTAGGTTGACTGGAGATGGTCCCAGATACAGGGGGAGGTGTTTGACATTTTAAACTAAATTCTTTTCCAGGTCTCAGTTTGTCTGAGGCCATGCCCATTCAATGATTAGGGCTAGGTAAAAAATGAGGCAAAAAATGGCCTCTTTTACCTAGTCAAAAAAAAAATCAATCTGGGAGGGGAAGACTCTCAGGGTTTCTGGCCAAAACAGAAACAATTACTATTTAAACTCACTATAAACCATCAAAAGGAACCAATGAAGCAAACCCTAAAGGAAAAGTAGTATCAAATGAGAAAAGGGAATCAGAGAAAAAAAAAAGAGGGCCACCCTAAAAAAAGACTAAGGTGAAGTGAAGGAACACAATACTACATTTACAGCAGAAGAGAGAACTTAAAAAACTGAAAAATTTTTGCACAGACAACATTAATGCATCTAGGATAAGAAGGGAAATGGACGAATGGGGGAAAAAAGTTAGTAGCAATTTTTTTTCTGATAGGGGTCTGATATTTAAAACATATAAACAGATAATAAATACATAAAAGACTAATAGTCATTCTGTGATAGGTGGTCAAAGGATATGAACAAACATTTCTCAAATAAAAATTGCAAAGTATTCACAACCATGTGAAAAGAAATGCTCCAAATCACTAATAATAAGATCAGTGCAAATCAAAACAACCCTGAGATTTCACCTCTCACCCTGCAAATTAGAAAATATGACCAAAAAGTGGCAATAGTCAGTGTTGGAAGGGCTGTGGAAGCTAGACATACTGATACATTGTTGATGGCTACAAAGTAGTACAACTATTTTAGAAAGCAATTTGGAATTATGCAAAAAAAAAAAGTGACTAAAATGTCCATACCCTTTGAACCAGAAATTCCATTACTGGACTTACATCCCAAGGAAGCCATTTAAAAGGAAAAAGTCTCCATATACTCCAAAATATTTATAGTAGCACTTTTGGGGAAGAATTTAAACAAAGGAAGTGTCCATTGACTAAAATTGTAGTACATGAATGTCATGGAATATTACTGTGCGATAAGAAATGATATGTGTGATGAATACAGAGAACCATGGAAAGAGCTACATGAACTGATACATAGTGAAATAAACAGAACCAAGAAAACAATATACATAGTAAGTACAACCATGTAAATGGAAAGAACAGTGACACGCCCAAAAAATCAAAAGTAAATGTAACAAAATGACTAAGATCAAGTGTAATTCAAATGAGACATGAGAAGACACTCCCAAGCTACACCTTCACAGAAGTGGGAGACCCACATATGTTACATATTGCATATGTTTTCAGATTTTTTCAATGCATGGATCAGTCGTGTTGACTTTTTTCCCTCTCCAAAAAACACTATTTGTCACTGAGGAATGAATCTCTGGGCAAGAGAAGGGGAGGGATGCATGGAATACTGTGGTGATGCTGTTGTCGTTCAGTTGTGTCCAATGGACCGCACTGTCTATGGAGTTTTCTTGGCAAAGACACTGGAGTTGTTTGCCATTTCCTTCTCCAATGGATTAAAGCAAACAGAGATTAAGTGACTTGCCTAAATTTACGCAGCTAGTAAGTGTCTAGGTTAAACTCAGGTCTCCTTGACTCCAAGCCCATCCCTCCATCCACGAAACCACCTAGCTGCCTCCTAGGCAAATGGAGTTTAAGTGACTTGCCCAAGGTCACATAGCTAGTAAGTGTCTCAGGCTAGATTTGAATTCAGGTCTTTCCATCTTCCTGGTGATGTAGAAAATAGCAAATTTCAATAAAAACTTATTTTTAAAAAAGTGTTATAGTGGAAAGAGCCCTGGTTCTGGAATCAGAGGACCTAGGTTAAACTCTTTCCTCTGACATTTGTTCCTTGAGTAAATCACCTCAGCTTCCTCATCTGTGACAGAGTTGTGCTAGATGGCCTATACGATCCTTCTAGCCTACATCTGATCCCCATGCACACAGCTAGAAGGCCTGTAAGCCGACTGATTCAGTCAGCATGAATGTAAAGTCTCTTTTGTCACATCATTGTATAATGAAAAGAACTCTGGGTCTGGAGTAAGGAGCCCCAGGTTTATAGCTTAGCCCTGCTGACTGAATGATATTAGGTAGATTGCCCTCTCCAGGCTTCCATTTCCTCATCTAAATTGGACTGGATTTCTAGGGTCCCTTCTAGCTTTTGATCCTGTGATCCTATGATCTGCCTCTAATCCAATGTCCTTGGGAAAATGAGAAGACTAGCTAAGTGATCTAGTGGATAGAGTACTTGACCTGGAGTCAGGAAGACCTGAGTTCAAATCCAGCCTCAGACACTGTGTGACCCTGGACAAGTCACAACTGCTTTATGACTTATTTTCCTACCTACCTCCCAGGGTAGTTCTGAGGATCAAATGAGATAATATTTTAAAGAGCCTGCTCATTTCCTTCCTAACCAGAGTGAGACAAGCAGGGCACTCAGACATGCAAAGCTGAGGAGCACAGAAACAAACACACACACACACACACACACACACACACACACACACACACACACACACACACACACAAAATGCATGTGCTGTTTGAATCATGCCATGTCGTGAAGATAGCCTCCCAGGATAATTTTATATTTTTGCCTCCAGCAGCTGCTCTTTCAGTTGTCAAAGCAGATGGTAAATCAGCCACACCCTAGCTCTGCCACTGCCCCTATACAGAGGGACAGAAGGATGGGGAAAATGGAGGATTTTGCATGACAGCATTAAGAAGGAGGATGTGAAATAGAGGCTTGGTGTTCCTTAACAGAGGGAGGGGAAATAAAGGGTGTTTGAGCCAAGACCTAAAATTCAAAATGGCTTAGTGAGGGTCCTGGCAGGTACTTCAGGGAATCATGCTAACCATAAGATCTACATGTGGATAACAGACTCACCTTCCACCCCCTTTACTATACCAGGGCTTAAGATACCTTATCTCCTACTAAGGATGCAGTATCTTTACCTCTGCTTTTCCTGCTTCCTTTTAGACCTCCTTCTTTTCACTCCAAAATTTCTCCCAATAATAACTGCTAGGTGGCACAGAGGCTAGAGAGCTGGACCTGGAGTCAGGAAGACCTGAGTTTAAATCCAGCCTCAGACACTTAATAACTGTGTGGCCCTGGTCAAGTCACTTAACCTTTTTGCCTCAGTTCCCTCATCTGTAAAATGAACTGGAAAAGAAAATAGCAAACCATTCTAGTAGCTTTGCCAAGAAAATCCCACATGGGATCATCAAGGTCAGACAAGACTGAAGTGACTGAACAACAGGAATGACATAGTACTGTCTAAAAGACTTTGCACACATTATCCCCTGTGAGCCTCTCGGTAACTCTATGGCAAAGACAACACCTGTTTTAGTGGATGAAATGTTGGACCCAGAGTAGGGAAGCCCCAGATTCAAATCTCACCTCTGGCATTTACTAACTGAGTAACCATGGACAAGTAACTCAACCTTTCTCTTATGTCTCAGTTGTCATCTCAGCCTAGCTCTTCCCTCAGTAACTGAGGCAGCCCTGCCATAGTCTCCCATTGGTGAACGCCTCCTGCTTCCTCCATTTTGGGAGGGCTCTCAGGCTGTTCAGCCTTTTAGACTTCAACGTCACGCCCCACCATGTAAGGAAAGGAAGAGAAGGGAATAAGCATTTATGTAGCACCAACTCTGTGCCAAGTACTTCTTACAAATAGTATCTCATTTGATCCTCATAACAACCCTAAAGGATAGATGCTATTATTATCCCCATTTTACACTTGAAGAAACTCAGGCAAAGAATGGTTAAGTGACTTACCCAAGGTCTCACAGCTGGTAAGTATGTAAGGCCAGATTTGAACTCAGGTCTTCTTGACTCCAGGCCCACCCAGCGCTCTATCCACTGTACCATCACCTGTAATGTATCTTCCTTTCCCTCCTCCCCTCCTTTTCAGTTCCTTTTGGATCACTGTCTTACTCCATTAAAATGTAAGGTCCTTAGTTCAAAAAAATTTTTTTAATTAAAAAAAGATAAGATCCTTAAAGGCAGAAATGGGCGTTCTTTTCCCTTGTCCTTGAATCCCCAGTGCAAGGCACACAGTAAGGTTTTAATAACTGTTTGTTGTCTATTGCTAACATGTCTTTCAGAAACTCATTTTTCTCATCTCTGAAATAATAACTAGCAGGCAAATAGAGCTTTAAGGTTTACAAACAGAGTTACACATCTCATTTCACTGATCTCCAAAACAACCCTGTGAAGTAGGTGCTAGGAATACCCTCGTTTTTATAGATGAGGAAACTGAGACTTACTGGAGATAAATGACTTGTCCAAGGTCACACAGTTATTAAGTATCTGAGGCAGGATTTGAAGCCAAGTTTTCTCTACCCCAAGGCCTATTTACTATGCTACTTAGCTGCCTTAAGTGAACATGATAGTGAGGTAATATATAGAGTGGTTTATAAATTTTAAAGTACTATATAAAATAAATGTCTGTTATTATGTTAATATAAATGGTATCATTTTTTTTAACAGATGAGGAAACTTAAGCCTAGAAAGGATAAGTGAAAATCTTGTAAGTCTTGAAAATCAAGAGTGTGCTGGTAAATGTTAAAAACTGGATCTCTGAAAAAAAAAAGTATGTACAACCCACTTTTATGGGTACTATTTGCATTTTCTCCATAATTTTCTTAAGTCTAGATGATCGACAAAACCAAAAATCAAGCCCTGATCTGTAGTATTTGCCAGTTTCCAAGGTATAAATGTTCCTGGTGAAAATTTAACAATCCACTCTCAGAAGTCAGTATGAGCTAGTTCCAATAGACCCTTGGCCATGATCCGGGTCTAACTGGGTGACTTGTCCTCTCTTCCTAAATGACTTGTCTAAGACCACACAGCTAGTAAGTGACAAAGCCAAAATAAACCTATGTCTCATGATTCCAGTCCAATTCATAAGATCATGGTCTTATGACTCCAAATTTAATGTTCTTTCCACCACACCATACAGCCTACACTTGAACAGTGATTTTTTAAGTGACTACTAAGTGAAACCACTGTCATAGGTACAAGTGAAGAAACAAAGATGAAAAAAGGCAATACTTTTAGCCTAAAACATGATTTCTTAACCTCTTCTGACTCATGAATGCCTTTAGCAGTTCTAGTCTATGAAACCCTTCTCAGAAACATGTTTTAGATACATAAAATAAGACATCTTAGATTACAAGAGAAACCAATTCTATTGAAACACAGTTATCAATATAGTTTTAAAAAAAAGTTTACAGGTCACAGGTCAAGAACCCCATCCTAATAGAATTTAGAGTGGCAATTATGAAATAGGCATCAATAACTATGCCATAAGACAGAACATGAGAAACAAAGGAAAAAGCCAGACAACGTGATCTAGGAAATTTTGGGAAGGGAGAGAGAGGTCTCTTTTAGTTTGGGACATCAGGGAAAGTTTCACAGAGGCACCAGAATTGAGTCTCAAAGGAAGACAAAAATGTCAAAGGTCAGGTCTGGGAGTGAGCACATTCCAGGCATCGAGGATGGTTTGCATAAATACATGGAACAGAGTAAAACATCAGGGAAGACAATAATCCAGAAAGTGGAGAGAGTATGGAATAAAGTATGGAATAAAATACTAAAATTCTATGAAGTAAGAAATAAAATAAGGCTGGAAATGTACATTGGAGCCAGATTATAATGGGTCATAAAGATTAGACTAAGTTGTTTGTATTCTATAGGTCATAGGGAGCCACTGGAAGTTTGTTTTAAAGACAGTGACACGGTCAGACCTAGAGTATTAGGAAAATTATTCTGGCAGCTATGTGAAGAATGGATTGAAAAAGAAAGAGAATGGCAGTAGGGAAACCTGGGATAAAGAGTGGAGCTGTGGTTTCAATGACATGGGAACCTCCTAAAGGAGGTTGCTATTTGGTCATTTTTCATTTGTGTGCAACTCTTTGTGAGCCCATTTGGGGTTTTCTTGGTAAAATTATTGGAAGGATTTGCCATTTTCTTCTCCAATGGATTTTACAGATGAGGAAACTGAGACAAATAGGCTTAAATGACTTGTCCAGGTTCACACAGCTAAGAAGTGTTAGAGGCCAGAATTGAGCTCAGGAAGATGAATCTTCCTGACTTGAGGCCGGGCATCCTATCTACTGTACCACCTAGCTGCCCCTAAGTAAGGACACACCCTCTATCCCAGTAGGTCAGCACCTTTTATAGCCATTATAGATTTAGAGAGCTGTCCATATAGCTCTGAGATGTTAAGTGACCTTCGTGGATATATAATTAGGATGCATCAGAGGCAGGGCTTGAACCAGAGGTTTCCTGGCTGGCCACTCATCCACAACACTTGCTGAAGACTGTCATAATAATCAACAGAGAAGGTTACTGTCATCTGAGTGATAAAGGGCCATACTGCAGGAAAGCACTGTGAATGGAAAGAAGGGGACGGATGTGAGACACTGTAGAGTTCCAGACACAGGGCCTGTGTTCTTTCTACTTATATTATTTCTGATATTTTCCTTTGAAGCTTTTTTTTTTCAGAACCATCTTTCCACACCCTCAAACCACCCTCCCATCCTCTAAACCCAGTCATGCATGAAACTGGAAAATGATGGAGGGTATTTCACTGTCCTAACCCATTTGAGGGCCTTTGGGGTGCTAAGATGGTGCAACAACGAAGCAGGCCCCCCTCTGCACTTCCCCCTGGGAAATTCTCAGGGACTTTTGATGTAAGTGTTTTCAGATTCCTCTAACATCAGAGACTGAAAAACAGCAAAAGCATCCAGGGGAGAGGAGCGACACTCACTGATTACATAACTCACCTTCTTTTTCCTACCCTTCCACAGAACCAGCAGGGACCCTCAGGGAGCTTTGGTCAAGTAACATCAGAAAAGCAACAGTCAGAAGCAAAGACTAAAGACAAGGACTGATCCTCCATTTCAGATTACAAAGTATTAGAGAGAAGGGGAGAGAGGAGGTGTGGTAGAGAAAGAGCCTTAGGGAAGGGGGAAAGGGATGAATTCCTTGGAAATAGATTCCAAGGACAACACAGAGCTTTCCTTTCTCCTAGTCTCAACCCTCCATCTCCCCATGATTTTGTATTCGAGGACTGTGCACGGTTTTGATGAAACAGTAACTGTTTTCTTGCTGTGATGTGATTCCTCCCTGCATTATTCATGTGTTTCCCCTCTCAGTTCCCCTTCCACAGGCTGATCTCACTCCCTATTCAAGGGAAGGAGAAAAAAAAATTAGAAGTCCCTGTAAAATGGTTTACTCTCTTCTCTCCCTTCCCTTTTTTTTTTTATCTTTTGTCTTCCTTCTTCTGTTCTGTCCTTGCTCTGGAAGGGTAGAATATTAGATGAAGAAAGTCTGGTGATTAGCCCTTCACACATCAATTTATTTACTCCATCCATCCATCCATTCCTTTTTTCTACCCCTCCCAACCCTGTGCTCCTTTCCTCAATCAAGGAAAGATTTAAGCAATGGCCCAAGGGAAAGTTGTGAGGAGGTGAGAGACTGAATGGGGGAATCACCTGATGATTCCAGTCTCCCCCAGTTCCTATCTCATCCATATTCCCATGTTCAGACTAGAGGAGCCAAATGATGTCATTCCTGAGGGTTGGGGAGAAATCTTCATTGGTGTTTGCCTTACTTTAGCAACCTAATGGATTGAGGGGCAAAACAATAACAGCTTCCAGTTCCCTTTTCCAGGTACTTGGCAGCCTGATCTGCTAGGGAGCTCCTAAACTGGTGCGCAGGACAGCTAACTTCCAGACCTATCCTAGGCTCTATCTAATCTTGAACTCTTTGTTTTGTCTTTCCCAAAAGTTCCTCCACCTCTGCTGCTTAACTGAGTTCCTCTTCCTCCCTCTCTTCACTTTGCATCTCCTCTCCTCTCCTCCCACCCTGCCCAGTGGAGCCTCTAAGATGGGTATGTTGAATTGTCCAGGATCTAGGACACCAGCAGTGATTCGCTCCCTCCATCCCAGTAGGTTTCCTTTTATGTTCTTTCTTGGAACACAGAGGTTCCCCTCTTTGCAGAATATTCTTGTTCTCAAGCTGTTATCCTAAGCAAACAGATTTCACAACCAACCCTCCTCAAAGCATGCTGGGCTTAAGTCATACTGGGCTATGATTTCTGTCTAGTTGGGTGATTGGTCCTTCCCTTCCAGTCATTATGAGGACTGCCCCAGAGTACTTGTGGCTGCCAGACACAGGCTGCTCTTCTACAGCTGTTGACCACTTGTCACAAATTCTGTAAAAGGGGATTCCCATTTCAGGGTCAGGATAGATTAGATGTCTTCTGAAGTCCTGCCCAGTTTGGGGGATCTAATTCTGTGAGGTTAAAGTTCGAAGTCTGTAAAAACAGTTCCTCTTGGGGGTCAACCATCATGCCTACCCAGAGTTAGGGAAAGTGAAGCATCTCCTGCATTGATGATATGGGCTAGACAGGGTCCTGTGTTTGGGAAGAGAAAGGGTAAAGGTCTGGGGTGTCAGGGGCAGAGGAGGAGAGTTATAATGTTCAGAGAGAAAGATGAGAACAGTGTCCATGCTACCCAAGGAACAAGGGAAAAAGCTTTTCAGCTTTTCCCTGTTCTCTCCTCTCCTTTCCTCTCTTCTCTTTCCCTCTCCTTTCCTTTCCTCTCCTTCCCTCTTCTTTCCTTTCCTGACTTGGGGATGCCAGAAAGGTCTGGCTAGAAAGGCAGGCAGCACTGCCTGTCCCTGGGGGATTCAGCTGCTAATCAAAAGGCCTGGTATCCAGGCAACCAACTTCACTGGCTTCAGATAAGCAAAAACAGCTGGGAGATTCTGAGGCTAAGAAGCAGCAGCCAGTGGGGAGGGGGAGAACTAACCATGTTATTTTGAGCCAGTTATTTTCACCCTCCCATTTGTCTGCTTGGAGCCCAGGGCCTTTCCCTTGAGTTCATCAACAGCAACACCAGCAGTGGGAGGGAGACACAGCTCCCTAAAGTGTTACCACCCTTTCCCTGAGCCTGAGCACAGCATCTACAGAAAGAGGGATTGTTTATCCTCTTTCTTCCTGTGGGGGTGGATAGGGAAGAAAAATTGGTGTTGGATCCCAGAGGTGGAAGTGCCCGGTGGGTTCTCTGGTGGGCAGAATAATCATTTAGGGGACCAAGCCCTTGCCCTGTGTTTTGCAGTATCATGGCAAGATTAGTGGATTTGGATTCAAGAAGACCTAGGCTTCAATACCAGGGTGGTATTCACTTACTGCTTGTTTGATCTGGGGTCATTTAATCTCTCTAGCTGTGACCTTCCTCATTAATAAATAAAAAGGGTAGGGTGGGCGCGGGGGTGGAGAAAGAGGTAGATTTAACCACCTTTAAGATCTCTTCCGGCTCTAAATGTATGATCCCAAAAGAGAGGGATTGAGATTGAGTGGAAAGAGCCACTGGCTTTGGACTCAGAAGATCTGTGTTCACAAATTAGCCTTCCTATCTCCCAGCTACATGACCACTTACAAGCTACATAAGGCAAGGCACTTGGATCTTCTCACCTCATATGTAATTTCCAATACTACTTTACTGGGTTGTCACCAGTACTATAAAGTACTATCTAAATCTGAGTTATTATTATATAAGATTTATAGAACTTTTCTCTTAGCCCAGAACTGGGGAGAGTGAACCATTTGCTTATAGCTTCCTGTCTGTTGAACCTCATCACTATCTCCCTCGCCTTTTTATTGTTGTTCAGGTATTTTTCGGTTGTGTCCAATTCTTCCTGACCCCATTTGGGGTTTTCTTGGCAAAGGTCTTAGAGTGGTTTGCCATTTCCTTCTCCAGCTCCTTTTACATATGAGAAAACTGAGGCAAACAGAGTCAAGTGACTTACCCAGGGTCACACATCTAGTAAGTGTCTGAGGCCAGATTTCAACTCAGAGAAATGAGTCCAGAATCTATCCGCTAAGCCACATAGATGCCCTCTCCCTCACCTTCCCACCCTCTACTCCACCTTGTCAATAAGAGAAGCAGCTTCCTGTTTTCCATTCCAGGTGGCATTGGGCCCATGGCCAGTGGGCAACAGCACCTCACAAAAGTGCTGCAACCCAAGAAAGGTGAAGGGACTGTAATGGATTGATGCTAACAGATATTTATGGAGAAAAAGACTACCCACAGGCACCCTAGCTAAGAATAACCGTGATGAGAAAACTCAAGGTGATGTCTTGGGCCCTTCCCTTCCTGGTTATACAAAGGTAGAAGAGAAACTCAGGAACCGGGAATTTGTGCCCCCTCCTGGCTCTCACCTCACTTCAGGGAAGGTGTTTCACCCCAATCAGCTGCCTGGACACACGAGGCTTCCATTAGTCAAGAAAATACCTAGTTGAGGGATCCGGTTCTCCCTTAGACACAGAGCTCCTATATGGGGCAGATCGTAAAAGGAAGGGCTAAATGTTTGTTTTATCCAGAAAGTGTTTCTAGAAGATGGGGGAGGAGGAGTTGGCATTTGAAAGAAGGTGCCTTGTGATTTCCCAGTAACTACAGTAAAGGGGCTGCAGCCATAATATGAGGCATCATTAGACCAAGAGCTTGCTCCCCTTATCTTTTTATTTCTTGTTGATGGTAATGGCCCAGACCTGTGATTTCTTTGGTGTGAGGAATTCCCATCAATGCGGATGAACAAGTCAGAGAGTTACCAGGAGGTCTGAGAGCTCAGTGAGTTTCCAAAATCATATAGTCAAGATGAGTAGTTAAGCCCAGATCTTCCAGGTTATGAAACCAGCCTTCTTATTCACTATACCATACAGCTTCCTTTTACATTTTCCTCTCCCTCGTCCCTTATAATGGGTTACACGGGCAGTGTGGCTCTGATGGAAAGAGGATGACCTGTCTGGAAGCCCATGAGTCTGGGAGGAATTGTGTGGAAATGTATGGGAGGGAAGAATTTCAGTGGAATATCAGAGTACTTCTCCATTAACAAACCCAAGTCCTGTTCCTCTTGGAGGTGAACTTATGGGCTATTATGGGTACTTTCTGTGTTTTCTTTATCTATGACCTCCTGTGACTCCTTTGTACATTTCACATATGCCATGAGGTGAAATAAAGGCTGTCTTCTACCCCCACCCCAAAATAAAATAATTGATGAAAAAGTGCCTCTTGCTAGATGCTGCAAAAAAAAAAAAAAAGACCTAAGTGGGGCTGCTAGGTAGCACAGTGAATAGAGCACCAGCCCTGGAGTCAGGAGGACCTGAGTTCAAATACTGCCTCAAACACTTAACACTTACTAGCTGTGTGACCTTGGACAAGTCACTTAACCCCATTTTCCCTGCCTTCTTCCTCCAAAAAGACCAAAAAAAAAAAAAAACCCTAAGGATGAGTAGATAAAAGCATTTAAGAAGCAAATGAAGGGGCCAACAGAATACCAAGAGATACAAAGTCAGAAAAATGGGTTTAGATTCTAGCTGAGATAACTTTGTGACCTTGGACAACTCACTTAACTTCTTGGGGCATCAGTTTCCTCTTCTAGATTTTGAGGGTTACACTAGGTAACCTCTCAGGATCCTCAAATATATAAATAACTGGGTGTTGAATTGAGTGTGCACAAAGCTGCTTTCCCTGATTTTGTGCATTATTATGTGTGCTATCTCAGTGTGTAGGTGCTTTAGGGTAAAAAAAAAAAGCCTCTGGGTGCTTCTAGCCATTTGTGACAGCACCAAGGGATGATTTGGGGGCAATGAAGCAATCCCCTCTGATCCATTGAGCAGAGAGTTCATGACTCAGGGGAGTGATTCTCTTTCTTCCTTCAACTTTCTAAGTAGCATCAAGTAACTCTGAAATTTTCTAGGATGGAAGTGAAAAAAGTAGTAGTTCCCTTTTTTCCTCCATCGCAGCCACCATGGGAGCACATAACTACTAAAGTGCCATGTCTTTCTAAAGCAAGCCTGAGACTGTATGTCAGAACTCTAGCTGCCTCTTCTGTTTTGTATTTCTTTCTCAAGCATACTTGACCAAACATATACTTGAGATGCACGTGTCTAGGATTAGAAGAAACATTATGAGTTCAAGGTGATGCAGTGGATAGAGGACCAGGTCCTGGGGTCAGAAAGACCTGAGTTCAAATCCAACCTCAGACACTTACTAATTGTGTGACACTAGACGAGTCTGTTTGCCTCAGTTTCCTCATCTGCAAAATGAGCTGGAGAAGGAAAAGGCAAACTACCCCAGTATCTTTGCCAAGAAAACCCCAAATGGGGTCACAAATAGTCAGACAAGACTGAAATAACCAAACAACAGCAATGAGTTCAAGAGGTCCAAAGGTCCTGGATCCACTTGGAACTGACTAGCAACAGGGGAAGTTTCTGTATCAGAAATAGCCTCCTGTAAGAGGAGGAACCCAAGATCTGGCCTAGCTGACCAGAGGACATGGATTTGAGGGAGAGGATGCAGAGTTGAAGTAAAATGTAACAATGTCTACTGAGCAGTCCAGAAAACAGGCTCATGTTTTCCACAGAAAGCATAGCAGCAGTTACAAGTTCCTGAATCCTGTTTTACGTTTCTGCAATGCACCCTTTTGAGTGTTTTGTGTTTTAAATATCTATACCATACCTGATTCCTATTATACAAGTACCTTTTTAATTCTGCTTTTCCTATAAGACCCTAGACATGCACCAAGACCTGAGCTTTAAGTAATTTTCCTGAGGACTCTGGGTGGAGGGTCCAAAAACTAAAAAGTATGAGAAAAAGAGCCAGGGTCCCCATAACTTAACCTGGTCACCAAATACATAGGTACAGTGTTGAATTATTTCCCCTAGCGAAGAAGGAGAAAGAGCAGCAACAGTAATATAATTGTTAGAAATACAATCCATCCTATACATAGAATGCTCCCAGGGCAAAGGAATGTCTTCTGGGGTTTATATTAAGCTCCCAGTTACTCTACTGAAAGCATCTTGGAATGTTTCTTCCTTTAAGAATGGGAATTACAAACAGTACTCAGACTGCCTACCCATAGAGATATGGGACCCTACAGTTTGGGGGTGAGGGGGAGCAAAATATCCACAGCAACAAAACACAGGCTTCTCTGCCCAAATACAGTAGTTTCCATGAACCAGCCTTCCAACTTTTCAAACCCAGATCCACATTTTTAAAAAGTAACTGACATTTACATAAAAGTGAGGTCAAAGCCTCCTCAAGCTTTGCTGGACATATATGTATGTGAAAGATAAAAAATATGGCCAAGCTTTGTACATGGAAAACAGAAGTTTAGATCTGGTAAACCTGAGAACCTTCTACCCCCAGATATTTGGATATATGGGGGCAAATAGACCTGTCCTGAATAATGACCAAGGATAGTCTAGGCCAGGGATGAGGAACCTGCGGCCTTAAGGCTTACCCCTGGTCTAGGCTTCAGAGATTATAATCAGAAATCATAGAGAATGCTTACCATAAACTAAGGTGAGGTCTCAGGCAGTCTACCCAAGGCCCTGAGAGGAAATTAAGTTCAAAGAAAAGACAGATTTGAGGCCAAAGGTACTACTTATTTAGCTAAGAGGCTCTGTCCTTTGTTCTAAAGATCTTGGTCTCTGGGACTGAGAATCTCCTGAGGAAGATAGGAGCTCTCATAGCCAAGACTCTGAAGGAAACAAGACAGGATTCTGAAAGGGAAAAAACATAAGCTGAAGAAGTTTGGGGTTTCCCCCCTTTATTTTTGTTGTTGTCCAGGCATTTCAGTCATGTCTGATTCTTCATGTCTTCATTTGAAGTTTTCCTGGCAAAGATACCAGAGTGGTTTGCCATTTCCTTCTCTAGATCATTTTAAAGATGAGGAAAGGGAAACAAATAGGGTTAAGTGACTTGCCCAAGATCACACAGCTAGTAAGTGTCTGAGGCTGGATTTGAACTTTGAAGTCTTCCTAACTACAGGTCCAGCACTCTATCTACTACACTACATAGCTTCCCTTCCCCCTTATAGGGAAGATTTGTTTCCTTATGGCTTTCTTAAAACAGCTATTTTTTAAAAAGAAAAGAAAATTCTCTTGCTTTTTGAATGAAAAAGAATTATAGAGCCTACTCTTCTAATGAGGAAGAGATAACCAGGCTTCAGCTCAAATTGGAAGAGAGAAAAGCTCCACTGCCAGATACCTTGCAGGGTAGTTATTGGCATCATCTGGTAGAGACTACTAGTTCAGCAGAAAATTGTCCGGGAGAGCAATACCTGCCAGAGGCAGGAATCGAGCAAAGACTATGTGTCCAAAGACTGCATCCAGTGGAGATCACAAGAGAGCAGGCCTAGCAAGAGAGTACAGTGGTATTACCAAAAGATATCAATGGCCATGAGATAATAAATTGCCACAACAATGTGTTCCCCCTCTTCCTGCTGACATATATATTTGTGGCAGAGTGAATCCTAGGTTAAAATGAGAAATATTTAATTGGTACTTTTCTTACTATGCCATTTTATCAAATGCCTTTACTATGAACTAATTGCATCCTCTGGCTGACTGTTAAAGGTAAACCCATCAGTGGGGGCTTGTGATCCACAGTCTTAGAGAGTTCTTCACTACAAAGTACTATGAACCTGGGGTAAGCAACTCAGAGACCTGCCCTGTAGGCTGAGTGCACCTGGATGCTACATTGATACAGGAATTTACAAAGTGTTTTACATAATTATGCCATTTAGGCTTCACAATAACCTTGTTCGGTAGTTATTACAGGTATTATCTCCCTTTTTACAGATAAAAGATCTAAGTGTGATAGAGGTTAAGTGACTTTTCATGGTCACATGGCTAAAAAGATTTAGAGCCAAATTTGAATGCAAGTCATCCTGATTTCAAATCTAACATTCTGTTCACTATACCACATGACATAAGTTAGCAATTATGAGAAATGAAGATTCAAATGTCCATTGGGAAGGACCTCAGTTAATCAAATATTTAAGATTAAAGCCCTGACTATTCCCAGGTTCTTTCACCTTCCTTGGACATCCTAATACCGCATTTTCCTTCTCCTCATACTTTGAGCCTCAGGCAGACTGCTCAGCAATCTTGTTTTGTCCACTAAGGGGAGCTCAGACAGCAAAGGGAAGCTAAATAAACCTGGAGGGGCTCAGGGGGAGCATTCCAGAGCTAAAAATAACACCAGGTCATCTGGGAAAGAATCAGAGCCTACAGGCCTCCTCTCTGGCCTGCTGCCCCCCACCCTGGCCCCAGCCTCCCCTCCCCCTAAGCACACAGCTGGGGCAACAGTCACTGAGAGGACCAACAGGCCTTGATTCATCTCGACTCCAGCCTCCCTTCCCAGGGCCCCCTGCTGCCACCTCCCCTTCCCTGACATCAGTCCATCAAGATGCCATAGTTTGTGGGGGCCCTGGCCACAAGAAAAAGGACATTCAGGGAACCAACCTCTGCCGGGCCTTTCTGCCCCACCTCCTCCTCATCCCCTTCCATTGGCTTCTTCGAGATGTGATTTCCCCCCCACCCACTACCCCAGAAGAGGACTTGTTTTAAGATCAGGGCCTTGTGTTTGTTGGATCGGAGGGGTGAGGAACCTGGGGGAGCTAAGTGGGGGATGCAAAAATGATGTGTCTTCTTAATTTATTTTGTTTTTTAAAATAAGATGCCTGGGTAGTGGGGGCGGGAGGGGGGTGGGGGGAAGGCATCTGTCCTGGCGGTGACTATCATTCTCCTCTAACCAAAGCAGGAGGGAAATGACGTTAGGACTGTTCTTTGCCTGTTTCTTGAACCTCACCCCTCTTTTCCTACTCAGAGGAACAAGTTATAGAAGCTGGACCAAGTTCTAAAGGGTAGCAGCATTGAATGCCAAAATTACTGACACTCCATTTAAGGGAAAAGGTTTTACCATCCCATTCCACCCAAAAAAGAAGAGAAAAAGTCAACAAGACCCCCCCCAATCCCCACATATTGAATAAAAAAATAGGTTATGTTTTATAACATATAAACAATAGTCCCTCCCCACCCAGCCCCATCAAGTGAGTTGTTCTGAAAGTCTAGAGGGCAATTTATTTCTATCTAGCAGTAACTACTGCTCCTGATAGGGTATTTCTTGGCAGGGGGCAGGGGAAAGGAGACACCCAGCCAGGTTGTGACTAGCTGAGCCTGGATTGGGAGCCTTTAGCAAAACACAAGACTGACTGAGATGTTGCCTAGGAAACACTGCTTGGCAAGTCTGCCCACTCAGAGCTCCACCCAATTATGGGGGGGGGGGAAGCAGTAGTTGGAAGGGGAAAGAGGGAATATGAGAGCCAGAAGACCTTGTCCCTAATGGAATTCAACCGAGGCATGGGAGGGGGGGGACCAGTCCTGATCCACAAGAAAAGGGAAAACCCAAAAGCTTCCTGAAAAGCAGCAAGGCTTCTCAGAATTCCAACAAATCATCAGCCTGGGCAGCCCCCAGTTCTCCAATCTGGAGTTTGCTCTCTCCCCAGGATGTAGGAGGGGAGGAAGCAGTGAGACTGTTTAGCCTGAAGAAAGACAAGCTTAGAGGTGACTTAAGAGCTGTCTTCAGGCATGTGGAGGGGTTTTTGTTCAGTGGAGAGTGAACAGCTGCTCTCGAAAACAGAGTAAGAGAGTTTTAATTTTAGCAAAAGAGATTGATCATAGGAAAGCACAGGATTTTAGGGTTCAAAAACATCTTAGAGGTCATTTAGACCAACCTCCCTCCCAATGCAGGAATTTCTTCTAAAACATTACTGACAGATGATCATCTAGCCTTTCCTGATACACTTTCAGGGTTAGGGGGTTTGTGCCGTTGCTGGATAGTTCTAATAGCTAGAAAGTTCTTCCTTCTGTCTTCTGAAATATTTCTGCACTGACTGTTCTTGACCCCTATATAGAATCTGACACTATTGAGTTTCCCCTTCTTGATCCTCTCTCTTCTTTTGGCTTCCATGAGTCACAAGCCCCCACTGATGTATTTACCTTTAAATAGTCAACCAACAGACACAATTACTTTGAAGCAAAAGCATTTAATGAAATGGCATAGTAAGAAAAATACCAATGAGACATTTCTCAGATAAACATAGGGCTTATTCTTGGATAAATACACACATCAATGGAAAAAGTGGTCACATGTTGGAGGGATAACTTGTACCTTTGCCATCTCAGGTCCAATGATGTCTTTTGATGGCACCATGGCATTGCTCTCCTCTGCTCTCTGGATACTGTGCACAGCTGATTTTTCTCCTCCTTCTTTGACAGCTTCTCCTCTTTCCTATGTCATCTTTTCATCCTCTTGCCACCCCTCAAAAATGAGCATTGTTTGCCTTCTTTTTCTACATGTCATAACTGTGATAAATCTATATCTTCATGCTCAGCCTCTCCCTGGAGTTCTATTCCTACATTTCTAATTGCCCCTTAGATAGGCCAGCCTGCATGCTACCACCTGAAAGTCAAGCTACTTTTTTCAGTCTTACCTCACATTAGTCCCCTTGATTCTCCATCACAATCCAGATAAACTGGACCTTCCATTCTCATTCTCTCTTCTCCCATCTTTATGCTTTGCCTATAATCTCCCTCGTGACTAGAATGAATTATTCCCCCTCCCTATATTCTCTCCATCTCAATCTGTCAAAGTCAGTCCCTCCTTCAAGACTCAATTCAAGGATACCTCTTCTAAGAAACTTTCTGGCCCTTGTCCCTCTTAAGTGACTTCTCCCTCCCAAAGTGCTTCCAAAACTATGTACTTATGTACTTTCTGCTTATTTCACCTTCCTTTGTAGCATAGTTATTTGTGTACAGGTGGTTCAGTCATTTTCAGTCATGTCTGACTCTTCATGTCCCATTTTGGAGTTTTCTTGGCAAAGATGTTGGAGTGTTTTGCCATTTTCTTCTCATTTTACAGATGAAGAAACTGAGGCAGACAAGGATAAGTGCCTTGAGCAGCTAGCAAGTGGCTGAGATTAGATTTGAGCTCATGAAGATGAGCCTTGCTGACTCCAAGCCCTGTGCTCTACCCACTGCACCACCCGGCTACCCCTTGTGTACAATCACTTCCTCCACAACCCTATTAATAATAATAGCTAAGTTAACATTTACATAGCACTTACTGTGTACCAGACACTTTACAATTAATGTCTCTTTTGATCCTCACAATAGCCCTGGGAGGTAGGTGCTAGTATTATCCCTATTTTCCAGATGAGGAAACTGAAGCAAAGGAAGGTTGAGTGGCTTGCCCAGGCTTACACAGCTAATAAGTGTGTTAGGCTGGATTTGAACTCAGGTCTTCCTGACTCCAGGTCCAGAATTCTGTGTACTGCTCCACAGAGCTGCCTCCATTAGAACATAGTCTTGCTTCTTGAGAACAAAGTTTGTGTCCTATTCATCCTTGTCTCCTCTAAGCCTACCACTGAGCCTTGTTCTTGATCAATCATGGGATCTAAAGCTGGGAGGGATCCTAGACGTCACCTGATCCAATCCACTCATTTGAAAGATAAGTAAACTGAGCCCCGGAAAAGTCAAATGATCAACCGTAGGTCAGGCAGGTAGTAAGTGGCAGAGCCAGGGTACAAAACCAGGTCTTTTGTCTCCCCAATCCAGCACCGAATTGAAATTATTATAAAACTTAATTGACCTTTTTTATCTTTTGATAAAAGATAAAAAGGTAAAAGATAAAAAAGACCCAAAAAAAATTTAAAAATTAAAAAAACAAAAAATTAAGAAGAAAAAAATTATAAATTTTTTTAAATTGGACAGCTAGGTGGCTCAGCGAATACAGTATGGGCCCTGGAGTCAGGAGGACATGAGTTCAAATCTAGGTTCAGACACTTGACACACTTACTAGCTGTGTGACCTTGGGCAAGTCACTTAACCCCAATTGCCTTGCCTTCCCCCTCCAAAAAAAAAAACTTAATTGAATTCTATTTAACTGAAGTTTGCTTCAGACGATGTCTATGTCTTCTGCCACAGGACATGAGAACCTTTCAAAAACGATACAGCCTTGCTTTCTTGTTTAGGTAAAAACCCCATCCCACCTCTCAACACCCTTCCAACCTTAGTGCCAGAAATTAAGAACTCACTTTCCCCCTCCTACCTCCTCCCTATGTGTGAACTTTGCTCATCATTCAGCTCCCAGGTGAAGTATCACCTTCTCCAGGGACCCTACACGTCTCCCTCCTCTGAACAATAGCACTTACTTACTGCAAGCCCTCGTACAGTACTTAGGATATAGTGCCTTGTCTTGTTATCAATTTCATCTCCCCAACTAAATTTTAAGCTCCTGGAGGGCAGGGACATATCTTAAGTTTCTTTGCATAAATAACTATAACTCAACACCCCAGCTCTGGTCTTATACTGACCCAATGCCATCTCAAAGACAAAGCCCCAGATCAGCAATAAGTTGACTCATATTGGAATCACCCAGAGCTGCCTCTTGGAAATCTCAAAATTAAGCTCAAATATAACTTATGTCTAGTTTTCCATGATACGAATAAAAAAGCTCCTCGGATCCTGTATAAGGACCTAATGGAACTATATGGATGTGTATGTATATGTATGTATATATACTTATGGCATATATGAGTATGTGTGTATATGTGAGTATGTATGTGTGTATATACATGTATGTGTGTGCATGTGTGTATATATAGTTGTGTATATGTGTGTGTGTTTGTGTGTATAGTGCAGACTAGTCATTATTAGCATCCCCACCAAGATCTTCCTTACAGTAGGTCCACAATAAATGTATCTTCATTAATCACTTGTCTTCCTTGAGCCTGTTTCCTCATCTACGAAATGAGAGGTGGAGAGTAGACTAGATTGTTTCTGACATCCCTTGTACCTCTACATCTATGATTATGGAGGAATCTGGAACAACTGACCAAAGGAGACAAGAATCTCCCAATTACAGCTATATTTTAAGTCAGCGACAGGGTTCCTTTGAAGGAGGGCAGCTTCCCTTTGCCCCATACTTATGGGAGCCATCAGTGGGCGTTGAACTCTTTCCAACATCCCCTGGCTCTCCCACCACTTGAGACATTCAAGAATTTCTCTATGAAAGCCCAGAAGCCAGAACAAGCAGTAAGATGTGAAAAAGGACAGAGGTCTTGTATGAAAAGAACGGTTCTGGGTTCTTTGAAGGTTTTTTGCCAGCAGGCTTTTGGCCCTGTAGATATTCCCTTACCCACTTACCCTTTTACCAATCTGTATGGATGGCATGGGGTGGAGTGGACTTGATTTCTCATGGTCTCTGAAGTTTTGTAATTATCTCAGGATTAGGATGGGTACCCGAAAAACTGACCAGTCACTAAAGAATACAGTATGGTCAGAAGCATGATGAAGGCAGATATGTATGACTTGCAATAGACTTTTTTTTTCTTTAGAACAAACTGTGATTTCAACGGTATAAGGAACTCCCAGTGAGGAAATTCCTTCTGTTAAGGCAGACCAGCAACTCTTCTCCAACTTATATTTTTAGAGCAGAATTTCTTAAACTGGGGTCTATGGAAGGGGTCTGTGGCTAGATTTCAGAAGGTCTTTGAACTGAGATGAGAAAAATATTTTATATCTCCATCTTCACTGACTGCTAACTGAAATTTGGTGTTTCCTTCAATTATGAATTTTTTCAAATAAAATATTTGAATTGCCAGAGGGGACCATGACACCAAAAAGGTTAAGAACCTTTGTCTTAGAGGGTTACTTAGGTTCCTAAAAGGTTTAATGTTTTGCCCAAGCTCACATAGAGCAGCTAAGTGACTCAGTGGATAGAGCAATAGGCCTGGAGTCAGAAAAACCTGAGTTCAAATTCAGCCTCACATATTTACTAGCTCTATAACCCTGGATAAGTCACTTAACTTTGTTTGCCTCAGTTTCCTCATCTATAAAAATGAACTGAAGAAGGAAATTGGCAAACCACTCCAGTACCTTAGTCAAGAAAACCCCAAATGGGGTCATGGAGTTGAAAACAACCAAACAGCAGCATAGGCAGGGTCACGAAGCCATCACATGTCAGAGACAGGACTGGAATCCAGGTTTTCCTGACCCTGAAATCAGCTCTCCATCTGCTGTCCCACCCTAGTACTCTTTTAAGACTATATATCCAAAAATGTGTTTTAAGACTAAGCTGAGGGAGATATTTCAGTGACTAGCTAGGTGGTAGAGTGGATCAAGCACTGGGCCTAGAATCAGGAAGACCTGAGTTCAAATCCTGCCTCAGACATTTAGTAGCTCTGTGACCCTAAGCAAGTCATATAACCACTTCCTGCCTCAGTTTCCCCAACTGTAAGACAGGGATAATAATAGTACCCAGGGGGCACAGTGAAATAAAGAGCTGTGCCTTAAGACAAAAAGTAGGACATTTCAATCATGTCTGACACTTCATGAGCCCATTTGGGGTTTTCTTGAAACGGTTTGCCATTTCCTTTGCATTTGACAGATCAGGAAACTGAGGCAAGCAGGGATAAGTGGCTTGTCCAGAGTCAAACAGCTGGTAAGTGTCTGAGGCCAGATTTGAACTCAGTAAGATGAGTCTTCCTGATTGTAGGCCCGGCACTCCACCACTCCACTTAGCTGCCCTTGAGACAAGAAGACCTTAGTTCTAGTCTGGCCTCAGAAACCAGCTCTATGACCCTGAGCAAGTCACTTAATCTCTGTTTGCCTCAGTTTCCTCATCTGTAAATTGGGGCTAATAATAATATGTACCTCCCAGGGTTGTTGTGAGAATCCAGTGAGATAATAATTGTGCTTGGAGCTTAGCACAGCGCTTGATGTGCAGTGGCAGCTTAATAAATGCTTTTCCCTTCCCCTTTCCCTAACTGCCTGCTACAGTGTCAAATAAGGTCACTTAGAATGATGAGATGGAGATAAAAGGGAATATAGAGACCATCTAGGTTTTTTAAATTTTAAAAAGAAGAAAACTGAGTAAAAGACTTACCCAGTCACACAAAAAGTGTCAGCAATACAGATGAGGTCACGTAATACCAAATCATACCACTGTGCCACCTCCCTGTCAAAAGCATGCAAATAATTCTGTGCAAGCACCCTCGCCCATGGAAGGCACTCAGTTTGTGGTGGATTGAATCAAATGAATGAATTCTTATACAGTTGTGTGTATATCACTTTTGTGGAACTTGGGAAATATTTTAGTGCTCTGGGGAACTTGCCAATTAAAAGAATCTTATAGGGAAATACTTTTTCAGATTAGAATCTTTTGTAAATAGTCATCCACTTGGATTTTAAGTAAATTCAATTGTCACCTGCCCAGTTTGCCTAATTAAACTAAAGTAAACTTATAATAATAACACATCATAATGACAATTTTTTAAAAAATCTTTTATCTAACAAATTATGTACATGTCTCCCTCATTAGAATATAAGCTCATTAAGGGCAAGGAATGTTTTTGCTTTTTCTTTGTATTCCAAACATTTAGTATAGTATTTGGCACATAGTAAGGATCTAAAAAGAAAAACTAGCATTCTCTCAAATGAGATAATATTTATAAAGCTCTTAGCACAGTGCTTTGCACATAGTAGGGGCACAATAAATGCATATTCCCTTCCTTCTTTCTCCTTTTTCCCACTTTAAAGATCTGCTAAACACTTTATAAAGTTCTCATTTTATTATCAAAACAACCCTGTGAAATAAATGCTATTATTATCTTCATTTTACAGATAGAGATAACTGAGGCAAATAGAGGCCATGGGAGTCGGCCATGGTTACAGCGCTATTGAGTATCTGAGGCACGATCTGAACTCAGGTCTTCCAGAGTCCGTATCCAGCACTCTATCCACTGTGCCAACTAGTTGCCTCTATCAATATTTATTGATGGGCATAGGAAAAAGGAACTCCTCAGTGAAACAGCCCCAAAGAGGATCTGTGCCATGATGAACAAACAAGAAAAATAATAATGATAATTTGGAGACCCATTGGAATGATAAAATGACCCCTCCCTCCTCCAAATTCCAAAGAGTACGGGACTAGAATTTAATAAACAAGTATTCTTGTCTCATCTCTGTCATTCAGTAGCTTTACAAATGCAATCACAAGCCTAGATCCCTCCCTCAAATCTTCTAGGCGTTAGGCTAAGTACCTGGTACTAAACACAAAGAAAAAGAAAAAGCTCCGCTCCTTTCGGAGCTTACTACATTCTAGGGTGGGGATGAAGGTGGGTGTGGGATGACATGTACACAGATGAATAAAATGCAAAATATACAGGAGATAACATTGGGAGGATGGGGAGGTACTAGCAGCTCGGGAAAAGCAGGAAAGATTTCAAGTTGAATTGAGATGTCTGGAAGGAAGGCGGCATTCTTTTTTTTTAATCTGTTTTATTTAATTTTTTTGTTGCATTTTGAGTTTCCAATTGTCTCCCTCCCTCCCTCCCTCTCAACTCTGCATTAGAGAAGGCCAACGTTTGAGAGATACATGTGCACACAGAGAGGGAGAGAGATCTCCCCATGGAGAGATGTGTGGATATATGGAGTCATACTATATAGAGAACCATTACACAGATACACATACATACATAAATATTTACACTAATATATGCATAGTACAAATATACATGTATGTAAATATCTACATGTGCATGAACATATAAATATATAAAATTCACAAGCATACATATGTGTATAAATACACAAATATATGTGTGTGCCTATATAAATATATACATGTGTACACATACCTATATACATATGTATGTATACACACACACAACCATAAAATACATACTTCCGTGTATTAGCTCTTTCTCTGGAGTGACAGCATTTTCCTTCATAAGCCCTTCACAGTTGATTTGAATGTTCATATTACTCAAAATGGCTTAGTCATTCACAGTTACTCTTCAGAAAATATTGCTATTACTGTATACAACATTCTCTTGGTTCTGCTCATTTCACTCTACATTTTTCCATGCAAATCTTTCCATGTTTTTCTAAAACCAATCTGCTTGTTGTTTTTTAAAGCACAGTCGTATTTCATCACAAGGAAGGCTGGGTTCTAAAAGGCAAATATTCAGGTGTGATTTCCATGCTTAGGGCATGAGGACTGCCAGGCAAAAAGATAGAGGTCTGAGGCAAAAGAGAGTCACTGGAACCTCAAGCAGGGGAACAATGAAGCCAGCCAAACCTACACTTTAGGAATATTATTCTGCCAGGGCAGCTAGGTGGTACAGTGGGTAGAACACAGGTCCTGGAATCAGGAGGACCTGAATTCAAATCTGACCTCAGACAGACACTTAATAGCTGTGTGACCCTGGGCAACTCACTTAACCCTGATTGTCTCACCCCCCCCCCAAAAAAAAGGAACATCATGCTGCCTACAATATGGACACTGGTTTGGAGAGGGAGATGATATAGAGAAGATGAGGTGACTTTGAGAGGGGAAGAGCTCTTAGGAGGTGGGAACTTAAGGCATCTGGTTGGTAACCAAGAGAAAAAGGCCCTCATGAAAACCTAAATGTGAGAAGAAGAGAAGGTCCTGAGTACACAAGGTTGTCAGCAATCACTAATCAGGGTGGGTTGAAAAGTGGGGGCAGCAATACTGATCTCTCTCCCTTAACTTCCCCTGCCTTCTTTATTCATATTCTGTGTCCCAGAGCTGCAGTATCAGACATGCCTCCCACTTTATTCTCCTTCCATGATCTGTGGGTATCTGCAGACTGAGAATTCCCTATTGTACTCCCAAAATGGGAGGAAGAAGATGATTGAAGACAGAGGGTTCCATGTAGAAGCACCTAAGTTTTGTTATCATTTTTGAAACTATTGCCACTGAAGGATGAATAGCTCTGTCTGTAATTGAGAAGGTTGTTAACTAAGAGATGTTCCAGACATGAGGTGCCCTTGAAAAATGGATTTCCCATTTTTAATTATTTTTTTATCAATATTCCATATCATCTCCTAGCTGAATTCCAAATCTGGTCAACCTGGGTTTAATCTACTCAGCAGCACCACTGTGGTGGTACACAATACCTACTATGATAGTGAAGCACCCTGGGGCATTTGTGGGCAAACTAGCAGTGACCAAAAGGAACACTGCAGCTTTCTAAAAAGCTATCCTGTGCATGCCCCAGAGAAAGTCTGTGGAGAACATTTGGTTGATGAATCAAATAGGTCGCCACCTGATGGACAAATCAGATATTGCACTCCCTCTATGGATAATTGGTATAGTGACATACTACCTTTCTGTAGGGGTCAGCTAGATGGCACAGTGACTGGAATGCTGGGCCTGGTGTCAGAAAGACTCATATGTTCCTGAGTTCAAATCTTGCCTCAGACACTTACTAGCTGGGTCCCCTGGGAAAATCACTTAACCCTGTCTGCCTCAGTTTCCTCAGCTATAAAATGAACTGGAGAAGGAAATAACAAACCACTCCAGTATATTTGCCAAGAAAACTCCAAATGGGCTTATAAAGAGTCAGACAAAACTGAACAACAAAAAACCTTTCTCCAGGCTTAGGGAAGGCAGCATACAAGCCAACTGGGACCGCTTACATCACGGCAGAGTCCAGCTATGGACATGGATGTATATGTGAGTATACTCAAACACAGTCCACAGAAATCACATATTGAAGTAGGCTGACCGTATTTTCCTTTCTTTTTTGTTTTAAGTTTTATTGATGTCTTTTGACTTTACATTACAGTCATTTCCAGGTATACTACCACCTACACACAAACACACACAGCCAGTGAGGCTTTCCCTGTAACAAAGAAAAACAGTCAGCAAAACCAATTGACACAGACTTTGAGTGGGACAGTGCACACATCATTTGGCATTCATGGTACCTCATCTCTCTATCAAGAGGAGAGAAATGAATCATTTGTTCTCTGCAACTAGTGTTGGGTCATTGTCTTTAACCTGAGTACAGCGGCCTGTCTTTTGTTAACATTATTGTGACCATCATGTGCATTGTTCCTCTGATTCTTCTTTCATTCCTCTTCACCAGTCCATATTCCTTTGCTACTGAGGACTTTTCTTTTTTCTTTTTCTTTTCTTCTTTCTTTTTTTCAAGGCAATCAGGACTAAGTGATTTGCCCAGGGTCACACATCTAGCAAGTATCTGAGGTCAAATTTGAAATGCAGTCCTCCTGACCACAAGGCCAGTGTTCTATCTACTGCACCACCAAACTGTCCTGACAAGTGTGTTTTGGGTTGTTTTTTAAAGGGGGGTGGGGAGAGTTTTTTTTTTGTTTTTGTTTGCTTTTTGGTTTTGTTTTTGACTGAGAACATTTCAAAAGAATAGAGGGTCATATCCCTGGGTATCCTTAGGCATAGGTGCGTGCCTGGGAAATGCAAGCATGAGAAATTCCCCACCAAGGAGACCAATCCAGATTTTTCCTCCTTGCAGAGTTTCTGAACAATGCAGCGGAAAGGGCCGTGCAGGGGGAACAAGGAATACAGTCAGCAGCTGGTGTTTCCATAGTAACAGCTTAGGCCACCACACTGGGCTTGGGTTTCTCACTTGGCTTTCTTGGCTGCTTTCCTCACCCTCCCTGAAACCCGCTGTCTCATTCACCAAGGCCAGCAAAAGCCTTCCACCTCCCCAGCATGCTCTACCCCCATCTACCCTACCTTCTACCCTGCTCTCTTCCTCTCCTTGGCCAGAGCATCTCCTCCCTCTCCCCTCTCCTTTCTCCCCCTCCTTCTCCTCCTTCTTCCTTCTCCCCTTCCCCTCTCCCTTCTCCTCCTCCTCCCCATTCCCCTCCTCCCCCATTTCTCCCTCCTTCCCCTCCTCCTCTTCCCCTCTCTTCTCTCTGCTCTGTGGCCTTGGCCATCTCTCTGTCCCCTCTCATCCTCTACTTCTGCCAAAGCAAAAGAGGGAAGGGACCTGCCAAAGAAGGGCAAAGATTCTCAGTTCTAAGCAGATTTTTCCTCCACAGGCAGTGATCCCTTTTATTTTTGTTTCATTACCATAAACACAGGAAACTGAATTAGGATGAATGGGCAAAAATCCCTGTCTTTGTCAGGAGCATCGGCAAAATGCCAGGTAGTGAATGACTTGTAAGCAGTGGGATTAAATGGAACCAGGGGAGAGGGTGGTGACATTCTGAGGAGGGAGCCCTGAGGCTGCCCAGAGCATTTACCCTTCTGCAGGTCCCCCCCCCCCCCCCCCGGGAAGGACTGTGTGTCCAGAAGCTTTTACTCCTTGGTACTGGTCCAGTGTGGACGGATAATGCCTCAAGGACACATTTCTAAGGTCTAATACATTGTGAAATAAATTAAGTGATCCTCTCACAGAATCCCTCCAAGTATTCAAGGCTCTCCTTTTTCTTCCACCTACCTTCACCCCCAATAATAATAGCACCTACCTCAGAGGGTTATTTTGAGGACCAAATGAGATAGTTTATATTAAATGTTTACAAGGCACAATGTCAATGCTAGCTACTAATATTGGGGGTGGGGGGAACAGGGAGCCAAAAAGAAAGGGAGGAAAAGGACCTTTTACTACATACCCTTGCTCTGGGGTCTAGAACACTTCTCATCTCTGTGGGATCCTGAGAAACCTTCCGTCATCACAAAGGGAACTGAATCCACAGGATATTGAAAGTGAGACCCCCTAAGTACAATATTGGGTCAGGGATGAAACCATTCAAGGAAAGGGGAGACAAGAGAGATTTTGTGTGCAGGCAACCACCTGGCCCTCCCTGCTGTTATCTTTTGAGGGTTCTGCCTGAGGAAAGACTCCAGGTTGACAATTCCTTTTTTCACTCTTCCAGAAGCAGGAAAGGAATGAGGCAGGTGTCTGTGAGGCAGCAAGCTGAAGTGAGCCATTTGCCAAACAGACCAAGTTGGATGTAGCCAAGGCAGAGCTGGGGCAGATTCTGTGGTAACCAAAGCTAAGACCTGGGGCAAAGATGGGACCAAAACATTGAGGAGGCTAGATATAGGCAGTACTTAGGCAGAGATGGAACAGAGCTTTCACGCCACCAGATCAGTATTGAAGCGGCCACCATGCCTGCAGAACCATGCACCATTAGAGCTGTTAGGCTGGATTTTGGGTGGTGGGGTATGAGTGGGAGGAGTCTAAGAGTATGTTGACTTAGCTCCCTCTGGTGAGCAGTGGGGATACTACTGCCTTTGCAGAAACCCACAAGGCCACTCTCTCAATAAAGCCCCTTGCATGGTGGCTTGGGTGTATCGCCATCCAGTGGGTGAAAGATACACTGGCTAATTAATTAATCGTGACTGCCCATCTCTCTGTAGGCTTGCAGAAAACAGCACAGGAGCCAGGGGTGGGTTGCTATTGCCATTACACAAAGGGAAGCACCAGGGACACACACTGTCCACAGTCAACCTACATGACTATTCCCTGCAATGCCTTTCATATCAGTTTCCCTAATAAATACTAAATGAATGAATGAGTTCAGAGATTCTAAGAATCAAGATGAATGAATCTAAGAGCTAGAAAGAATGTTAAATATAATTGAAGCTCAATATAACTTCTCTCAAAGTCCTGAGTTCAAATCCAGCCTCAGGAGTTTCCTAGTTATATGACCCTGGGCAAGTCACTTAATCTTTTTCAGCCTAATTTTCCTCAATCATAAACTGGGGATAACAATAACATAACACCTACTTCCCAGGGTTATTATGAGGATTAAATGAGATAATATTTGTAAAGTGCTTGGAAAACACATAGTAGACCTTAAATAAATATTTATTTCTTTCCTTTCTTGCTTGGATGGTATGATTCCTTAATAAAATTTCAAACACCTGTATATAGACTAAAGAAAATCAAGGCACCTCAGAAAATCAGCAACATCATCAATGAAGAGGTACCATTGTCTCTGTCACAATACCACCTGAGATGTGGTTCATGTTAGCGTACTTTCCATCTCACTCCAACTACTGGGAAGAGCCACCTTCCCACTCAATTAGAAATCCTTTACCGTAACAACTCAAAAATTCCCTTGACCTCAGTAACTGATGGAGATCATACCACAGGGGAGCTCTAAAAATACTGGACTAGGAAAACTCAAGACAGGGGGATGTGAATCAGAAAGAAGGATTAAGAACTGTAGCTCCATGGAACAAAGCAAGAGAAATTGGATGGGGCAGGGCATCCTGCTGGGAATGGGGCTGAATGGAGCAGGATAAGATGGTTTGTTAACCCATTTGGGCAATGATATTGAGTTTCATGGAAGCCTTTTGGAAGAATGGCCTTTCAGCCCTAACTGTACAAACTGTAACTAACTACAGTTTGTGCAGGACATTGTTGGGAGTTTGGGACCAGACTGGCCAGGTAACACTAGGCCCACAAGCAGAAATACTGAGTCATTTCTCCTTCCTTCCCCTACCTCAGGGTGAGAGAAGAATCTAGTTTCTGATAATCAAGGCTGGAGTGTTCTCTCAGTTGGACTGTACTGTCCAAGGCTGGTGGTCCATGCCCATTTGGCATCTTCCATAGCAAGGAAGTTGAATAAAAGAATGAATGGGAAAGAATTTGTTAAATACTTACTGGTTGCCAGGACCTGTGGAAATCAATGGGAATAGAAAGACACAAATAAGACAGTCTCTGTCCTCAAAGAAACTGCATTCTGATAGGGAGGACAAAGTTTAAAGGGAAGCTAGAGTTGGAAAGGGTGTGGGAGTTGGGTCCATTGTCAATGGCTGGGAAGTGATGAAGTGGCCTGGTTTCAGGCAAGATAAGGTAAAAGCTCACCACTCTGAGCCCAGAGTCCCACAGGCTGAGTTCTGGTGAGAGGAGGAAGAGCCTGATTTTAAAATGGCCTCTAAGTTCCCTTCCTTCGGGGGTTACCAGGACTACTTACCCTAGTAGAGGAAACGACGCTAGGGAACCAAAGATATGCAGATAAAGAGGTGTGGTCCTTGCAAAATGAGTGGGGAAGGGGCTTTAGATAAGAGGGCTCCCACCCATCTAGAGCTATAGAGAAGTGATAGGGCCTGCAGAACTTGACCTCAGATGCACACTAAACTTTGTGACTTTGAGGCAAGTCCAATTCAACCTCTCTTGGCCTGTTTCCTCATCTCTAAAATTGAGATAATAATGATGGGGCCTGTTCTCCTCTTTCTAACTTTCCCATTACTGTTAAAGGCATCATCATCATCATCATCATCATCCTTCCAGTCAACTCAAGCTCTAAATGTTAGTGGCCTTCTCAACTCCTCACTTGTACCCACTCCCATATCTAATCCTGTTGCCAATTTCTTTCATTTCTACCTTTGCAAAATTTCTCATAAATATCCTTTTCTTTCCTCTGACACATCTGGCACCCTAGTTCAGGCCCTCATAATCTCATGCCTGGCCTATTGCAATTGCCCACCGATTAGTCTCTCTCCACTTCGGTCCATTTGCTACTCAATTGTCAAATTATTCTTCACAAAGCCCAGGTCTGACACCTGGCCCCCTACCTCTTGCCTATTTAATAAACTCCAGTAGCTCCAGGATCAAACATAAAATTTACTGTTTGGCCTTCAAAGCTGCCCCTCCCCCTTTTCAGTCTTCTTATACCTTACACCCCCTCCCTACTTTGAACTAGTAACTCTGCCCTCCTTGCCGTTCCCAAACATGACACATCATCTCCTCAACTCAAAATAATTTTTACCGGCTGTCCTTCAGGCATGGAATGTTGTCTTTCTCATCTCCATCTCCTGGCCCCCCTGGCTTTCTTTAAGTCTCAGCTAAAGTCTTACCTTCTACAAAAAGTCTTTCCTGAGACCCCTAAAGTTAGTGTCTTTTCCTCTGTAATTATATACATACATACATATATACACACATACATACATAATTTTATATATTTATTTTGCTTTATATGTATGTGTACATACATGTATGTATATGTGTGTATTCGTGTGTATATATTCTTTGTACAACTAGCTTCTTGAGAGTCTTTGTGTGCCCAGCACTTAGCACTACTGCTTGGCAAATAGTAGGTGCTTAATAAATGCTTGTTGAGCTTTAAATCACTATTGATTAGAGAAATGTACATTAAAACAACTCTGAGGTACCACCTCACACCTATCAGATTGTCTAATATGATAGAACAGGAAAATTATAAATGTTGGGGGGAATGTGGGAGTTGTGAACTGATCTAACCATTCTGGAGACTAATTTGGAACTATGCCCAAAGGGCAATCAAACTGTGTCATACCCTTTGATCAAGCATTACCACTACCAGGTCTGCATCCCAAAGAGATCATAAAAAAGGGAAAATGACCCACATGTACAAAAATATTTATAGCAGCTCTTTTTGTAGTGACAAAGAATTGGAAATTAAGGGGATGCCCATCAATTAGGGAGTGCCTGAACAAGTTGTGGTACATGAATGTAGTGGAATCCTATTATGATAAACGGGAGAACTTCAGAAAAACCTGGAAAGACTTATATGAACTGATGCTGAGCGAAATGAGCAGAACATCGTACACAGTAACAACAGCATTGTGTGATGATCAACTATGACAGACTTAGCTCTTCTCAGCAATCCAATGATCCAAGACAATTCCAAAAGACTCATGATGGAAAATGCTATGCACATTTAGAGAAAGAATTATGGAATCTGAATGCAAATCAAAGCACACTATTTTCACTCTTTTTTGTTTTTTCTTTCTCATGGTTTTTCTGTTTTGTTCTGATTCTTCTTTCGCAGTATGACTAATCTGGAAATATGATTAATATGATTGCATAGGTTACACATGTACATATATGTATACATGTATAACATATTAATTACTTGCTGTCTTGGAGGGGAGAGAGGGGGAAAAATTTGGAACTCAAAATCTTATAAAAGGGAATGTTAAAAACTAAAAAGAAAGCAAAACAGCTATCCACCTGGAGAGAAAGAAGTGATGTCGTCTGAACACAGACTGAAGCGCGCTCTTTTTCACTTCCTTTTTTTGTTGTTCGAGGCTTCTTGTACAAAACGACTAACATGGAAATGTTTTACATGATTGCACATGTATAACCTATATGGAATTGCTTACCATTTCAGGGAGGGGGCAGGGGAAGAAGGAAGGGATAGAATTTGGAACTCAAAACTTTTTTTAAAAATGTTTAAAAATATTTTAGCATGTAATGGGGGGAAAAACAAAATATTATTTAGAAAAATGTTTAACTGGCAAAATAACACCAAGGTTTGAAATATGAGAGGTTAGATGGGTCACTGACAGAAGAAGTGAAGTTAGAAAGAACAGCAAGTTTAAGGGAAAGAAAACGAACGCTATTTTGCAGGTGTTTGAGGTGTGATGCGATATTCAAGTGGAGATATCCTGTAGAAAACTGGAAACGAGGGTCTGAGTCAGAGCAGAGGCCAAAAACGGAAATGTAGATTTGGAAGTCATCCAGATTGAGGGAGTAGTTGGAATTATGGGATTAAATGAGGTTTTTAAGTGATAAGAGTATAGAGAGAGAATGGCTGAATTGGTTGGATAACATGGCCTCTACTGTCTCTTCCAACTCCAAAATTCTGAGCACAAGGTTCTATAGAATGAGAATCTCCTATGACCAATCTATAAGTGTTCTTAAACCTTTGCTCTCTAATTTTTTTTGCTTCCAGCCTTCTCATTTCCAAAATTCCCACTAACTCGTTTTCCTGCCCATCTGTATGCTTCCTCGCCCTTCCCCCTCTGCCTCTGGGTGGGACACTGCTTCCCTAGTTTTAACACTGAAGACCAAAGAGACTTCGGAGTCCTGAATAAGAATCTTTGCCTCTCTAGTTTCCCCAAATCATTACATCAGGATAACACCCCCAACTGACCTGCCCTGCCCTTCCCCTAACAACAACTCCACCCAACCAACCAGGGTGAAATTCTATGTATGCAAGGCTTTGGAAGTTCCGGGAAGGAAAAAGTCTCTTTGAGGGACAAAAGACTGAGGAGCAGTCACTTCCTCTCAGGAGCATTTGTCAGCAGTGCTCAGACATTTCCTGCCTGTACCTCAAGCTTCCAGGGAGGCCCTCACACTCCCGTGTCAGATCTCTCACTATCAGGAGACCATTCAGCCTAATGAAGGATTCTGGGAAGAAGCACAAAGTCAAAGGCGGGTAGGGAGGGGAAAGTGTAGAGAAGGGTTCATTTTTCCCTGTTCCAACATCCTGGGTTTAGGGGGAGGGTGAAGTGTCTTGCTTAAAAGCAAGAGGTGATATGACTGACATTGGGAGGGGCAGACGAGAATTAACCCAAGAGCAAGCCTGTCCTTGTTGCAGGAGAGAGAAATGGAATAGGACTGAGAGTTCTCTACAAAGCTGTCCCGGTGATGATCCCTTATCTCCCACTGCCAAGTTTGGCGGGAGTTACCTTGTTTACCCAGGTGAGGCTAATAATGAGAAAGCTGTAGTCGAAGAGGGAACACCTTTGCTGAGACAGATGCCCTGGGCCATGTGACTCAGCAGAATCTTCCTTCTCCAAAAAAAAAAACCAGTTGCTTGGAAACCACTCCCACTGTTGTGCCTAAAGGGTAAAGGTTCCTGTAGTCCAGATGCCCTTCTTTTTACCAAGCAATCTCTAAATGGCTTCTCTTTTGTCAAATTTTAACAGAAAAATCATGGTTCGAATTCCACTTAATTAAAAGCACCTCCTCATAAAACTCCCAAACAGTAAGTACCTCTGGGCAGGGAAACCCTTTCCACTGACAAGCAGATGGATACCTCAGAGGTCATCTAGTCCTCTACCTCATTTTACAAATGCGGAAATTAAGGCAGAGAGCATTTAAGGGACTTGCCCAATGTCATATATATAACAAACAGGAATCAAACCCAGGTCCTTTGATGGTGTTCCCATGGTATCATGCTATCTCTTAACAAGCTCAAAGTCAATCAGGAATCCCAGTGAACACTGACCTAGTCTCCTAGGGAAACCTGTTGTAGTTGGGGCACCGGATTTGCAGTCAGAAAGAGACCTAGTTTCAAGTCTCACCTCGGGCACTTCATTGTCTTCTCTGTAAAACAATGAATGGGGTTGGAACTGTGGCCTCTGAGGACCCTTCCAGCAGCAATGCTCCTTCCCACCGCCACTCCTAGTCTAGTCAGAGAAAATACATCCACTTTGGCTCTGACCAAGATTCGAGTGGCATATGCTAGTTGACAAAGGAAGGAGTGAGCTAATTCCAGGTCCAAATAGAGCACAAGGACTTTTTCCCCTCTCTGGCTAGAAACTCAACCTTCATGCTGGCAGATAGGCCTGAAGTAGGTCTCCCTAGCTGCTGCTGCTGCAGCTGCTGCTGTAGAAGATCTGATATTCCTAAAAGATAGATCTGGTCAACCCATAAAGCCTGACCTGGTCAATAGAAGCAGACCCTGGGCTGGTTGGGAGCGTCTTCTCCCTGCCTCCATCCCAAGCTGGTCTTTGGGGATTTCATTTTCCCTTTAAAACTGATGGAAACTTGGACAATGTGGGAAATTTGCTTTGCTTGAAGGGGTGTGTGTGTGTGTGTGTGTGTGTGTGTGTGTGTGTGTGTGTGTGTGTGTGTGTGTGTGTGTGTGTGTGTGTGTAATTGGTGGGGAGAGAGAAAATAAATGCTTCTTAATTGAAAAATAAATAACATGAATTCAAAGAAAAGATTGCTCTGAATAAGAAAGTGAATGATTTGCCTGACCCCCTGCTTCCTTAGAATTGTCCTTTAAGTATCCTAGGGATTGTCCTGATAGGAGTAAACACCCCTGAAATCAGAGTGTTCTCACACACCCCCAAAGAAGGATTCAGAGACTGAAACTGTTTTCTCCCCTATTCTGGTCCTGAAGTCCTTCCCTCGTGACCATTCTTCCAATTCTGCTGCCTTTCCCAAGAGATCTGCCCAGACCATCACCTCCCCTCATGGCTGGCATCGGCTTCGCTCTCCCACCTCCCATCCCCATTCCCAATCTCCCTTCTCCTCCTGGGCTCCATGCAAAGTGCCTCAGTCACAATCCTACCCCTGGCTTGTTCTCCCTGCTCCAACCAGAAGCCAGTAGTGACTGCATGACCTTGGGAATGCAAATCCAAAGTGTTTGCAAAGTCAAAAGTAAGTCATCTGCTTCCCTCCAGATCTCTATACCCTCACCCCCCAGGAAGACAAGGCAGCTAGAAAGGGGGAAAAGATAAGCGCTCTCTCTCTCTCTCTCTCTCTCTCTCTCTCTCTC
>CM053582.1:435104586-435129706 GCA_028627135.1 Pseudochirops cupreus
CCATTCCCTCCCCCCCCCCCCCCAACTGGATTATACTTAGCTTTTCTGGGTAAGTTATTTTTGGTTATAACCTTATATCCTTTGCCTTCTGAAATAACATATTCCAAACTCTCTGATCCTTTATGGCGGAGGTTACTAAATTTGTTGTGGGCATAAAGTGAGAATATTTGTAAAGCTCTTAGCATAGTGCTTGACACATAGGAACTTTTTTATTATTTCCCTTGACATTCCTGATCTTTTCTTCTTCCACATGAATTTTGTTATTATTTTTTCTATTTCTATAAAATTACCTTTTGATAGTTTAATTGGCAGGGCAGCTAGGTAACATAGTGGCTAGAGTGCTGGGCCTGGAGTCAGGAAGACCTGAGTTCAAATTTCTGCCTCAGATACTTACTAGTATCTGAGTATACTAGTATACAAGTCCCTTTATCCTGTTTGCCTCAGTTTCCTCATTTGTAAAATGAGCTGGAGAAGGAAATGGCAAACCACTCCAGTATCTTTGCCAAGAAAACCCTAAATGGAGTCACAAAGAGCTGGATACAACAGCAACAACAAATTTAATTGGCATGACGCTGAATCTAACAATAATGCTAGCATTATCATTATTATATTATGCATACACTTACAGGCTATGGTTTCCCAAGGCCCTTTACTGCTCTAATATTTTGTGATTTTGTGAAGTTGAGCTAATAAAATTCAGAAGTCCCTGGGTACCCTGAAAGGATGTCCTTGATACAGGATTGGGTAGTGTGGTCAGAGCAGAGCACTCCTGGGGAATCCCAGAAGTTTTATTTGGTTTCCAAGAGCCCTGTAGTAATAATATCTGAAGATCACGGGAGCTGCTTCAAAGAGCCAGAGCTGTTCTGTCTGGGCTGGGGGCACAGTGAGGGGACAAGAACCCTCCTTCAAGTGTAATAGGGAATCCTGGGAACCCAGGGGTGTGTTAGAACCAAAGTTAAAATTTCAGTGTCAGCATTTACACCTTGGAAATCAAGAAACACTACAAATAAGGGTTTGGTTTATTGTTTTGTTGACTGTCTAGCCTTAAGAAAGAGGTGGAGAAAACATAATACAGATTAAACTTTAAAGTTTGTTTTATGCAACCCCCCCTTCCCCCAATAAGAACTGGCTGTGAAACAGCATACATTTACTACATGCTTCCAAGAACTTAACACGATTTGAAATGACAGCCTTAATTAAAAAGTGACCCAGAGATCTTGCTGTACTGGTGAGTATGCAGGATAATGAACATTCACAAATGAAACTATTGCATATCTACCTTGCAACATATACATAACCTCTCCCTTATACATACATTCCTCCCTGAACATTGTGCTAAAGTGGAAAAGATACAGAAACATTAGATGTGGAGTCAAAAGTGGGTTCAAATTCTGATTCTTATTTTATTACTCATGTGACCTTAGAAAAGCAATTTCACCTCGTTTCAACTGGACAAGGTTTGTGGTATTGTAGAAAAAACACTGACTTTGGAATCAGAAGTCTTGGGGTCAGATTCTAACTCTCCTGTGTGACCTTGGGCAAGTCACTTACATTATTTAGGCTTCAGTTTCACCATCTGTAAAATGAGAGATTGACTAGATGGTTTCTGGGGCCTGTCTTGCTCCATATTCTATGGTCTTCTAATTCTAAATAGCTATGAATACACAATATAGATCCCCAATCCTTTGCCGGGGCAGAGTGTGCACTAATCTTGAGTTTCTATGATAGAAAAAAAAGGAATGCTTTATCCAGCAGTCATCAAGCCCCAGTGGAGAATAAGCTCCCTGAGGGCAGGTACTGTTTATTTTTGTCTTAGAGTTGCTTTCCATTATGTATTTTGGAGGGGAGTTGAGAGTAGAGAGTGAGCAGAAGCAAAGTGGCAGAAATAGCTGGGAGAAAACACTTTTCTCAGATCAAAGGTGATGTCATGCTTTCTTTGTCCCAGTTCCCACTCGGTTTTCAGAGCTCTCTTCGAGACTCTCAGGGAAGACTAGTCAACTCACTTGCAGGAACCCTTAGGGCATTTTGGGAATGCAGAAGCTCCCCTGGGGCAGGGGATGACCTTCTGGTTTAGTTGGTGTTCTGGGCTGGGTGGGGTTAATCCCTGCGCTGTATTTCCTGTCCAACTCCCTGACTTCGGGCTCCAAGCGAAAGCCACAGACAGACAATGATGTCAGCAACGCTATCTCTGTTTCCTCTTGGCCTACCCTCTCCCTCTCCCTCCCCACTCCCCATCCAGCCCAGGGCCCCTGACCCTGGTCTATGCCAGTTAGGGCAGTTGGCATATTCCTCTTCTCTGGGTACTAGGAGCTGTTTAACATCTCTAAATCAGACTTAATGATCTCCTTATATTAAAAACATGTGTGTTTAAACATATACACTGATGGGCATGTAGATTTCAAGAGGGGAAGAGAGAGGGGGAAGGAAGGGCAAGCTAGAGACTAATTTTGTAGGTGGTGGTGGTGGGAGATGGGGGACCTTCTATAACAACCCCCAGTTATCCTCATTTCTATCTCGACACTGGACCCAGATGGCTCCGGAAGAGAAAGTGAAGCTGGTGACTTTGTACGGCCCTTCTTCCCTTAAATCCAATTCACTTGCAAGTCATGAGGTCACCTTCCTGAAGCCAAGGTCCTCTTCAAGAATGAAGGACAAACAAGCCCCCACCCAAATTCAAAAGGTCCAGTTTAATTAAACAATAGTTCAATAGGTTCTCATGGGTTATAGGCCTATTGCTTAGCCTTTGTTTATTGTGGATAGTTTAAATTCTAAGCCCCCCTCCCCAAGGCAAAGTTTCCAAAGGGCCCCCTCCTCCTGTTCATTAAATAAGCACTTACTGGTGCGGTGATGAGACCTGAACCCCTAAAAGGACTGAAAGGTCCTGGGTCGTTTTGGTATCCCAGGCCTGGGTGCACAGTGGAGGACTCCCAGCTTTCCAGTATCTAGGAAGCCTAGCTCCTGGAACCACATTTTAAGAATCTGGACAGAAAAGACTGCGTAGTCCAGATGAGGTAATGTGGGAAGCCTTAAATGAGAGCATGATGCAAACTGGTAATCTAGCTTCTTTCCATTCCTTTTCTGTAAGTAGGTTTTGCATTGGGATAATAAGAAGACAATAGGATCTCTTGCATTCTCTTCTGGTGTGTGTGTGTGTGTGTGTGTGTGTGTGTGTGTGTGTGTGTGTGTGTGTGTGTGTGTGTGTGTGTGTGTGTGTGTATCTTCATTTTATATTTCTGTTGTATTTATGGTCTCCCTTATTAGAAGGTTAAGGAAGCTAGGTGACTCACTGAATAGAGCTCCTGGCCTGGAGTCAGGAAGACCTGCTACAAATCCTGCCTCAGACACTAGCTGTGTGACCCTGGGCAAGTCACTTAACCCTGTTTGCCTCAGTGTCCTCATCTGTAAAATGAGCTGGAGAAAGAAATGGCAAATCACTTAGGTATCTCTGACAAGAAAACCCCGAACTGGGTCACAAGACTTGGACATGACTAAAATGATTGAACAACAACAATTTGTAAGGAAGAGAGGGAGTGGCTCCTATGGGGGAGTATGCAGATATGGGAGTGAGCTGGTGTGGGGCTTAGGGAGCTATAAGTGGTGGGTACAAGAGGGTGCAGCATCTGTTTTGAGTGGGTGTGTGCAAGGGTGTAAGTGTTTGAGTATTCCTGTGGCTGGGGCTTGGTCCCAGTAGTGCATGTACCCATGGGCTTGGTTTGGGTGGATAGTGTTTCCAGGTGTGTGGGTCTGGGCACTGAGGGAGGATTTGCCACAGGGCTGTGTGGGTATCAGGAAGTAATGTTGGGAGGAGTAGGCAGGGGCTAGATTCCAGAGCAAAGGGCACTTGAAAACAGGGTCTACCTTGCTATATTGCCATCTTAGGCCCCTTCCAGCTCTAAATCTGTGATCCTTCCAGAAGCATGGAGATCCAGAATGGCAGCCTAGGCACCCTTCTGTACCCCTCTCAGCTTCCAGCTCGCTCTGCTTTCCTCCCTGTCTAGCCCTTGGCCCCTCTTCCTGCGCAGGAACAGATCAGATTGCCAGAAATAATGCCCCAACATGACTCTCCCTCTGCTTGTTCCTACAGTTGGGCTGGTTTCCATCTGCAGCAAGCCACAATTTGCTCCTTGTACATTCTTCTCTTTCTTTTCTTGTTTCTCCAACCTTCCCCTTTCCCTCCCTCTTCCTCCCCCCCCCCCTTTTCTTTTTCTTCTCCTTTTTCTGGAGGCTTCGACCCTGTGAATTCCTGTGGGCAGCCTGCTGGCCTCTGACTGCCAGATTCCAAACCTTGGAGAGAGCAGAGGGAGGGGGAGCTCAAACCAAACACCCTTCCTTCTCCCAGCTTCTCCTCCCCCTTCCCCACAACCCTGTTCAGCTCTCTTCCTACCACCTTAACCCCTCCTCTGCCAGGGGAACTTTGAGAGGCCTTAGGATCGAGGAGGCCAAGAAAACTGAAGCATCAGTGTGTATGAGAAGGCAAAGAAAGCGAGAGACCAAAAGTTTAATGTAGGAGTAAAGCAAAAAAAAGGCAAATCTCACTCGTGTTCAGTTTAACCTGTCCTTGACTTTGGCTCTTTCCCTTGAAGTCAACATGCAGGGCTGGGTGAGCCATCTTTAGAAAGAGGATGCCCTGTCCCTCTTCTTTTTCCTCTTACCCAGCATAGGTAGGGGATAGCTCTCAGAATAAGCTGTTCAGCCCCTGTGTAAGTAAGCATGATCCTTCTGCCCAGAACCGCCTTGTTCTCTTTTTCTTTTCCTCTCTTGTTACCCAGGCCTTGGGAAAGTCTAGCATTCCCTAAACATTTCTGTTCTTCAATCCTATCCTTTTCTGCCTTCAAAGGGTCCTGAAAATGAGGCACTTGAGGGAAGAGGGAGGACACCAAAGTGACAGCTTTCTGCCCCACAAAGCAGCCAAATGGTTTAGAAAGAGAATTAAATCCAAAAAAACTCAACTTCCCTGGAGCTGTCTGGCTTCCTTTTCCCCCTGGTCTCCACTTGCCTGGCAAGCTCTTAAGTCCTCAAACCTTTTCCAGGGCCCCTGAGGGGGTGGTTGGCCCCTCTCCTGGTTTCAGCCCCAGGGTCACACTAGTGGAAAAGACCCATTAGATCATTCTCTTTGCTGCCAAAATCTCTAGAGGGAGGAGGGAGGAACAGAGTAAGGGTTCAGCAATGGCCTGCGGCCTGGAGAAATCCTGGTGCTCCAGGGGTCCTGTGGAAAGCCAGGGAAAGTGTCTTTACTGAAGCCAGGATGACAGAGCTGGGAATGGAAATGAGGTGGCTCCAAGTCACTGCTCAGAACTCTGGGTAACATTCCTTTTTAGGAGGTTGGAGGGAGAAAAGACGTCTCATCTTCCCTGATCCCACTACACTTAGAAAGGCCGGTCTTAGTAAGTTGGCAGAGTGAGCAGTGTGTAATTTGAGGGGCCGTGGGCAGGCTTCCCTGCCCAAAATATCTTTCCCACCTGCCTGCTGCTGCCAACTGAAATTCTACCATTAGAGATTCATTCTTTTGAGTCTCCAGACTTTTCTATTTTCTAGTCCCCTAATAAATTAATAACCAAGAAAGAACAGATAAATAGAAGAATGTATAGAATGATTTTACATATGAATATATATTTGTGTCTGATGCCAGCCATCTTGAAGGTGGGGGGAGAAGAAAAAAAAGAAATTTACATGAGAAATTTATTATATATTTAAAAGGAATAGCAAGTTGTACACAACAGATTTGCAGTTTCATGTGTGATCATCTTTTTATTATTGTGTTATAGAAATGCTTGTTTCATTGAATAAATTAAAAATAAAATTTAAAAATAAATTAATAATCATAGCTAGCATTTATAAATTTCTTTAAGGATTTCAAAGCACTTCCTATGCATCTGATCTTCTTAACTCTGTGCAGTCTTCTTTGGTAGCTATATGGGTATTACAGTTACCATTTTTGTGGATAAAGAAACTGAGACTCAGAAAAGTTATGGAATTTGCCCATAGTCAGCTAGCTAATAAGTATCAGAAGTAGGATTTAAATCCAGATCTATTCTAATTCCAGGTAAAGTATTTTTTTCACTCAGCCCTAGAGCTGAGCTGTTTTGATTGGTGTATGAGCCAGTGAGTTCAAAATCAGCTAACCCATTAATTAATATCTAGCCAGGGCCAGACCATGTCTCTCATCCCATCCAGGTACAGGATAGATAGCAGGATCTACCACAGCATTTTGCCAGATGCTCCCCTCCACTTCCCACTTCTTGCTTTGGAAACAAT
Organism: Pseudochirops cupreus; assembly: GCA_028627135.1. NCBI lineage: Eukaryota > Metazoa > Chordata > Mammalia > Diprotodontia > Pseudocheiridae > Pseudochirops > Pseudochirops cupreus. The sequence goes on from CM053582.1 coordinate 435,110,842, forward strand.
AATCAAAGCAATGACTGTTAGGAAGGGTGGGACAGCATATGCCCAATGGCTCTACTCCTAACTTGTACAACTCCCTTCCCTGCTACCTGCTTCCCATATATATTGTCTCCTCCATGACAACATAAGCTTGTTGAGGTCTAAGACTATCTCATTTTTTATGTTTGTATCCCCTGTATGGGCATTTACATGTTTTTTTCATTCATCGATTTATTCATTTATTCCATTGTCTTACACAGACTATGACAGTCAGGTGTTCACTGATTTTCTGGGATATATAATGAACTGAGTCTGGAATTGAAGAGAGGCATGAAACAGCTTTTTTTTTTTAATTAAAAATTTTTAATTAGCCAAAATCTGACTTCTCATCTCCCCTCCTTTTTCAAAAACAAACCAAAACTAATAACAACAAAGTCTTGTAACAATTATGTATTATAAAGCAAAAAAAAAATCACACACTGGTCATTGTCCAAACAAAAATGTGTCCATCTCATCCTGAGTCCTCTACTTCTCTGTCTGGAGGCAGATAGCATGTTTTGTCATGAATCCTCTGGAATTATCATTGGCCATTGTGTTGAGGAATGTCTTAAATCTTTCAAAGTTGCTTGTTTTTTTTGTTTTTTCATAATATTATTATTGTACAAATTGTTCCCCTGGCTCTACTCTCTCTGTTACTCTACATCATTTTTTTTTTTTTTGCTTTTTTGGAGGGGGTAGGGCAGGGCAATTGGGGTTACGTGACTTGCCCAAGGTCACATAGCTAGTAAGTGTTAAGTGTCTGAGGCTGGATTTGAACTCTGGTCCTCCTGACTCTGGGGCTGGTGCTCTATTCACTGCTCCACCTAGCCTCCCTTCTACATCATTTCTTGACACAAAATGTTGTTGTTGTATCATGTCTCATGCTTTGTGAGTCCATTTGGGGTTTTCTTGACAAAGACACTGTGGTAGATTGCCATTTCCTTCTCTAGCAGATTATGGCAAACAGAGGTTAAATGACTTGCCCAGGGTCATACAGTGTCTGAGGCCAAACTTGAACTCAAGTCTTCCTGATTCCAGGTCCAGTGCTTTATCTACTAAGCCTCCAATAAATGAACTTTGCATTCCATCACTTTCATATAATATACCTTGTTCAACCCTTCTCCAGTTGATGGGCAGAGGAGAATGAAATTGTGTAGTGATTTCAATGATCCCACATTGTTTGTTACCACAAAAGCCAATCTCTTTTGATATCAATATTCTTGGAGAGAGGCTGTATGACTTTGAATCATGGAATACAAATCTTGGGGGAATTAAAGGACAATGGAAAGATAAAACATGAATGTTGCCAATGATGGCTCAAATAGGAGAAGGACATGTACAGCCAGGAAAGGAACTGAGCCAGTCATGTTCTGAGAATGAGAGATGGCCTGAGCACTTCATTGATACCCCTGAGAAAGTTAAAAAAAAAAAGAGACCAAAACCCAGAAAAACAAAAAAGCAAAACCTAGGAGGTCTTTATTGAGTTGGGGGAACCTTCCATGAAGGGTTTATGGGAAGTCTCATCTGTTCTCTAATATCTGCCAAAATAATCTTCTGAAGGTGCATGTCTGAAGGAACATGTCTGTTCCTCAAAAATCGCCAGTGGCTCCCTATTGCCTCTAGGATAAAACACAACCCCCTCAAGCTAGCATCTAAAGCCTTCTGCAAACTTACCTTTCTAGACCAACTTCATATTCTTCCCCTTCAGAGACTCAACCTTCCAGCCAGACTAGCCTACCAACTATTCCACCTCCTGTCTCTGAGCCTTGACCTAAGCTGCCTCTCATGCCTGGAATGCAGCCCACCCTTGCCTTTCTGCCTGCTACAATCAATCTCCTTCAGGACTCAGTTGCTATTTCCTACATAAAATCTCTTAATCTCTACCAGTCATTATTGCACTCCCTCCCTCCTGAAATGACCTTGTGTTTACTTAAATAAGTTTGTGCTGAATCCTTCCCATTCCAACCCTTTACCTTTCCCTCTTTCCCCTCTCCCCCAGCCCTCCAGCAAAACAGCTCTTTCAGAGCTGAGACTGTGGTGACTTGGACATGGTAGGTGCTTAATAATTAAAAAAAATTATTGAATTGAGTTTAGGTTGGAGGAGTTGAGATGACCCTCAATGCAGAGAAGGTGGAGAATTTGATTTGGAAGGGATCATCATTTAAACTGCTTATTGGTTGGGGAGGAGGAAGGGTGGTAGTTAGCAGCTAATAGAGATCAAGGCCCCTGGGTGAGTCAGGGGCCAAGTAGTGGGCATAGGAAATACCATCTTTTTGTTTATTCATTTGTTCATTCATTCATAATCAACAATTTATTAAAAGTCTATTATGCCTAAAGCATTTTGCTAGATACTGAGGGAGACAAAAAAATCTAGATAAGATGTGGCCTCTGCCCTCACCTAGCTTATAGTTTAGAAGGGTGATAAGACACAAACCCAGATACAGAATATACATACTACATTGTGTTATATGATAAATTGATTAGAACTTTGCTGGAGTGTTGCAAAACAAAGTTTTGTGTGAGGTCTAGGGGGTATGGATCATTATTGGTGTGTAGGTAGGAGAAGAGATCAGGGTTCCTGAAACAGATGGTGTGTGAGTTGGGTTTTAAAGGATGGGTAGCAATTAAATGTGTGAAGAGGGATGGCACTGGTGACACACAGAATAGCCTAAACAAGTGCTTAGGACAGTGAATGGCACTTTTCCCTGAGGATATCCGTTTGGTTGGAGTTTAAAGTCCATTCTTTAAAGTTCATTCTACTCCACTGGGTAGTGGAGTGACTCAGAGGTTAGAGCACAGAGGTGAAAGTTCAAATGTGACATCAGATGCTTACGAACTATGTGACCCCAGAAAAGTGACTTAACCTTGCCTCAGCTTCCTCATCTGTAAAATGGAGCTCATACTAGCACCTACCTCCCAGGAGCTAATGAAATAGTCTTTATGAAGTGTTTTGTAAACCTTAAAGTGTTACATAAATGTTGTAAAAGTATATATGTATATTAATAAATAAAATACATCTATGTATATACATTAATAAAATGTATAACAAACATTATTATCATTAAGGGTACTAGTAATATGAGATACTACCAAAAAGGGCAGGATTTTGATATATTGATTAAAAAAAAAAAGGAAGTGGGGGGAGCTTAAACTTCACTTGGGATCAATTTGCTGTCCTGATTAGTGTCTGCCTTACCTGACTCACTATTTCCCATTGACCCAGCCAGGTTGCACTTCATTCCTTATTTCCCAGCCATCTTCTGGACAGTCACCTCTTTGGTATACTTACAGAGGTCACTAGCAAACACTCCCTCCCAACACTGTCCCCCTCCCTCCTCTAAGTTCTGGAACCACGACTGATCAATCAACTCTGTCATTTTTCCTGGAAGGGATGTGTCAATCTGTTTCCCTATGGCCCCACTCACCATTCCTGTAATATTCTAGATCAAGGCGTCCTTTGGCCATCATTTCCCTTGTGTGATTTCTCCCTTCCCAGTCCCTTAGAATGTAAACTCCTTGAGGGAAGAGATTTTTTTCTTTTTTCTTTTATAGTGAAGTGCTCAGTGCTTAAGACAGTGAGCGCTTACTAAAGGCATTTTCATTCATTCATTAGGAAGTTATTGACTATAGTTGAGCAGAAGAATGATACAATCATTTCTATGTGTAATACAGGTTATTCTAGCATTTATATCGGAGGGAGGGAGAGTAAAGTTCTTGGGGGAACAAAAGGATGAACAATTTAAGACCCAAACTATTTTACTTTCACCACGATTTCTAAACCCTTTGTTTTGTCATAATCATATGTACACGTTTTTATTTTACATAGATGTTTTTAATTTTTAATTTTATTGTTAATTTATGGAATAAAACAAACATTTTCATAACAGAATAAAAAAAGATGATTATACATGAAAATGCAAATCTATAGGTACAACTTGCTATTCCTTTTAAATATATGTTATCATGTAAATGTCCTTTTTTTCCTTCTTTTTCCCCTTCCTCCCACCCTTATAAGTCACTCAATAAGGTCAGACTATTTACTTATTTTATGTGTATACATATGGTCAATATTTTAAAAACTGTATATTTGTTTTAAGGCACAAAGCTTCTGATTAGCTGTTAAAAAATAAGAGTTTCATTCTGTCTCATCTGAAGGTTTTAGGGGGTACTCCATTTGATGACCACATTTACCGATGGAAACCAGACCCACTTACGTTGGCCTTCTAAGTTGCCAGGGCAGTCTGAGGTGGGGTTTTAGGCATAAATCTCACTCTAAGTATTCCCTGCAATCACTTGTGGAAGGGTGTAAGCATGAGTTGAGGGGGTTCCAGATGGAGTTCTGTTCGTTGTGCACTTAAACCCAGGGGGTGGTAATTTCTGAACTTTCTGAAATTGTTGCTAGATGCAAGGGTTAGGGGACTCAGAAGGGAAATTTTGCTGTGCTGAGAGCATAGGAATTAGGAATTAAGAGAATGGAAGCCTATGTCTTAATTCTCTTTCCACTGCTAAACATGGGGCCTCAGTTTCCTCATAGCTAAATCGAAGAACCTGGATTCAATGATTTTTGAGGTCTCTTCCAGCACTTACATTCTGTGGTGTCTGGAAAGGAATCCTGGGAGGAAAGGGAAAAAAATTATGCAGGAGAGAGCAAACAGCCTTTTTCTGTCTTCTCCCTCCACCCCATTGCTGTAAATATCTGTTCTGTAGCCCCCCTCCTGGAGAGTTTATGGAGCCAGAGCTGCTTTTCATTTTATGATGGGAATAAACATGGGTGACGACCCAGACCTGGACTCTTCACACTCCAGTGCCAGGCAGCAGCAGCCACAACCATCCACCCAGAGGGGCTACTGGGGAATAGGAGGATTAGCAAAGAGGGTGATTTGGATTTGGAGGGGGTTTGGAATCTCTGGACCAGCTCCAGGGTATCTGATTTCCGAAGATAGCAAAATGCAAAGGCAATACATAAATACACATGCAAACACACCCCCAAACAGCAAGTCTCGAGCCCACCCCATCGGATGCCAAAGCTATTTAGAGTCTCTTAATTTAATATAATCTCTGGGCCTGGATCAGCTTGCCTTCCCTTGTGTTTTTGCTGGCTGGCCAAGGGGGAAGAAGGAAAAGAAGCTTTTTACTGGGGACAAAGAGAACTGTCTTAATAACAATAAGCCTCCAATTACCTTTCTTACTGTGGGTTCACTGTGAGATGGGCCAGCAGGCAGGTGGGAGGTAGCTTTGAAGAAAGGGGATAAGCTCCAGCTTGGCGTGGTGACCTGGGAAATATAATCCTACCTTCTAGCCAGGAGTTTCCCCCCATCCCTAGCTCCACTTCCTCATATCGCAGGAGATGGGAGGGGAGCACCTTGAAAATCATTGGTGAGCCCAGAAGAGTGTGAGCAGGATGGTGATGGGAGGCTAGAACATGTCACACAAGCAAGAGTTGCTAGAGTTGGGGATGGTTATTTAGGTGGGAGAATATGTTGCTGTGTAGTCCTTTGACCGATTTGGGATATATGTCAGGAAGCGGTTTTCCAGAATGGGTAGACCAATTCATAGTACCACCAACAGGGTATTAGTATAACTGTCTTTCCATGGGCCCTGCAACTCTCTCTTCTTCCATCCTCTGCCATCTTTGCCAATTCCCACTTCTATAGAGAGAGGTGCTCAGAAGAGAAAACAGGGAGGCAAGAGGTAAAGTATAGAGGAAAGAACCTTTGTTCATGAGTCTGGTGATTTGTGTCCTAGACTTGGCCCTGTACTATTAGCTTCGTTGGGCATAAGCTCTCAAGGTCTCAGTTTTCTCATCTATAAAATGGGGGAAACCATGGGAAAGGATAAGGCAAGGGCCCAGGAGTAGTCTTAAGTGGACTAGGGTTTCCAAAGTCCTTTACAACAATAAAGGTCTACAGAATTTAAGGCTATTCCAGAGAAATAATTTCTGTTGGCCTAAGACAAAATCCCCATTCTAGCTAATTTAGTGATTTGTTTATTGGGAACCTTGGGAGTGTGTTGGAATGCTGAGCTGGGGTGGAGGGTAGGAGGTGTGATAAAAGGCGATTTCAAGAATGGCAAGAAAGTTAAAATTACTTTAAAAAACAAAGTTTAATTGATTAGGGTAGAAAGCACTGGGACTGAGGGCTAAGATAGAATAGAGGGAGCAAGAATGATGAGCAGATAAAATATGCTTGGAAAAATAGTTTTTGCCCCAAGGTGATCACATTTGCAAAATGGCCAAGAGGCAGTGACTCACAGAGGGATCCCAGAAAGCATTTTTTTTTTAAAAGAAGCAGTATGACTGGAGCACTAAGAGTCAGAAAGACCTAGGTTCAAATCCTGCTTCAGACACTTTACCTTGTGTGACCCTGGGCAAATCATTTAACCTCTGCTTCAATTTCTCCTCTGTGAAATGACGGGGTTGACTGCTAAGGTTCCTCCCAACTGTAAATCTGGGATCCTATTACTATGGGTAAAAGGTCTTAAGCAATAGGTAATTGAACAAGGGATCCTATTCTATTTATCAGGAATATTTTTGACTTCTCCCTTCTCCTTTTCTTTAGAGGAGATGTTTTTTTCATGGAAGTTTTTCTTGGATTCCTTATGTTCAATATTTTATGGAATGGAGGGATTTGGGTGGAAGGAAGGAGTAGTTGAGGGTGAGACTTTCCAAGAGGGTCAATCTAGCATTTCTCCAGGGTGTATGTCTATGTGTGTGTTGGGAATGGGGAGAATAAGGAAGGTGTCCCCTACCTTTTGGGTATCTTTCCATGGTGAAGGAGATAAAAGTGAAGGTACAATAGAAGTTGGCAATTTTTGGCAAGGGAATTTATTCAGGTTGCTGAACACTATAGAAATCCTTAGAGACTAAAATCTAGTAACTATTTTCATCTTTTCTGAGATGGAAAAAAGGGAAAGGTACTCTACATACCTTCTGGAGAAAAATCCCCTTTCCAATCTTCTCATAGCTAGCATTGATTTACCGAGGGCTTTCCATATGGTATCTCATTTGATTCTCATAAGAACTCTGTGAAATAGATACTGTCTTCGTTGTTCACTCAGTCCCACCACACTCTTCATGACCCCATGGACCATAGCATATCTATACTGTCCATGGGGTTTGTTGGCAAAAATATTGGAGTGGTTTGTCATTCCCTCCTCTAGCTCATATTACAGATGAGGAAATGGAGGCAAACAGGGTTAAATGACTTGCCCAGGGTCACATAGCTAGCAAATGTCTGAGGAAGAAGATCTAACTTCAAATCCTGTCTTTGCTGCCTTAGAATAATGGGAAGATCCCAAAGGATTCTTAGGTTACTTGATTAAATATTAGAATAAAGAGGCACAGAATGACAGAAGTTGAAAGCAGCCTCAAAAGTCCTTTAATCCAACTCATACCTGAACAGAAATCATCTCTTCAGGTAGTGTGGTAGTGCAATGAATAGAGCACTGGTTCTGGAGTTAGAAGGACCTGAGATCAAATCCAAATTCAGACACTTACTAGCTGTGTGGCCCTGGGTAAGTCATTTAATCCCAGTTGCAGAAAGGAAAGAAGGAGGAAAGAAGGAAAGAAAGAAAGTAAAAGAAATCATCTTGGGGCAGGTAGGTGGTGCAGTGAATAGAGCACTGGCCCTGGAGTCAGGAGGACCTGAGTTCAAATCGAGCTTCAGAAATTTACTAGCTGTGTGGCCCTGGGCAAGCCATTTAACCCCAATTGCCAAAAGGAAGGAAGAAAGGAAGGAAAGAAGGAAGGAAGGAAGGAAGGAAGGAAGGAAGGAAGGGGGAAAAAACATCTCTTCCGCATTCTTCACAAGCAAATATGCAGTCTTCTCTCAAGGACTGCTAAAGATGGAGAGCATACTTCCAACCAAAGCAATCTTCTCCACTTATGGGGGATATTTTAGCCTTTCTTCTCCTTTTCCTTAGAGTAGGTGGTTTCTTCATTAGAAAAGACTCTTACAGCCCTATATATGAATTATTGCAATAGAAATCCAGGTGTCCAATTCCTCCTGGATACCACTAACACAGTAATCTTCCTAAAACAATAACAACACCCCATCTTTATGGAGAATTTTATGGTTTACAGAGTGTATTCCTCACACAGCCTTTTAGCAAATCCATCTTATGAGATATGTGGTACACAGGTCTCAATGATATGGACTGGATCTGTGATTTCCTTCTACCACTGTAGGTCCACATGTGCTCTGCAATTTATGGTCGTAGGGTATAGGTTAACCAGTCAGTATTTGTCAGAGGCAAGACCTGAACCCAGATTTTCCTGGCTCTAAGGCAGGACTTCTCTTCAGTACACCATGCTTCCTCTTTAGTGCAAATATCATTATTCTCAGGTGTGGTCCCTTGCCCTTAGTTACACAGCTATTCACTTTTAAAGATCTAGAGCTTGAGGACCTCAGAGGTCATTTTGTAGATGATGAAACCAGCTAAATGTCTTGCTCAAGGTGACCTCATCAGAGGTGGGATTTGAATCCAGGTCCTCTGGCTCCAGAGCCTTTGTACCTTAAAAATCATCCCTGCCTCTTCAATAACTCTTTTCTATTATCCTTGACCCCATTCTACCAGCTATATCTCCCAACACTAATCTGCTATAGTTGAACTAGTTTTTCCAGTTTTGATGTTTTTGAGTTGTTTTTAGTTACACTTCATGACCTCATTTGAGGTTTTCTTAGTAAAGATACTGGAATGATTTGCCATTTTCTTCTCTAGTTCATTTTTACAGATGAGAAAACTGAGGCAAACAGGGTAAAGTGACTTGCCCAGGGTCACACAGCCAGTAAGGATCTGAGGCCAGATTTGAACTCAGGAAGAGGAGTCATAGCAACTCCAGGCCCAGCACTCTAAACCATTAGGCTGCCTAGCTGCCTTGGTTATTTAACATTCATTCCCATTTAGGAATGACTTCATCCTTTCTTTTTGCCTATTCATATCCTACTGATTCTTCTTTCTTTTTCTTCTTTTCTTAATTTTTCCCCCACTTTATTATTTGTTTTCAGTTTTCAACGTTCACTTCCATAAATTTTAAATTTTCTCCCCCTCCCAGGCATGCAATCTGAGATTCTACACATACATTCCTATTAAACACATTTTCTCATTAGTCATGTTGCATAGAAGAATTATGATGAAGGGGAGAAACCATGGGAAAGAAAACAAAACATAACAAAACAAAACGAAAGAGAAAATAGTCTGCTTCACTTTATTCTTTCAAGGCTCCCCTATTGTCTCACCTCCTCCACAAAGTCTTCTTGGACTACCCAGAACCTCACATCAAATGATCCCTTTTCTGAGCTCTCATTTTGGGTATAGTAAGAGACCTTAATTATTTTCTGATGGTTTTAGTCTTCTTTTTCCAATTAGAGTGAAAGTCACTTAAGGTGGAGGGGCTTCACAGTTCCCTGCACAGTACCCCCTGCACATGGTAAACATCTAACAAAAACTTATTGATTAATAGGTTAAATTGCAGGAAGGAAGGAAGAGAAAGAAAATTTGTTTTTGGAGTCCTAAGCTCTTTTCTGTCCTCTTCTTTGTCTCTCCTGGGAATATCCAAGGAGATGACTTTGAGATATAGTAGCAAGTGCCACACTTGAAGGGTTGACCTTGGAATCATTAGACCAGAGTTCTCATTTTATGTTCTATGATTTTACTACTTATGGGACTATGGGCAAGTCCTTGGTCTTTTTGGGGTCTCTTCTACTTCTAAACCCACAATCTTGTGATGTTCCATGTTCTTCTGTACTGGGTCACTTCACAGAAGAAAAGATTTTATGAGCCACAGTTGCACTGAACTGTCAAAGACCATGTATTTTATCCTTTTCAAGGTCATTTTCATTTTTAAAATGTCTTAGGCAGAAGGTATTGGTACAGAGGAGTCCAATTCACAGACTGGTCCAAAGGAATAAGGTTTAGGCATTTGGTCATCTGAATGTGGGAAAGGGAAGTAGGAGTGCTTCTGAGGATCTTTTAGCTCATTCTGGTTAGTTTGAAGCCTGGACTGGGCAGAAGAAAGTGGACAAAGGGAATGTTTGGGAGAAGTCATGGTGGGAGAAGGTCCAGGTAGAGAAACTCCATGTTGATAAATTGACTTTAAGAATCTTCCTTAACCTTAATTGTAATCCATCAGTACCCAAATATACCCCTCAAATTCATACTAGGGTTAGAAGCAGGGGTGTGCTAGAGCTGGCTCTTACCAGCCAATTATGATATTTTCAATATGAGCATTTACACCTTGAAAATTGATAAATGCTACAAATAAAGGTTTGATTTATTGTTTTGTTGATTGCCTAGACCAGGGCTTCTTAAACTTTTTTCTACCGGGGACCTCTTTTTGGTTTTCAGCAGTCTTGGTTGGCCTTGCATGACCTGAGGGCAATACACAGTGCAAAGTGCACATGCTTTATGTTCAGAACCAAGATTGCATTGAAATTGCTTGATACAACATGGGCAAGCACTTCCAGAAACACTTCAGATTCATTAGGCATTTGATTTTTAATTAATTTTTAGTTGTTGTTCTCTCAGAAACCTTTTACTGTTGTCAAATTTTTTGAGACCCCATATAGAGTCAAGACCCACAGTTTAACACTAACTGGTCTAGACTTAAGAAAGGGATGGAGAAAATATGGAGCATTCAGATTAAATTTAAAAGTGTGTCATGAGTAAATTTTTTTTCCACCAGAGATCCAATTGTTAGAAATTTACCAGCACAATCCTGGTTACAGGGCAGGCCACAGCTTGAAGCATCAGAATCTGATATTTGGAAGGAACTTCTGGCACCATTTATCTACCATCCTTAACGAGGGGCCATTCAGATAGCATCTGCTTGAAGGTTTCCAGTGATGAGGGAGGAACTCACTACCCACTGAAGCAGGCCATTCCACTTTTGGACAACTTTAATTCAAGTCAACAAGCAGCTCCAATTGTTAGAAAGTTCATTGTATGTCAAACTGAAATCTGCCTCTCCACAAACTTTCACAGATGCTCCAAGCTCTGCCCTCTGGGGCTGTTCTGAACATGTCTAATCCCTTATCCACATTACCCAGTTGGCTAAATAAATGGGGGACTGGGTGGAGCCAGACTGTTTAAATTAGGGTTTGCTCTTGGGGACAAGTTCTTCAGGATTACCCCATCTGGGGGAATATCTGGCTAGCAATAAGGGAGTTGCTTGCTTTCTCCTCTTCTTGGCAAGACAGTAGCCCAGTAGCTGGAGGGGATGGAGTCTCTTCCCAATTATGATTCAGTTCCTGTCTTGTGTGGGCATGTCACTTTGTACCTCAGCCCTGGGCTGTCATTGTCTTTATTAGCCCAGTTCCTAGGAAGCAGAGATCCCCTTTGAAAATATTGAGTAATCTCTTTCTCCTCTTCCTTATTCCACCTTATTCCTGAGCCTCCAGCTCTCCCAAGATATAGGTTCCTGATTCTCACCTCTCTTGGATTCAATACAGTAGCTCTACTTCATTGCTGGACCAAAGACACTAGAGACAGAAAGATCCTTAATTTTTAAAGCAAGTCCTTTGAGTAGTAAAGGACCCTGGGGAATTTTTTTTTAGCAGTTTGTTCCTGGACTGGGAGCATGAGGGATAGGGAGGGCATGGCTAAAGTGCACGTACTTGGGGAGACCAGGGCTAGGGAAAGTAGGCAGTTGCTTAGAACACAGAGCACCAGGCATGTAATTGGATCATAGATATAGCTCTAGAAGTAATTTTAGAGATGTAGTTCAGCCTCTTACAGATGAGGAAACCAAGGCTGTAAGAGGTCATATGAGTTACCCAAAGTCACGAAGTTAGTAAATGGCACTGTCAGGACTCAAATCCAGATCATTTGATCTGATGATTTGTCTGTTTTTGAAGAGGACAGTGACATCATGGGTGATGTCTTGACTCATGTGTGAATTGGATTTAAGGGAGGCAGAGTTGCACAAAGTTGTCAGCCTCTATCTTCCACAGTCATTGAAGTCCAGTGGTAACATAAAAATCAGGGCCACTTGTGATGCTAAGATGCAGTGGATGAACTTGATGTTTTTGATGTCTGCCTAAGCTCTGAGTGCTCCACAGCACCTGCTTCAGTTGCCTTTATGGTCATTGGACAGATAGTTCTCATCTGACCATTCTGCTGGGGTGAGTCTTTATATGCTTGGGGTAGACATCCCTCTAACTCACCAACAAGTTTGAGACCTGTTGGTTACTCTCAACCTAGTTCAGACCATCTGCCAAGACGTCTTACCAGGGTGTGACTGCTGGGCATGCTACAACTTCTTGGAGCTACAGGTGAAAGTGGGGTGAAGGTGGGTGAACAGCCCTGAAAAGCACTCGGCAAGCTCTCACACCAGAGATGGGAGTCTATTATCTTTCCAATGCGCCATGTTGCTAAATCAAAGTGGGACACATCAAAGGATGTTTTCTAACATTACTTTTTTTTGGTTAACAAATCCATTTTTAATATTAGAAAATACTCCTCTCGATGGTACATAGGTATTCATTTTGTGTGGGCAACGAGGTGGCACAGTGGCTAGAGCTCTGGGCCTGGAGTTAGGAAGACTCTTCTTGCTGAGTTCAAATCTGACCTCAGACACTAACTGGCTGTGTAATCCTGGGTCAATTAATAAGAAGTCACTTAATTCCCTTTGTCTCAGTTCCTCCTCTGTAAAATGAACTAGAGAAGGAAATAGCAAACCACTCCAGTACTTTTGCCAAGAAAATCCCAAATGAAGAATTGGACATGACTGAAAGGACTGAAAAAACAATTCATTTTGTGATGGAATATACTGACATAAAGGAAAATTTACTAATGATGAAAGCACTGCTAAAGTAGCATGGGATGGATACCTCTGTTTCTTTTTTTCTATTTCTGCTTTTTGGAGGGGGGAAGGCAGGGAAATTGGGGTTAAGTGACTTGCCCAAGGTCACATAGCTAGTAAGGGTGTCAAATGTCTGAGGCTGCAGTTGAACAAAGGTCCTCCTGACTTCAGGGCTGGTGCTCTATTCACTGAGCCACCTAGCCACCCCCCACACCTCTGTTTCTTATCCTAGCATGGACCTTAGAGGTATATTTGGGTGCTGAAGGTTTACTGCTGGGGCTAAGGATGCCAAGGTAGTCAATTTATCAATATAGATTGAGCAAGTAGTTAGCTGTCTAATTATTAGAAGTTTTCTTCTTGCCACAGAGGCTGTAGAGGGGATTCTTGTCCAGGCACTGATTGGATTAGATAAATCAACAGAGTCCTTGTCATTTGCTCTCCCTGGCTTCAGTTTCTCCATCTGTGAAATGAAGGGGTCTGACTGAGGCCCTTTCTTGTTTTGAATCTATAATCTTTGCAACTGTAACTTTATATAACATACAGTCTGTAATTATAGACCATGAAAGTATGATTCTAAGTCACGGAAGGTTCAAAGGCTCTGTTGGGCAGCAACGGAGTGGGCATAATTTTCAAGTCTTGCCAAGGACACACAGATGTCTCATCCTGGCTCTGTTGATATTATGCTCCTGACAGGAGGGACAGAGGAAAATAGCTTCCTTCTACTCCAGGGATTGGTTGACTTGAGTGGGAAGGAGGTTAAGGCTAGCCCGGTGTGTGTGTGTGTGTGTGTGTGTGTGTGTGTGTGTGTGTGTGTGTGTGTGTGTGTGTGTGATGGATCACTTTAGTCTCATGGAGGGGCAGCTAGGTGATACAGTGGATATAGTGCTGGGCTCGGGGTCAGGAAAACTTATCTTCCTGAGTTCAAATTTGGCTTCAGATACTTACTAGCTGTGTGACCCTAGACAAGTCACTTAACTTCAATTCCTCATCTGACAAATGAGCTGGAGAAAGAAATGGCAACCCACTTCAGTATCTCTGCCAAGAAAACCCCAAATGGGGTCACAAAGAGTCAGAAATGATTGAAAAATGACTGAACACCAAACTCATGGAGGAATAGGTTGTACCTCTCACCTTCTATGATTATGTCTGGAACAGAAATTAATATTCTCATTCTGTGCCCTAGCTTCTGTGAATTAGAAGGGACCAGGAATTGTTAGCCTCATTTTTATAGATAGTGAAACTAAGACTCATAAAAAGAAAAAAGTATTTGTCTAACTTCACCCAAGGAATGGGGAGTGAAGACAAGAAGAGAACACTATTTAGTGGCTTGCTCCTGGGCTTTGGGTGAGACTGCCCATGGCATGATTGAAACCAGGTTGGGGATGGAGCTTAGAAGTGAAGGGTATGCAAAGCTGACATCTACTTGGTGACTAAGGTATGAAATACCAGGGGGATAGAAGGAACACAGATCTGGAGCTAGAGAGGCCCTTAGAGATCATCTGGTCCAATTCCTCTATTTTAAGAGATAAGGAAATGAAGGACCTTCAAGGTCAAGTGGATCACCCAAAGTTGTATAGGTAGTAACTGGCAAAGTTCTGGCTTCTAGCCTATTGTTTTTTCTTCTCTAGACCAGACAGAACAAAGGTTATGAGCTATAATCACAGAACCTTGGAGATGGAAGTTTCCTTAGCAGTTGTCTAGTCTGACTGCCATCCAAAGCATGGATCCCTTGGGTTTCCATGCACCATTCATGGTAACATCTTTTGTCAATTTCCTTTGTCGTATACTCTGCACTCCAAACTGGACTCCTTGTCATCCCTGTATAGGCTTTGTGCTTTCTCACCTCCTGCCCATGCAGCTACCTTTCTTGCACGTGCCCTCCCTTTCTTTCCCTCCCCAATTCTTCCTCACCCTTTATGTGGTTCCTCTTCCAGAAACCTCCCCTGATCTACTGGGAAATGATGTTTCTTCTCCCTTCCTTTTCCCTCTCCCTCCTACCCCTCTCTCTAATTTTATGTTAGAGCTATTTGTACATGTACCATTATTATCTTAGATTATAAGCTCCCTGAGGTCAGGGACTATGTCTTATTTAGTTTATATTTCCCCAAGTATCCAGTCTAGTACTCTGCACACAGCAGGTCCTTAACAACACATATATTATTGATGTTTTCTCCAAGATCTTTAGGATGTATGGTGGGCTTTTGGATTTCTTGTTAAGCTCCCTTGTCTACAGATAGGTTTTTTTTCCTTAACATTTTTTTTCTTTTAAAAAAATAATTATTTTTTAATTTACGGAATAAAACAAGCATTTCTATAACATAGTACAATAAAAAGATGATTGCACATGCAAATTCACTACGTAAAACTTACAGTTCCTTTTAAATACACAGCAAAATTATCATGTAAATTTCCTTTCCTCCCTCTCCCCCCCCCCCCACTTTTTAAAGGAACCTTCGGCATCCAACGGGGAGGACATATTCCCCCGGGGACAGCTTGCCTCACTCTGTTGGCTCATCCTGCAAATGACAACCATAACAGCAACTGCCATTTATATATGGCTTTAAAGTTCCAAAAGTGCTTTTCACAAATGATCTCATCTGATCCTCACAATGACCCTGCAAAGCAGAGGCTGTCATTAGCACCATTTTAGAGATGAGGTAACTGAGGCCAAGAGGATTTGTGATTTGCCCAGAATCCTGCAACCAATGAGAGCTTGAGGCAGGTCTCCCTGACTCTGTATAGCAATAATAATTGCAGTGCTTTAAGAATTATAAAGTGCTGTGATGAAAAATGCTGTCTACCTCCAAAGGAAGAGCTGATAGAGTCTGAGTGCAAATTGAGTCATATTTATTTTTGCTTTCTTCTTCCTTGTTTTTTTCTTTTTGGTCTATTTTTTTTTCATGACATGATTAATATGGAAATAAGTTTTGCATGACTGCATATACATACATATACATATATATATATGTACACACACACACACACACACACACATATATATATAAACCTGTGTCAAATTGCTTGTCTTCTCAATGAGGGGGATGGGAAAGAGGGAAAAGGAGAATATGGAACTCAAAATTCTAAAAAATGAATGTTAAAAATTGTTTTTACATGTAATTGGAAAAGCATATTAAACCCCTTGGGAAAAAAAAGAATTGCATTTGATTCTCACAACAACCCTGTGAGGCAGGTTATTATTATGTATATGATTATAAATAAATAATATCACTATAAATGTATAATATTATTATTATATTATTCCCATTTTACAGTTGAGGAGACCAAGTCTCCAGCTGGTAAGTGTCTAAGGATGATGCAAACTTGGATCTTCTGGATTCCAGGTCCAATACTCCATCTACTCCTCACCTAAGTCCAATACTACATCTACTATGCCACCTGGTTTCCCATAGTAAGAACAAAGGGTATAGACATCAGAAAAAATACTTCAAGCCCTGATGTCATGAGAGTACCTCTGTAAGTGGCTCAAGGTTTAAGATGGGAAACAGGAATCAGATTTATCCTAGAAAAAAAACATTAGTCCTTTTGAAAAATGTGTGTGCTTAAGACCAGGGAGTGATGCTGCATGAAGGTGCTAATTTTCCATAGCTGTATGAGAGAACACATGGAAAGCCCACAGTGTGTTATGATGGGAAGAACACTGAAATTGGGGCTAGGGAATTTGTATCCAAAATCTGGATCTGCCACTTACTGAAATCACAATCACATGTCACTGAAACTCTCTTGAGTCTAGATTTCTTCACCTGTGATTCAGGGAAGAGACTGGACCTTTGATTTCATTGATTTAAGGAGTACCCTCTAAAAAATTCAGGTCAGCACCTTTTCAGCAACTTACTACATACAGTCTCAGAGTGATAAACCTTGACTGAGGTTAAGTGACTTGTCTGGAGTCACACAAGTAGTACATGTCAGAAGTGGGACTTGAACTCAGGTCTTCCTAGCTCCAAGTCTCTCTTGACACCAGTTCTCATCTGGAAAATAGGGAAAATAATACATGTAACATGTAATCTAGCTCAAACTGGGAGAGCTCTTTGTTAAATTTTTCAGCAAAAGGCTTTCCACCTTGGAAATACACAAATGCTACAAACCAGGGCTTGATTTAGTATTCTTTTGATTGTCCAGATTTAACAGAATGTTGGAGAAAATTTTGATAATTCAGATTAAACTTAAAAGTGGGTCATACATATATCCCCTCTCCCTCCCAGGAGGGCTAGCTGTTCAACATTTATTAGCACATCCCTGTCTGTATAGAATTATGGTTAAGTACAATTGAGATTGTGAGATCGTAGGTTCCAAATGGCTATATTGGACCTTAGGAGTCATCTAGCCCAACATTCATTTTTACAGGTAAATAAACTTTGTCTTAGAGGTGAAGTAACCTATCCAAGGTCACACGAGTAGTGAGTGACTATAGCAAAGGGAGGAGAACTCAGTTTCACTGACTCTGAAACTGGAACCCTTTCAATTGAGCCTAAATCAGGGTGTCTCCTAGATAAGGTATAAGACGTGTCCTTTAAGAGCAAAGCAGTATATGAACCCTGAGTGGCTATCATCACTCTTATCTGCATAGGCAAGGCATGCTCATTTGTGTGCAAGAGTGTATTGGATGGTCCATGGGCTTGCTGATGGATGGGAGCTGCTTTCACTGTTTTTCATGCTTCCATCTTTGAATTCAGCTCACATGCAAGGTCCTTTTTCCTTTGCTGGAAGCTGGGTATAATAAACCTAAGGCTGACCTGAGAAAAGTTGGGTGATTTTGCCTGGCTTCTTAGGGGGAGGGATGTTTGATAAGAGATCTTACCTATTTCCCAATTGAGGTCATAGTCTCTCTGCTCTTTCAAAGGATCATAGACATGCAGCTGGAAGGGGTGAATGTGATCAGGTAATCCAGGGGTTCTTAATCTTTGTGTCATGTATCACCTCTCAGAATAATAATATCTTTGAGTGAATAAAATTTAAAAAAAATGACAAAAAACACCAATTACATGGATTTTTTTTTTTAAAAGACTGGGTCTCCCTATGTTGCCCAGACTGGAAGTATAGGAACTGCTTACGGGTCCAATTACAATCTTCAGGGAAGCTTTTGCCATCTTCATTTCTAACCTGGTCAGTTCACCCCTGCTTTATGCACACTGGTACCCCGCCTCCCACTCCTATATGAATGAGTCCCTCTTAGTGTGGAGACCCAATTAACTCACTATAGTTTGGAATTCCTGAGTTCAAGAGATCCTCGGTCTTCAGTCAGGGATTAACATCTGACAGTTATCAAAATATTAAAAAACAAAAACAAGTTCGGGGACTTCCAGGTTCAGAACCCCTGATCTACTCCAACCTCCTTGAGGAAACTGAGGCCCATGGACGTGATTTGTCCAAGGTCCCACAGCTAGTAGTAAGTAGGATAGTGGGGATTCTAAACAAGGTCTTCTGCTTTCAAATCCATGATTCGAGTAACTGAAAATTAAGCCATTTAGCTTCAATATAAAAAGCTCATTCATGGTTCTTCCTCCGTTCATTTCCCCAGCAAAATGTGCTCTGTGCTGAAGGATGAAAAAATGGTGGGGCTTGGGCTGAACTAACAAGGGAGCAGGGATATGCTGGCTATGAAATGCAGAGGGGTCCTAAAATCACTGCAAAGCCGAGGTTTCCCTGGAAGAAAGGAGTGTGGGCTACTGGAGTGGGGGGATGGGAAGAGGAAGGATGGGAGGGGAGAAAAATCAGAAGAGGAGCTCTGCATTGACCTGCAGCACACACACAGATACATACAGACTCCCATAGTGAAGGCAGGCGGAGAAACAACAAAAGCCACTTTCATTTCTCATCATACTTCAGGGCTTCAGGAGGACAGGCGTGCTCCCCTTCCCCCCCATGCTGAGTCAGCAGTGTCTGACAAATGAGTCTGAGGGAGAGGCTGGGGTTCTGGCTTCTGGAAATTAGCATGCAGAGAGCTTGGGTTGTGCTTCAGTGAATGAATGCTGAGAGAGAGAGAGAGAGAGAGAGGGAGAGAGAGAGGGAGAGGGAGAGGGAGAGAGAGAG
>CM053582.1:435130206-435180950 GCA_028627135.1 Pseudochirops cupreus
ATACTATTAAACAGATCCAAACAAATGAAAAAATAGAAGGCAATGTGAAATATCTCCTTGAAAAAACCAGGAAGATGAGTCTTCCTGATTCCAGACCTAGTGTTCTATTCACTGCACCACTTAGATGTCCCAGTTTAGTGGGTGACTAAGGCAACCACAAATCAGAACATGGAGTAAGGCCCTGACCCTGACCCAGAAAAAGCTCATTTATTTAGGGACAAGAGAAACAGGGCTTTCTAGTCACAAACAGAGGTAGGCCTGAATGAACATTGGAAGAAAGTTGAAGATAACAATCATTATGGATGATAAGGAATGCTGATCTGGAAAAAGGTTTTTTTGGGGGGGTTCCCTCTATATCCATCAGTTTTCCTACTCAAGTGACCAAACAGCATCATTTCCTCCTTAAGTCTTTCTTTCCTCCCCACCTATGGTACACTCCACTCCATTCCTTTTTCCTCTGCTCTCAATTAGTGGGTAGGAAGAGTACAGTCCTTCTCTAAACTTGTGTCTCTCCTGCCTTCATTTCTTGCAGAAACAGATCTTTTCAAAAAGGATCCAGGCTGTATTGCTTAGGAGTTTGGAGGGAGGGAGGGAGATAAAAAGATAGCCATTAGGCTTCATTTGGATCCCATGTAATAAAAATTGCACACACATTTTTTTAAAGTACCTACTAAGTTCCAAACATCATACTAAGCAATGGGGATACATATAGAAGCAAGAAATATGGTCCCTACCCTCAAGGAGCTTACATTCTAACAATGGAGATATCATGGTAAAAATTGTACATAAGGATATCCCATTTAAAGGTTTGCAAAATGATTGTTTCCCCCACAAAACTAGGAGGTAGGTAATGAGTGTACATTATTATCCCCATTTTACAAATGTAAAAAATCAAAATTAAGAGAGATTAAGTGTCCTTGATCCTTGGTCAAAAAACTGGCAAGTAATGGAGCTGAGTTTCAGACTCTCAAGTCCAACCTATTCTCATGACATCACACAGTAGGCCCAAACCTTCTTGGTCTAGAGTAGTGGTTCTCAACCTGTGGGTCGCGACCCCTTTGGGGGTCTAATAACCCTTTCACAAGGGTCGCCCAAGACCATCGGAAAACATATATTTCCAATGGTCTTAGGAGCTGAGACACTGCTCCTCTATTGGTCTCCAGGCGGGTCTGCCCATATGCAGATACGCCCACATATGAGTATTAAAGAGTCGGGCATTAGGAAGGTTGAGAACCACTGGTCTAGAGATTCTTAGACAAAAATCGAGAGGTCTAGGGAGGAGTAAAACTATCCCTGCTTTAATAACCTGCCTTAGTGCTGGAGCCTAACAAACCTCTGCCTGCTGGCCATACTCAGGTCATTAGAATCTAATTGATCGATGTCTTAATTGATAATAACCTAATTGATGCCTCACACCTCAGACTCTCTAAACAAGAACACTGGACCTGATGAAGTGTGAGGCAGCAGATTCCAAGAACCCTGCTGACTCTTTTCCCAGCCAGACTCTTCCTGTGACCCCAGAAGTCTAGTCCAGGGCTGTCCCTAAGCATCTCCTGGCACACTGGGCCTCACACTGGTTATTCCACTTAGTCAGTTAATAACCATTTATTAAGTGCTTACTGTATGCCAGATACAATGCTAAGTATTGGGAAGACAAAGGGGAAAAAGACCCTCCCTGCCCTAAGCTTATATTCTAACAGGAGAACAATATGCAAGCAACCACGTATGTACAAGATGCTGCCACAGCTGCCAATTGTCAACTACCCCAGCTTCCTGTCCCCTCCACCCCAACTAAAAACTTGGGTTGGGGTTTGTAGCCTCCAACTCTCCTCAAAAGAAAATAGTGTATGTGGGAGGTTGTCTCAGAGGTGAGGGGCTATGGCAGAAGGTAGGATTTAGCCGGAGTCTTGAAGGAGACCAGGGAAACTGAAGCATTTGTTCTGACTCACTGGGATGGAATGGGAGCCCACAGCTAGCCTGACCCTTTCTCTCCAGGTGGTATAGTCAGTTATTCTTTAACTCCAAGCAAGAAGTTCCCCCAGGGAGGCATCTCCACTGGTCCCTCTCTCTCACTCCTGTAGGCTTACTGCCTTTCCCCCTTTCACCTACTTAACCAGCTGCTCCTTGCCCTCTCCTCAGAAATCGTCATGCTTCCAAAGTGCTCCATTTCTGAGTCACTGGGGCTATATTTGACTGGGTAACCAATTTTCTCCACTACCACCCTCTCCCCTTCATTCTCTTCCACCATGTCTCCCCCCCACCCAGCTCCATCTACAACTACAACCACCCTCTCCACCCTGTCCAGGGTCCTATTATACAGATCACAGGACCAGGAATTGGTCTGCTGCCATCATTCCCTGAGCCGAGCACGAGGGAGGAGGGGTGAGAGCAAGGGAGGGACAAGGAGGGGAGAGGAGGATTTCGGTGGGGTGACTGGGATCTGTGCAGACAAGTTCCACGTTGTCCCCATTCTGGAGCTTTGGACGCCCAGGCAAAGGGGGCCTAAGGCAAAGGAGACCAGATCCAGGACGAGTAAGGAAGGGAGGGGCGGTTCCGGAGCATCACATGACTGTCTAGGCTGGGACCCAGTCAAATGGAGTTAATTCCATCTGTGTTCACATGCCCCAGCATTCCAGAGCGGCCTCTCCCAGAGTTTTGGCTCAGCAACACAGCTCCTGCTGCTGCTGCTGCTGCCTCCGCCACCACCATTGGCCAACCACCTCAGCTTCCCCTCCACCCCCACCCGAGCCAGAAACTTGGGGTGGGGTTTGCAGCCTTTCAACTTTCCTCAAAGAAAAACAAAAATAAAGCAAGAAAACACTATCAGGCAAACCTTCCACCTTTATCAGCTCCCTGGGGACCTCTTTCTCTAACCTAAATCTATATACTTCCTTCTTCCCCCATACTCCCTTTTTCCCTCAAATCATTTTTGATTAGGGAGAATTTTCAAGGGGTGAGGACCTGTTCGAAGGGGGAGACAGCCATGAAAAATGTACTTCTTCAGCATAACAAATTAGAATCCCAGAGAAGGCACACCTTATTTAGCCTGGACAACATCAAGGTCCTGAATGCCTTCCCTAGCTCAACCCATACAGTCCAAATTATCATTATTATTATTATTATTATTATTATTAAACATTTATATGACACTTTTAAGATCTGCAAAACACTTTACAAATATATCATTCCATCCCCACAAGAACCCCAAGAGTTGTTTTTATTATGGTTATTGCACAGAGAAACTGAGGTAGACAGCAGTCCAACACTCTTATCCACTGTACCGCCTAGCTGTCTCATGCCTAAAACAAGTGCCTATTCCACCTCTACTAGAAAACCTGCAATGTAAATGTTTGGTGTGGAGGGTAGAGAAGACCCATTAAGACCTCCGAAAGTAGCCCATTTCCATTTTTGGAGAGTTTTAATTCTTAGGAATTCCTGTCTGCCTGTTTGCAACTTCTACCATTGCTCCTGGTTCTGCCATTTAGTTCCAAACAGAATAAATCTTATCCCTTTTCCACATAGCAGCACTTCAAATACTAGAGTGTAGCTAACATGTTCCCTTGGAATAATAATGATAGCTAATAATTTTATAGTTCTTCAGGGTTTGCAAGGAGTACTCATTTGATTCACACCACCATGCCGTGATGTAGGTGCTATCAATTATCCCCTTTTCTTGATGAAGAAACTGAGGCTGAGGAAGATTAACAGACAACAGCTAATAAGTGTCTAAGGGTAGATTCCATTCCCTGGGGGGTAGCTGAGGGCAAGGGAGGAACAGGGAGGGGAGAGGAGGATTTCAGCAGTGTGACTGAGATCTGTGCAGGTAAGTTCCATGTTGTCCTCATTCTGGAGCTTTGGCTGCCCAGGCAAAGGGGTCCTAAGGCAGAGGGGACTAGATCTAGGACAAGTAAGGAAGGGTAGATTCCAACTCTGGTGTTTAGGACTTTAAATAAAGCACATTCTCCAGTATGTGACCTTGCGACCTCTTCTCCTGGCAAAATGTCCTTAGCTCCTTCAACCTAGCCTCCTGTGACATAGTCTCAAAGTTGCTGGACATCCTCATTCCCCTCTTCTGAGTGATCTTCAGTCTATCAGTGTCCTCTTTCAATTATGGGGTTCCAGAACATTTATCAGGGAGACAAAAAGAGGGATTAGTGCAAGAGGCCACATACACACACACACACACACACACACACACACACACACACACACACACACACACACACACACACACACACACACTAGAGGCAGGCATGTGAAAGATGCCTAGCTTCAGCTGCTACTGTGCCTAGGCTACCTCGGGAAACTTGTGGTTGGCAGGGAGAAGGAAGAGGAACGGAGGGAGCAGAAATCCCTTTAAGGCAGCATCCCCTCTAAATTGTCACTGCCTTTCGAGGCTCTAGCCTTCCAATATGGAGACAATGTAGACTGGCTAAATGGATGCTAGACTCAGAAAATCTGACCTACAAAGGCATCACAGATGATCTAATCCAACCCTTCACTGGCCAAGGTCACACTGCTATTTAATGTCAGAACCCATATCAGAAAGTAGGTTTCATGTATAACATATCAGATTGCTTGCCATTTTGGGGAGAGGGGAGGAAAGGGAGGGAGGGAGAAAGGGAGAAAAACTCAAAATCTCATTAAAAATGAATGTTGAAAATTGTCTTCTCAAGTAACTGGAAAAAATAAAATATTATTAAAATGTTTAAAAAAAAGAAAGTAGAGGAGGGAGAAGCCAAGATGGTGGAGGAAAGGCAGGGACTTTCCTGAGCTCTGTCCCAAACCCCTTCAAATACCTTTAAAAATGACTCTAAAAAAGAAAATAGGTTTCCTTACTACTAGTTCAATGTGATTTCCCACTCCACAGACCTGGCCAGATTCTAACTGTCAGTTGTTACCTGGTCTATCCTGGGTGCCTCCAGCATGGTTCCCGAGCCAAGGATCAGTTGCTATGGGCAGTTACATATGACATAGGTACTACAGGTGGATATGTACACTTTACACTTTCTCTGTGCCCCATGTCCCCAGGCCTTCAGAACTAGAGCAATACAGGAAATAGGTTGGTAGCTTTAGTGTCAGATGGAACCTTAGACCGAGTTGAGTCCAAGTTCATTTGCTCTGCTAAAGCCATTGGGAGAGCTACGTGTTAAAACCCAGCTCCACCAAGCCCCCATCTAGCGCTCTCTTCATGAACCATGGATAAGATTCTTTGTTCATACACTGAGAATAAGATCCTTCCTTTATATATGATATTATCCTCATATCATCCACCTTTGACTTGCTGAAGCTTTTCTCCATTCACAAAAAAGAGTGATTACTTTCCCCAAGCACAAGGGATCAGGGTCTTGCCCTGCATTTCTGAGAGAAACAGTTATTTGCTCTTTTATTAATGGTAAGAAGCAGTAGAAGGAAATAGGGAGAGGAGAAACCACCTTCCAAAAGGAACCTTTTGGGTTGGATGTGGTGGTATAATTCCTATGATTGCCCCTCCAAGGAGACTGAGGCTAGTGCAGTGGTTCTCAACCTTCCTAATGCCGCGACCCTTTAATACAGTTCCTCATGTTGTGGTGACCCCCAACCATAAAATTATTTTCGTTGCTACTTCATAACTGTAATTTTGCTACTGTTATGAATCGTAATGTAAGTATCTGATATGCAGGATGTATTTAAATTGAACATGACCCACACGAACCACTGGGCTAGTGGATCTCTTGAATTCAGAATTACTCAACTGAAGTAAGGAGAAAGCTGTGGGGTATCCACACTAAGTCTGGCACCAATGCAATATACCCCCAGGGAGTAGAGAGTTTAAAGGTGAGGTGAACTGGCCCAGATTGGAAATGGAGCAGGTCAGTTTCAGTGCTGATTAGTATTAAGATCCAGTAGTGACTACAAGTTGCATTTTGAGCCTGGGAGAGATAGGAAGAACCAGTCTCAAAACAAACAAAAATCAGCTGTGGAAAAGCCTTTTACTGAGAATACCCAGACTGTAAATACAGCCCAGTGACAAGGCCCAATGTCCCCATGAATGTTGAGCTAGTAACTTTGCATGTGTTTTCTTTCTAGGTTTTTTTCCACCAAGATTTCCTGTCATCTCCCTCTTGCCTTAGCTCTCCCAACAATGGGAGGGAGTTTTTTGGTAAGATCTCCCTTCATCATGGTCTTTTTGGAAAGGGAGAAGAGGAACTCAAATCAAAAAGCAGGTCTACAACTAAGGGTGGAAGCTACTCATTAAATGTCTGGTCCAACTGTGGTACAAAGAAAGAATAGAAGACTATCTTGAAGTCAGAAAGACCTGAGTTCAAATTATGCGTTAGACACTTCCTAGCTCCATGACCCTGGGCAAATCACTTACATGATTTCCATGTAAAGTGCTTTCATAGCTTCTCTTTTGGCAAGAAGTAGAAGCTAAAGGAGTTCTCGTAACTGGGTAATGAATGAAAAATTATGGTATGTGAATGTAATGGAGTTTTATTGTGTTATAAGAAATGATGAAAGTAATGGTTCTCTAGAAATCTGGGAAGAAATATTTATATGAACTGATCCAGAGTGAAATGAGCAGAACCAGAACTGTTTATATAATAATACCACCATTGTAAAGACAAATAATTTTGAAAGATTAATAATTCTAATTAATGCCATGAACAGCTATTACTCCAGAAGACTGGTATTGAAGCACATTACTTGCCTTCTGGAAGAGGTAACAGACTTGGAACACAGAAGGAGATGCGTGTGTGTGTGTGTGTGTGTGTGTGTGTGTGTGTGTGTATTACACATACAAACATGTGTGTATATATACACACATATATATTATGTATAGATATATATTTGAACATGGCCAATGTGGGAAATTGTTTTCTGGGGCAGTCAGTAGGGTTTGGAATTTGGAAGATGAGTTAAAATATGCTTCCTACTTGTGTGACTCTGACAAGTCACTAACCTCTGCCTCAGTTTCTTCAGCAGTAAAATGGGAATAATAACAATAGCACTCAGAGTTGTTGTGAGGACCAATTGAGATAATACGGAAAAGTTCTCATCATATAATTTTGTTGTTTTTCAGACATGTCTGATTATTTGTGACCCCATTTGGGGGTTTTTTTGGCAAAGACACTGGAGTGGTTTGCCATTTCCTTCTCCAGCCTCTTTTACAGATGAGGAGCTAAGGCAAAGAGGGTTAAATGACTCGCCCAGGGTCACAAGCTAGTAAGTGTCTGAGGCTGGATTTGAACTCAGGAAGAGTCATTCTTTCTGACTCAAAGCCCACCACACTATCCACTGTACCACCTAGCTGCCTGGCACATGGTGGGCACTATATAAATGCTTATTATTATTATTATTAATTATTATTGTTTTAGTTAACTATGACATCTTTGTTATAAGGGTTAGGTTTTCTTTTCTTCAATTTGGATTGGGGAGATGGGAAGGAGAAGAAATAGAGTTTTGTTTATTGAAAAGGGCTTTTTTTTTTCCCAAAGGAAAAACTAGTACTCACTACAGGATCCTAAAGTCAGGACTACTCTGATAGATCTCCTGCTTGACATGCCCCTTTTGCTTGGAGAAAGAAACTAACACCCATCCTCAGACCTGTTATGATGGAGACGGTTTGAAGAGAAACACAGCACAAGGCAAGAAGTTGTCTCAGGCAGGACTCAGGGTACTTAATACCTGGATGAGTCTTCTGGAGGAAAAAACTGGACAACACTTTCCTCCTAGCAGAATAAAGTTCAAGGGACAGCTAGGGGCACAGTGAATAGAACACTAGCCCTGGAGTCTGGAGGACCTGAGTTCAAATCCTGCCTCAGACACTTAACACTTACTAGCTGTGTGACCTTGGGCAAGTACTTAACCTCAAATGCCCTGCCTTCCCCCCTCCAAAAAGCAAAAACAAACAAAAACAAAAAAGAGGAATTATGGAGAAAATATCAATAATGCAGATTAAACTTTAAATTGTTTAGTGTATACATTCCTCCCCCCACCCCTGCCCACAGCTGATTGTTAAACATTCACCAGCAGGCTGCTGATGAAAGGTACCCCATAGCTATAGCCCAAGTTACCTTTATACTCATTCATGGAATTTATTTTAGAACCACAAGATTCTGAGGTGGAGTGATGTCGCTCTAACCTTAGAGATCTCATTTAGTCTAACCCTCCATTTTACAGAAAAGGAAACTGAGGCCAAGGGGAATGAAATTATTTGACTTCCACACAGTTGTAACAGCACAGCATGAGGTTGTAGCTTTCCCAAGGTCACACAGATGATAAAGGCTCTAAATGGCAAAATCAAGATTGGAAATGAGATCCTTCGACTCCAAATCTAGCACACTACAGTGTTCTTTCCACCATAGTACACTGCCTTAACAACAAATATTTCACCCAAAAGGGAATGGAACCAAAAGGGATTTAAAAGGTACACATTATACTGAGATTTGTAATTATTTGTTGTTTAGTCATTTCAGTCACAGTTGACTCTCTGTGATCCCTTTTAGGGTTTTGGTAGCAAAGTTACTGGAGTGGTTTGCTGTTTCCTTTTCCAGCTCATTTTACAGATGAGGAAACTGAGGCAAACAGGGTTAAGTGACTTGCCCAGGGTCACACAGTTAGTATGTGTCAGATTTGAACTCAGGCAGATTAGCCTTTCTGAGAACTCTGTTGGGTTTTAAAATGTTGAGTTTAGGGGTGCTTGAGATCCCAAATACTGACATGCTGGGTCCTGTCCAAATGAATTTGACCTAATTCTTCTTTCAGCCAAAGAAAAACAAAGTTTATTAAAGATTCACTATATTGGGTAGACTCTTAAGGAGCCTAAGCATTTGTGTGTGACGCTTGTATTGACAAGCTGGCCAGACAGAATCTCAGCTAGATTGAATCTGAGCGCCTCCATGGAGGAAAGATGGATACCACATACAGAAAGACCATGGGAGGGAACCAGGGACAGTCAAGCTGTCTGGGGTGACAGGTCCAGGGAGGGTCCTGATGGGACTGAGGTGACCAGAGGCCAGACTTAAGGAACCAAAAGAATGGGATCAAGGGTGGGAAGCAGCCAGAGGCAACCCAGAGGCAACAGACAAAAGAGGGCTTGGCCAAGCCAAAGGCAACAGAGACCTGGGAACAGCGACAATGGAAGGCCCTTGGTTCCAGGCAAACACCAGATCTAGTGGGAAGACCCAAGGAGAGTTCAAAGGGGCTCCCAGAGCCCACATCCCATCATAACCCCTTGACAAGAGAGAAAGGTAAGAATAGAATGACCAACTTCAAAGCTTCCTTTCACTTTAAGAAACCACGTTCCTAATGTTTGTTGTATTGCATCGAACACCTCCTAGACCCCATCTCCTGTTGCTATTCTCAGCAGCAGCCTTTCCCTTATGAATCTCTGGTTAATAAAATTCACATTAGTTATATCCACATAAGCCCCTACACAATTGAATTCTACTCTCAACTCTGCTACTGACTCACTTCACTAGACCTCAGTTTCCTCGCTGGAAACATGAAGGATTTTGGATTAGTGAACTTTAAATCCCTTTCCAGCTTTAGAATTCTTTAACGTATAAAGATAAATACAATCAAAAAAACACTCATCCATGTTATACTCACCACTTCAGTGCCAGCAATTGGGAAGCGTTACCTGGAGAACCAACGAATCAAAAACATTTATTAATCACTGACCATGTATATTTGTCACTCAAAGCCCTTCATAACCCTATCCCCCTCCTACTTTCCAGTCTTCTTACATCTTATTCTCCACCCTTCCACCTCCCACGAATTCTGAGATTTATTGACACTGGACTCCTTTCTATTTCTCAAACAAAACAGTCCATCTCCCAACTGTAGACATTTTTACTGGCTGCCCCTGATGCCTGGAAATCTTTTCCTCCTCATTCCCTGGCTTCCTTCAAGTCCCAGCTGAAATCCCACCTTATACAAAAAAGCCTAGAGGAGGAAATAGCAAATCATTCTAGTATCTTTGCCAAGAAAACCCCATGGACAGTCTTGTCATGCTATGGTTCACAGGGTCAGGAAAACTAGGATATGACTGAAAGACTGAACAATAACAACAAACAAGAAGCCTTTCCCGATGTCTCTTAATGTCTAATTCCCTCCGTTGATTATCTCCAATTTATTCTGTCTATATCTTGTTTGTACATAGTTGTTTGCATGTTGTCTGCTCCATCAATTAGACTGTGAGCTCCCTCAGGTCAAGGATTGTTTTTCCCCTTTCTTCGTGTCTCCAGCACTTAGCACACTATTTGGAATATAATAGGTGCTTAATAAATGCTTGTTGACTGACTGACTGCCAAGATTTATGTTAAATATATGATGTGGATGCAAAACAGTCCCTGACTTCAAGTTTTCATTTTAATGGGAGAGACTACCTATATGGGAAGTGTTGACCAGGGAAGAAAATGATGGTCAGAGGAATCACAAAGATGGTGAGTGGAACAACTGGGCAGTCAGCTGACTGCCTTTCCTTTCCAGGATCGATGAAAAAGTTGATTTGATTACATTCCTTCGAGCAAATGGACAGAGAGTTGAATGTGAAGTCAGAGGATTTGCATTTGAGCTCCAGCTTCACTCCTCATTATCAGTCTGACATTATCACCTATCATTCAGCCTCATCTGTGAAAATAGGACTTTGGACTAGATGGCCTCAGAGGCCCTTTCCAGCTCTAAATCAATGAACTATAGCCTTAAATATACGTAAACATATATTTATGTTTGTACAAATGCAAAATGTGTATAGAAACATACTACATTTATATGTACAAAGTATTTTTCTGATTGCCATATCTACTCTTCATTTAACTGGTCCAAAGTCACTTAAAAGAAACAGCCAAAAAAGACTCCTGAAAAACCGTTTAATTTAATGCTCACAATTATCCCACCCTCTTTCTCTCTTTATAGAAAGAAATAATCCAATCTGGAGCAGCTGCACAATTTATTAAAATCAATTTAATATGGATTTTTTTTAAAGACCTTGATTAATGACACATTTATATATCACTTTCAGGTGCCTCTCTAAGGAATTTCGAATATTGCTAAGGAAGGATTGGCAGGGCTGTTTGGAGGATGAGAGAGAAGAAGCATGGGGAAAGAAACCGGGCACCAGTGCCTGTCTCTGCTTTGCATCAAGTAAATGCTTAATAAATGTTTATGGAATTAAATTGGATACAAGGAAGAAGGGAAGCTGAATGAGGCCAAGGCCGATCCTGTTCATTTTGCTAAACCTCTGTCACCAAGAACATTCTCCATGTGTCAGAAAGGGGAAAAATACATTTCCTCTGCCTGTTTGTCAGCTGTTTAAAGAAGGGGAAGAGGAAGAAGGGGGAAAAAACACAACTATGTCAAAGTGATAAAAGAAAGACTGGTTAATAAGCCCAGACGGGCTGCTGAATGGATCAGAGCAAAGCAAAAGGTCACATGGTTACAAAAAAGGAAGGAAAAAAAAACCTTCCTACAACAACTGCCCTCTAGCTATGGTTAACTTTAATTAACTGCAGTATTATAATTCACTTCCAGCTCAGGTTCCACCCTCCTTCACTCCCCAGTTCTTTCCTAGGTCTGATTAAACCAGCTTTCTCCTTGGAATATTTTGTTTTCTTGTTGTTTTTAAATTATGATTAATACTAGTAACAGGGGAAAACAATGAAGTTCTTGAAAGGCCCTTAGTGATTGTTCCCTTTTACTACTGACTGGCATTAAAGCATGGCTTTTAGGAATGCTTTGCAGACTGCAGAGCTTACACTGAAAAGGCCGGTTACACTGTCAGAATTGTACATATATCCATAGATCTTTGCTTCCAAGCGTGCCTACAAACACACTTGATGCATAAGCATGGAGCCTGTCTATTTCAGCTAATATGCATAGCTAAAAACTGTGTATGCAGTCAGTAATTCCAATTCGTGGTGGGTAAACATATGGGCTTCTCTTTGTAGAAGGTCACTCACTTTTAAATAAAAGCGTATTAATATGCGGGGGGGGGGGGTCATCTTTCAAGGTTATCAGGCCAAATGGATTTTTTTTTATTAATGAACTTTTAATAAAACAGTCCAGATCTTAGTAAATAAAAGGTGCAACTGATAGTCAAGCAAATGGGTTTTCAGAATTAACTGTGTGTTATGCACTGTCATTCCAAGTTAATTATCTCAAAGGATGAAAATAGGTTTTGTGACTCATAAGCGACAATAAAACGCTTGGCATTAAATAAAAATGCAAGGACATAAGTCTCAGGATACACACACACATCTATTTCTATTGGTGGAAGAGATAAGGAAGGCACTTACAATAAAGAAATCAAATTATAATATTGGAGCTACAGTTCCTTGCCCTGATATATAAGGAGTGTGCATAATCATGAAGTTCTGTGTTCAAGATTGCCATCCTTTCCAATATAAAGGTTATGGGGAACAAAGAACAAAAAGTGAGCCTTAAGGCCAACCCAGCCCCTTTCCTAAAGCATCTGGAAAGCCCACAGATTTTTCCCCCCAGGAGGTTCTCCCTCTCCCTCCCCCTTAACTCAAGACTCTACTAAATTCCAACTGGCTGGGTTGGGGATACTTTGGTCTTCCCTAACCCCCAATCCCCATGCCCAGGAATGAGGAGTGAGGAAAGGAGTGCTGAGTGACGCATTTCAGATAGTTATCTCAGGGCTTTATTTTGTTTCCTAGCTGTAGTTTTCTTCCCTGTTGCCCAGGAAAAGTAGAAAGTTTCAAAGTAGATTTGCTTTCTTTAGCCTGGAGCAGGAAGGGAAACAAGCCCCTGGGTAAACTCTGCCTAGGGATCACAGTCCTCCTAAAATGTCCCCCTCCCCCAGCCCCAACCAATACCAAGAAAGTGTCACTAAAAAGTTAATTAGATGAATAATCACATTTGTTTACTGCCAGGAGGAACGGATTTTATTGGATACTATTAGCGACCTTCTTTCTCCACTGGAAGTGCTCCCCAACCCTCCAAACTCCCACTTCCTGGTCAGTTAAGTTTTCCACCTTTAGAAATGTTTAGCAAAGCAAGGGAACAAAAGTTTAATAAATCAGGTGAAAACTGCTTCTTCCCAAAGAGCAAACTATCAGCTGGAAGCTGCCATGAAACCCCCCCCCCTCCCACTCCCGCCTTGGGTTTAGCACAATTACATGCTTCTCAGTAGTCTGCATTCTTCCCTCTCTCCCACCCCCCCATCACTCCTTGTCAATTCTCAGCTCTGAAATCCTTTTGTTTTTAAAAGCTGAGTATAAATTAGCTCCAATCATACCTCCTGATATATCCAAAATTAAACCCACCCTGGTTGTCACCAGATTTGTTAGAATTCCCTAGTCCTAGACAGATATTGTAGAATAGTACTACAGTGATGATGATGATGATGATAACCATCATAACCACAGGTTGAGAAATCCCTACAGCTCTCGTATCAAGGCCCGGTTGCAACTGGAGAGCTTCAGGAGAAAACAAAGTGGAGAAATCAGTAAACAGAAAATGCTTAGTCAGCAATTGCTGCCGCGGCATTAAAAGGTGAAATGTAAATAGGCATGGTGCCAAGATGTAGATAAGTTTAGATAACACCAGCGCAGCTTTTTCGTAGATGCCACAATTAAGGACTTCTCAAAGGCAGACATGTTTTCGTTGCATACTTTGGAGGCTTTTAAATAACGAAGGGAGGGGGCGGCCCATGTTTTGGAGCAGTCGCCTTAGCACTGAGAAAAATAAACTTGCTACTCAGGAAGTATTAATATCAATTGAATTTATTACAAGTTACTAAGCTCCAAGGCACATTACAGTGTTCTGTTAACTACAGAAATGTATAAAGGACAAACAGAGCATGTTTTCCATGTACAGCATTTTGCTCTACTCCTCAAAAGCATCCGTGCATCAATAAAGCAAAAACAAAAACACATGAAGATTAAAAACGTTCAGATCAATAGAAACAAACTGAAACAGTTCTTCCCCTTACAAACTTGCAACAAAAAACACCCTCCCCCCAGTCCCACCCCCAGACTCCCCCCCCTCGCTGTTTTGCAAACAAAACAAAACAAAACAAAATTAAGTGAAGACTAAACACTCAGGGCTCGGTAAAACAGAAGCTGATCACCATTTTTGTAGCAATTTTTTTTTTTAGGCATCAACACTGGCCTTGGCAAGAAGGAAAGGGTGGTTTTCTTTTTTTTTCTTTTTTCTTTTTTTTTCCTTTTAGAGAAGTGCATAACATTTACAAAAATACACAGCAGCAGCAGGTAATTGCTAAGGGGCTAGTAAATCTTGTACCTAGGCAAACACACTGCCACCAAATAAATGAGAAAAACAAGTATTGTGTAAGTAACCAAACAATATTATATTCTGTTTAACAAAAACCAGCTCTATCCTTCAAATGAAGAAGAGTTACATACCTTTGTTTCAAAATATAGAAACATACGACGAAAATAATGTCTATACATAAGACTAACTTTTTGCAGTTTTGTTATATTCACAATTCTACATCTTCGTGGTAGGGGGAGGAAGGGCTGTGGACTAGGAGGGGATGGGAGGGATCTGGCTTGGAGGAGAGAGGGGGTAAGGTTGAGGCCAAAAGGGGATTTTGCTGCGTTTTAAGGGTCTCTCTCTTTTTTCACTTTAACGTCCCCAGCTAAGATAGTCGCGATTTCCCCCTGCATGAAAGCCCAAGGTACGTTAGAACCGACTAAGGGGCATTTCTCGCCACTGGGGCAGTATACCTCGCCGGTAGCCCCCTGGGCCTTGATGCTCTCCCTAGAACAGGGGAAACAGAACTTGTGACTGGGCACGGAAGGGCACTGAACAAAGTGTGTGTCCTCCAAACGTTCGTGGCAAATGGTACAGCAAAGGGGGCCGCTGTTGGCCATGGGGGAATCAGGAATGTTTTGGGGGTGAACTTGGTCCATGCCCGGGTGGGCAGTGGGTGGTGGGGGTGCCACCTGTAAGTTTATATCCCCATTTCGAGATGCCAAGCGGCGTTGGGCGGGCACCGAGGCTGGTGACACGGGGCTGCTGCTGTTCCTTCGAGTGGCCGTAGTGGAATGCACTGAACTACCGTCCTTGGGTGAGTGGGCATTACCCAGCGTGTCGGCCACTGACATGAGGGCCGCCATGGGGGACTGGCCGTTCTGAGGGGCTGATTCGGGTGGGGTGGTCCGGTTGGAGAGGGGCCCCAAGGGAGGGGGCGGGGGCGGAGGAGGGCCCCCAGTTCCGTGCACTGCCCCGAACCCCCCAGCCGACATGGTGAGCTTCAGGGCCTCGCTTTGGCTGGCCATCCACTGCTGGCGCTGCTGCTCCTCGCTCAGCTTCAGCGCCCCCTCGGCCGAGTCCGGCGGCTCCGGGGACGCTTTCCTCTTACGCAATCCTGCCGTTCCCCCACGGCTGGAGGCGCTGGCAGGAGGGAGCACCCCAACGACTGCCCCGGTCCCCCCAGTGCCTCGGGGATGGGTGACCAGGGCGGTGGGCAGCATTGGACAGCTGGCGTCCAGGTAAGGTTGGGGCAGCATGTCCGCCCCGGGGACTCCCTCCTTGAAGAAGCGCACAGACTCGGGCAGCAGGTCCCCCAGTAGCCGCCAGTCTCCCGAGCCGTGTTTCTTTTCGTACTCCAGGTACTTGAAACCTGAAGACAGGCCGCGGCCGAAGTCCTTCATGCAGTCCTGATACATCTGCTTGGCCACCCCTGATGCGCTGGAGAACACGTTGCCCGAGCCTGTGGGATATTCAATAAAGAGTTTGAGTTCGTAGTCCAGACCTGGCTTAGAGACCGCATCGAAAGCAAAGACTCGGCCCAGCAGCGAGTGGTCCTTCTTGAAGCGGACCTCGTAGGGGGTGCAGCCGGCCAGAGTCAGCAGGGTCTCCCGTACCATCTTGGGCTTGCTGGCCCAGTCTTCCGCCCTGTTGCGGAGGCTCTCGCTCAGTTCTGCCAGGGCCTCCGCGTTGCGCTGCTTCTCTTTTAACTCCCGTTCCTGATCGGTACTGGACACCGAACCAGGCCGCTTGCCCCCAGCGCAGGCCTCTGAGGATGAAGAAGAGGTCGAGGACGACGAAGATGAAGAAGAGGACGAAGAGCCAGCAGCCACAGTGGTCCCCCCGAGGCAGGAAGGACCCCCGCCTCCGCCCACGCTGGAGCCCTGCGGAGGTGGGCGGTTGCCCAGACCGTGGGGAGGGGGCAGCACCGCTGCTCCCGGCCCATTAAGCAGCGTCTGAGGAAGAAGGTTGGGGGGTACGTTCAGGGGACCCCCCCCGCCTCCACCACTCCCACTCCCGGGGGGTATCCCTGTCACCAGCCCCCCGTGTGCCCCGCGGCGGGAGGATGAAGAGTTGGGACTTTGGCGGTTCAGCTCCGGGGGCCCGTCCTCAGGGGATGGTTTGGGGAAGCCATTGGGGCCGCCCAACCCGTTGGGGAGCCTGGTGGCGTGGCCGCTGCCCCCGCTGCCCCCTAGGCTTCCCGGGGGCGCAGGGTACTCGAAGCGGTTTCGCTGTTCTACTACAGCTGCTGCCGCCGCCGCGGCTGCAGCTGCGGCTGCGCTCAGACCGTAGCGCTCTAGGCCAGACGGCGCGGCCAAGACAGCGGCTTTTGTAGAGCCGTCAACGTGGTTGAGCTGCTGCTGCTGTTGCTGCTGCTGCTGTTGCTGCTGCTGCTGCTGCTGCTGCTGCTGCTGCTGCGCCGCCTCCTTAGCGGAAAGGGCCACGGTTTTGACCCCGACCGGTGGTGGCGGCCCGGGGGATCTGCCGTCTTGGAAGCAGCCGTGGGCTCGCTTCAGTTGCCGGGCTGTTTCGATCACGAACTCGATGCGGTCTGCACCCTCATAGTTGACACAGCCTCGACACACTGGCTCTGTGAAGTCCCAAATCATGGCCCAGGGCATGCGGGGCAGGTCGCACAGGTAACACGACTGTCTCCGAGAGGAAGCCACCTGCGCCGAGGACATGATGCCGGCCCGGGGGAGGGAGGGGGAGGGGAGGGGGGAAGGGCAGATTGGTCCCTACCCGCCCAGGCTGCTGTTGCTCTTTCTCCTCCCGGAGGGCTGGCGGGCGGGGGAAGGAGTAGAGGAGGACAGGGGAGAAGATTCTGCCTCCTGCCACTCGCTGCCGCTGCGCCTCTCGGCGGTTGCTCCACCACCTGGGCGGCAGAGTAGCTGCCTCCTTGCCCCCGCCTCCTATTGCAGCTTTCTGGCAGGGGAGGGGAAATCTGTCGACTTCTTCCTGGTGTTGTTGCCCCTGGGACAGGGGTGCTGGGAATGGGGTGGGGGGTGGGGTAGGGTAAGAACGTAGTATCCCGCTGTTACTGTCACTGCTGCCTTTCCTCCCTACGGTTTCTGTCCTCTTCCCTGGGCAGAGAGGCTTGTAAGGGCTACCGTACTCTACCCTCCGCTTGTCTCCGTTCTCGCTTGCTGCCGCTGCTTCTCCGGAGGGAAGAGGAACAAGAGGAACGGGAAGAGTATGAGGAAGGGAAGAGAGAGGGCAACAGGAGAAAGGGTTTAAGGGGAGCCACTGGCAGCCGTCCTGGCCCTCCTGCAGCACTGGATGTTCCGCCTGGTGGCTGTAAGATTTTGCACACGCTGAGCCGCCGTCGCTGCTTCCCGGACGCACACCAGATGAAAGGAGCAGCCTAGGGTTCAGCAGCCCCCGGTCCCGTCCCCGGCTGCCGCGGCTGCCGTAGCTCACGTAGGGTGCATGGCTCTCCGTTGGTTCTGCCTCTTGTCACATCTCGTTCGGAACTGGAATGTGGGGATTGTGATTGTTACTCTACGTTCCAGAGGCGCGTCTCGCGCTCCCGCTCGGGCTGCAGCTCGCGCTGTCCCCGGCTCAGCCGCGCGGGATGCCGCCCGGGCGAAGCGGTGACGTCACCGCCATGCTCTGCACCAGTCCCCCCCTCCCCTTTACACTTCCTCTGTCTGTAGAGCCCACTTGTTGCATAGAGAATGCGCATGCTCGGCATGCAGCCCAGATTCCTCTCAGCCTTTCCCCTCCTCCCCCTTCTCCCCGCCCTCCCCGGACTCTGTGTGTACAACAGCTGAAGCAATGCAAGTTAATGCTGGAAATCAAGTGAAGAAATACCCAGGGCTATGTTTGGAAATTAAAACGAAGATGATCTTTCTCTCCCCTCCCTTCCTCAGCCGATGCCCAGCTTTCCAGTGTGAAAATGCATTCAGGGAACAAGCATCATTTTCCCCCCTGTGAGTTCAAACGTCTCATTTCAGAATTTTAGCTGTAAATTTCGTAAGAGACATTACCCGTCACATTTAGAGTTTTCTAACAGGGATCACCGTGCGGGTATTTGATACAGTTTTTCACTGTTAATGCCAAAATGCACAGCACCAACAAAATTAGCTATTTAGCAATCTCATTCTGTGTTTCCTATTTAATGGTTTCCATTCGTGATCAAGGGACCATAGGAACTGGAGTTTCAATGAATGATGGTGGTGGAGACAGACTGAGCTATCCCATTTTTCATTTCTGGCACAGAGTGGTCCAGCAGATGCTGAGTTGTGAAACCAGGGGGCTTGCAACCTGGGCTCTTTGTATAGCTGAAGGGTGCTGGAGAGGCCAAACAGGTGAGTAATTTATGTGTTTGCTAATGGAAAGGGAAACAGGATTCCCTCCATTTAATAACAATTAATACATTGCATTTTAAAAGCTGAAGTTCATCTGATAGTGCCATGAGAAAGGGAAAACATGGCCATTCTGCCTTGTTTCTGAGAATGTCCTTTGCTCAGGACATTTACCTTATAGCAGAACACATCGTATGTTAATGTATTTAAGAGGTTCCTGCCAAATCATGGATGGGGGGGAAGAGGAAGGAGGGAGGGACTTCTCTTGAAAATGTACTATTGAAACAAACAAGAAAATATTCTTCTGGTAGGCATTCTTTAGAACATAAGGCAATCTCATCCTGCCCTCCCCCCATATGCCACTCAGGAGTACCTTCTCAGAACCTCAGCCTTATTGCTCCACTCTGGGGCTTCAGCTCTTAGGGGAAAGATTTTATAAGGGAAGGAGCAGTAGGGGCAAAGATGGCTCTGGGGACCCCTGCCTTTTATTCCCTCTGCAGTTGGTTTCTGTTTTTGCAAAACAATGAAATTGCTGTCCACTCCCCAACAATAATAAACTTTCACTGCCAGGCCTGCCTGGATCATGGCAATTATTTTTCTACAAAGGACTGCAAACAGAGTATTGCATCACTCACACATACTTCAGCCATTGCAATGTAACCGGTTACCCCAGGGTGAGTCAAAATATATGAGGGTGTGTGAAGGGGAAGGATTGTGTGACATTCCCATGAACCTGGAGGACATTACTTACTTGTTTAACCCACTTCTGTATCTTAGTATGTATTCAAACCATCCTTATATTTAACCAAAATGTTGGAAAATGATAGTTTACCTTCTCTTTGCCAAGATTTATGTGGGAAGGAGCTCATTTCATCTCAGTGATGTGCATACCTACCTATGTGCATACATGTCTGTGTCTGTATAGTAACTTTGGGGACAGTGTACTATATATGTACTCCCATATGCAGCAGATATCATATGCACATAGGTGGGAATTGGAAATAAATCCTACTTCTGTTGTATTCTCATAATCTTTTAATTTAAAAAAGTGTTATTTCTCCGGATGAAGCGCCCACCCTTAGGAATTGCCACCATTTATCATTCTTGCCTCTTAATTGCCTGAAGCATCCTCAGTTTGGGGTGGGGTGGAGTGGGGGGTTGATGTGATAGCATGAGGGGTATAGGGACACCTATTGCGTATTTCACTGTCATGTTTCTGGACAAAAGGGAATAAACACTCTGAGGATCTTGTTTCAGAGGCGGGTGGAGAGAAGGGGTGAGAGGGAGGGGGTCCCAGACTTTAAACAGCAGTAGTACACCTTGCTAATGAAATGAGATAGCTTGGTCTCCGAAGATACCATGGGAAGTGCCACTCGAGTCTTACGGCATAAATCCTACGGCAGCACCTCGCCCTAGGTGAGGTTCGAAACACTTCTGAACCCACAATTTCAACTCGCTCCCCTCCTACTTACTTAACGAGTGGGTTGTTTCGCCTAGGGAGAAAGTTAAGAGCACAATGAGTGAGATCTCTGCGGGCGGGGCTTCTGTGGGGCACTTGGGAGAGCTCACTCGGCTAAAACACTGTGCTTTGGGCCCAGAATCCGGGCAAAAGGTTTCCCCGTAGCTCCGGGGGCTGATTCGTTGATTAAAATTTTAGAGGAGGGAGCGGGCTAACGTTTGGTATAGAGATGTAAACATTCTACAAAATCCCTTCTCAGCCCGGCTGCCCATGCGTCCAGTTAGCTCCCCAGCCTCTTTCCCGACTTTGGGCACACACTAGATCCAGTCATCTCTTCTTGCCCTCCACTCTACTGCAGGAATGGTGCTCTCCGGTTGACTTCTCCACGCGGCGCCACGGCTTTATCCGGCTGGCATTAATAAAATACATTTAAAAAAAAAAGGCGCGCTCTCTCCCAGTCTCTCTCCTCCTGAACCTCCCGTCACCCCTGGGCTATTCACTCGGCTGAGAGCTCCTTCGAGAAAGGCCTTTTTTGGAAACACTCACCCCTCTGTAAACTAGGCCGACTATACTCACAAGGGCCGCCTTTATAGTGGGTGTAAATAATAAGCACCTTAGATAGGATCAGGCCTCGCCGATCCCTCACAGGCTGTGTCAGCTCCTAGTGGCCCGGCAAATGAATGCAGGAGCCTGTACATCCATGGACATATAGGTTGGGGGAGGGGAGGGAGGGGTTGGGGATTAGCACACGTGTGAAATCAGCAACAGGGACGAGACCGAACCGCGATTTACTTTTACTAATAGGACGCGTTGTGGGGCGGAAGTGTATTTGCTTTTCCGTAGTGATTAATCCCGGATTTTTTTTTTAACTTCGGCCAGGGCCGGGGTTACGCAAGAGCCACTCGAGCGTGAAATCCCAGCAATAACACGGCCTCGCAGCAGGAGCTGCGATCTAAAAACCAGAAAGAGAGGAGCCTATGCCTCCGAAATCTGCCAAGCCAGTCTGCGTGCTAGCGGAGCGGGGGCTCTTGGGGGGGTGGGGGGGGAGTTAAGTCGGCTGGAAGGAGAAAATGAAATCTTGATGGTGGCGCTGGCCGTGCAGCTGCAAGAGAAGATCAAATCTCTGACTACATTCTTCCGGGGGGGGGAGGAGGAGTGAGGGAGGGGGAAAGAAAGGTGGCGTCGCGTCTGGTTCCTGCCTCCCGGTCCTCCCTTCCCAGCTTCCTCCCCTTGCCACTTTGCCAGGGCATCGGGGGAGTCCAGAGCTGTCCTCAGCAAAAGCTGGTGTGTTTATTTAGATCTGAAAATAAAGAAATCCTGGAATGAGCCTTACGAGATGGGGGGGGGGATGGTGAGGGAGGAGCAGGGAGAAAAGGGAAGCACTAGACAATGACTCTATTCAGACGCTTGGTTGAGTTAAAACAAATAAATACACAAGAAGAGGGGCCCGTAGGGAGGGGGGGAAGGGTAGCGAGATGGGGAGGGGGGAAAAGACAACATTGGGGTAGGCTTTTGAAGAGAAGAGAGGTGGAGGGGCATAGACTGAGTGGCAGTCGATCCACGTGCCTTCTGGGTCTGAACCCCGAAACACTACCGGGAGCTTGGGGAGGAGAGAGGTAGCGAAGATTCAATAATTCCCTAAACAGCCCTGGAGCTAAATAAACTCTGGGCACAACTTCACCTTGGCTAGGGATTTCCGGGGTCACTGTGTCAGAGGCCCTCTCCCCCGAGGCTTTCAATCTCGGGCAGAAAAAGTGACCTCAAACTGGGAAGCCCAGGCACTCCTCTCCCTTGCGTGTTCTCCATCCCCTTTTTGCTTAAAAATCTCGAAGCAGCAGCTACCTAGTGCTGCGATACAGGTAGTTGCATTAAATATTACTATAGAACCAACTGATAGGGTGACTTGGAAACGGGGAATCTGTCCCTAGATAACTTGCGCGGTCTCGGTTCGAGAAAGCCCCAGGGGGAGCAAAAAGTCATCAGTTACTTTGGCCAGACCATGGCTACCATAAGGTGACGTCAGGAACTTAACGGGATGGGGGGGGGGGGGTCGAGGGAAGAGATGGAGCTGAGATTTAGGATCTCCATTATTTTAAATTAACACCATGCAAATTAGATCCAAAGAGGGGGTCTAATCACCTACTATTTTTGAGTCGTTAACCACACTCGCATGGCTGGCTCTAGGCAAAACAATGAAGCAATAATTTCACATTTATATTGCGCATTAACGTTTGCAAAGAGCATCCCTTTCGAACCTAGCACCATCCCGCATATTCTTCCCTCGGGCAGAGTGTTCTGAAGAATTTGTTCACACCGAAGTGTTAGGGACTTTTTGTGTTACACTCCTCCTAGTCCATTTTTGCATTTGAAAAAGGGACCCTTGGGTAAAGAAGATACTTAGCAAAGGAATGAATCCTAATGGTGGAATTTCAGGGAGGGGAGGGGGGAGAAGAGGACGCTTATTTTAGGGAGGAGCACCAATCTCACGCAGCAAGTCTCCGGCCACCTCTGTCCAACCCTTTCTCTAACTCGAACTTACCCGCTGGTTGTGAATGACAAGAGGAAATAAGTCTCGCGTTGAGCTAGAAATTGTGAGAAATAATGATTAATAGGAATGGGAAGGAAAATTGACTTCCTGCTTCCATTCCAGCCCAGATAGTTACCTAATCTCACCATCCATTCTTCCCTGCAGATTCCCCACCTTAAATTTAACACCAGAAAGAAACACAGGTTTAAGTGGCTTTTGTGCAACGGGAATATTTGCTCAAGAGTTGATCTTGAATCTGTCCATCTCCTTTTGCAGTCCCTATTATGGTCTTGCGCATGTTCGCTAGACCCTCACATCCCGCCACCCCTTTAGCAATGAGGTTACCTTCTGAAGTTTTTTCCAGTTCTAAATCCTGGGAGCCGAGGATATTTATTTGATCTTTAGATGGCGCGGCTTGATCTGGAGATTTGGGATTGGGTAATCTGTCTCTAGATGTACTTCTCTTCTCTACTAAATCCCCTAGCAAAAAGAGCAGCAGACTAGTTCTAGGATCTATTTTGTGTTTGTTTCTTGATTATATTTGGAGAAATCTTTAATGACCTTTCTGGTCCTCAGTTTCCCCAGAAGGTAAATGAGATAATTTTACCTGTTCTAGCCACCTCCAAGATCAAAAGATATAATAAATGTCGGCGAAAGCACCTTGCAAAGTTTAAAACATTATACAAATGAAAGGTGTTAATTATCTTCTCAGCTCCAGAAACTGCTAGGTAAAATTGTTGCGCAGAAGTGTTCTGTAGGCACTAACGAGGCAACGGCATTTTTCAAAAACACATTCTTAGGGTTAAGCACCTGCAGAAAGAGCACTTCCCTCCTAGGGACACCGATGGCTACAGGTTTGTGGAAAGGAAACCAGGGAGTTTAGTATTTGGAGGCTAACCTAACATCTTTTGTGGGCTTGCTCTATTGAGGGCAAATAAGAAAGCCCTGTCCCTTAACCTCAGGGCTATGTCCCATAACCTCGGAGTTTAGAGAGAGAAAATGTCGAAATTACAAGACCTGAGACTTGTCTTTTTCTCTCCCATTTTATATGCCCCCAGATTGAGTGAAACTTTTTCTTTTCCACAGCCCCCTGGAAATGAATTTTGGTATTGATGAGTTTGCTCGGGGTTGCTTCCTTTTGCTTTGGTCAATTTAAAGATGAGTAGTCATCGACCTCTTCTTTAAAAACAGAACTGACAGGAAGTGTCAAAACAATGAGTGGCAGAGAAAAAGGATGTAATTATGTTTTATGTTTATCATTCTCGATTTAATTAAATTCAGCAGAGAGCACTTCAGAATTTTGGGGGCCCAGGGCAGTAAAGAGGTTCTTGGGGTCAGAGGGTGAGTGAGTGAATGGAGAAGTGAGGGAGGGTAGTGTTTGGGATTTGGGAAGAGTTCAGGTTTCCCTTCCTTTTTCCCATCCCTCCTTGCCTATTGGGCAAGGTTCTCTCTTTTATTTCATTTTATTTTAAATTCCTTTTTTATATGGTAGTATATTAGTTATCCTTTTATTCTGTGTCATTGCAGTCTCCTTAGTGACATTTTCCAGCCTGTCACTCTGCACATATTTTTTTATTACCAGTTCTCTCCCCCCTCCCACTTTTTCATATTACTGGTTTTCTGCCTTGTTGCCCACACAATAACCTTCAATAATGCAAAATACAACTTACTTGCCTAACAAGTTCTGTTACCGGCAGCCTACATCTACCACTATAGAACAGTTCCCATCCTTTTATTTTTTTTCCCCTTTACTTTCTACAAAGCTCTGGTTTTTCCCCTTATGCCTCACAGGACCTTCAAAATGAGCCAGGCCTCCCCATTCTGTATTGGGCATCCAGTCTGTTGATCTCCACTCCTTGTGAGCCGGAAACTTAACAGATGTATTTGAGGTGGCTCCCCACCTCCATACCCTTTCCCAAATTGATAATGTTCATCAAAAGGCTTGAACAAAGTAAACATGATATTCTAGATTCCACCATTAAGAATGGAAAACTGTAATACATTTGGAGTCAAAAAAATCAAGTTTAAAAAGACCAATAATTTTAGTTATTTGACAAGACTATTTTATACACACACACACACACACACACACACACACAATTTTTACTATAATTTGAGTTTCTTTTTCCCAAGTTTCCCTTTTGGTGAGACTGAGAAGGGAATTAAATGTTTCATTAATACTCATCCCTTCTTCCCCCTCCCCCATCTTTCTCTACCAAACCTCCCATCTGATGACTTAATAGTATTGACTGGCTTTTAATTCTGATTAACACTCTCAGCTGTCAGGAGGGAGATGCTGGAAGGACAGCAGATTGTACTGTCCAACAAATACATAGACATTTGGGGAATTTTCTTTCCCTCCCTTTTCCCCACCTCTTTGAAATGACATTAAGTTGGGCAGAGACTAGGAGAAGAAAGGTAGAATAAAGACAGAAGGGAGGAGGGTGGAGGAAGAGAATAACAACAACAAAAAAGCAATTTACTTTCTTTTCTAAGGCAGCTAGTAAAATGCCTAAGGGAGATCAAATGCCAAAATTGACTGTCTTAGTATATTTTAGACCAGATTGCATGGGTGAATCATGTCAGGGTTTCAAGCTGTACCCTAGAGAGACTAGGAGTCTTGAAGAACAGCACAAAACATCTTTGAGGTTGGGAGGTAACCCTTCAGGAAGGCAGCAGAATATGTGTGCTTGTTCCAGTGCTATCCCATGCAATCCCCCTCAGAATCATTTTCCCCTCCAATTCATTGCTAGACATACTGGGGGCTGGGGGGGGGGGCGGGGGGGAAGGAAGGAAGGAATAGAGAAAACTCGAATTGGCAAAGGAAAAAAAAAAACCAGGAAAGCAGCTATAAAACATGGTCCCCAAAGGAAAAGTGCAAAATCCATTTGAGCCAGAGATAGAGATATCTCCACCCTGGGTTTTTTTTCCCTCATTTGCTTTACAACTCTGCAGACATCAGGTTAGCAAAAGGTAATAAATAGTCTTTGCACAGTGGGATCCAGACTAGTGAAAACAGTT
This sequence comes from Pseudochirops cupreus, assembly GCA_028627135.1. Lineage (NCBI taxonomy): Eukaryota > Metazoa > Chordata > Mammalia > Diprotodontia > Pseudocheiridae > Pseudochirops > Pseudochirops cupreus. The sequence continues at coordinate 435,155,747 of CM053582.1, forward strand.
TACTGAAATTAATGGGCCTGGCTTGAACCAAAACCTCCACTTTGGAATTAATGCCAGACATAGTTTTCCTGAACTCTATCCAACTGCCTGAGCGACAGACAATTTTCATTCTATTTGTACTAAAGGCTTATGACTAGTACTGGAAAATAAAGCCTAGGCCTTGATCTCCCTGTACATTAAAAACATTTTTAATTATATATTTTAAAAATTAAGAACAGTGAGAGTACTGTGCCAATTCATGGGTTCTGCCAGCAGAAGCCCTAGTGTTCTGGGCAATACGTGGTTGTCAGAAATTCTCATGAAAACTCTCCATTTAAAAGCCAGCCTTCATTCTCCTCCACCACCACCCCCCACTTCCTTTTCTACAGCATTTACCCAGGGATGGGTCTCAGAGATTCTCCCCATCTCAGCAAAACACTCGAAAGGGAGGGACGAGGGGAGAAAGGCTAGCCACCCCTAAGACTCTGTCCACTTGTCTCAGGAAAGCACTTGGTGATATGTTGTAATGAATGATGCCTAAATGATGCTGTAAACAGAACCAGCACTGGTCTTTTCTCTTTGCAGCCTTTCCCCCTACCCATTTTCCCTCCATAATGTCCTTTCTGCAGGGCTATCTGCAGATCTAGGCAGCTGTTTCTGTAGGATGGAAACGCACACACACCGCCACCACCCACCACCACCAGAATTTTACGGGTACAGGGCATCCACTGTGCCGCCTTCAGCTGACCATTTAACCTGAAACTGCTTTTCCTTTTCCTTTTCTCCACCTTCTCCCTGGATTATTAATAAAAGCAGAATCCCAGGCAGCTGGCTGGGTTTTTGCTTTCACTGTACAATCTGCACTTGTGACACAGGACATGTGGAAAATTTTGAGTGCACTGCAGTGAATGGTATGGGGAGGGAGAAGAAGGAGCGTGAGGAGAGGGAGGGGGGGGAGTGTGGAGAGAAAAGGGGGAGGGAGGGAGTTACTTTTTAGCTTCCGCTAAGTCCTTGGCAGCTTGCCAGCCCTGAAGGATTGTGGGAACTGAACGCCTCCCAAGTACAAACTGCCAGTTTTAAGCAGCCCTGACAGTCCTGCTCCTTCCAAACTTGGCAGCAGTTCAAAGTGCTCTTTCATTTGAAATTCTGGAAGCCTGCCATGTGCAATGCAGATTTGCGGTGCCTGCTCTCATAAGGAACTGATAAATGCCGTACAGTTGCCATGGGGACAGGAGGCTATCAGAATGGCCCTGTGATCTACAGCCTCTCAGCTCTGCAGGGTTTCTCCCTCTCTCTCTCTCTCTCTCTCTCTCTCTCTCTCTCTGTCTCTCTCTCTCCCTCCCTACCTCCCTTTCTCCCTCCCTCCTTCCTCCCCCAGTTTCTCTCTCCCAGTTTCTGTTTCTCTCTGTTTCTGTCTCTCCCTTTCTGTTTCTCTCTCTGTGTCTCTCTTCCTGCTTCTATGGCCTTTTCTGTCTCCCTCTTATTCTATCTCTGTTTCTCTCTGTCTCTCATGCATGCACGTACACACACACTCTCTCTCTCTCTCTCTCTCTCACACACACACACACACACACACACACACACACACACACACACACACACACACATCTTCCCCCTGCCCTCTTTCTGTGAGATGGTAAAATAAATGTTCTGGAAAAGCTTAACCCTTCCCAGCTATAGTTCTGATGATTCAGCCAGACAAAGCTGGAATGGGATGGAAAGAAGGTGGTTTTGAAGTTTGAACAGAGCTTTAACCCTGCCTGTCAGTCACCCCTTTGGCCTTTTTCCGTGCCTGGGAGGGGAGCCTCTTCTCCATTCTCTCCTCTCCCTCCCTCCCCTTCCTCCCCTTAGTCCTTCCTTCGCCCTGGCTCTGGGGCTTATACAAAGCTGTGTTTTTCATAGAGCATTTCAGCAAAAGAGAAAAACCCCAAGAGCCGGCTTGGAGTCATTAAAACCCGGATGTAAACATAACAGCCCCACATTCTGCACAGTTTGAGTGTATTTTATCTTTTTTAAACAATATTTAGCTGGCAACCTCCCTCAGCATGTATGCCAGATATTTTAGCCAGCAGCTGACGTCATTCAGCATCCATCTTACTGTGCTGTTGTTGTCTTTCCCACATTTCCCCCGCTCTGGGGCTGGGGACTGTGATTCTGCCCCAAATTGGGCTTCTTGCTGAAACTATCTCTCTACAGAAGTATACATCAAATCCCTTCAGAACCAGGGCCATGGTGAACAGGACATTCCCAGGGCAGCACTGTCAATTACCTCCTGGGGTATAGCACTGATTCAGGACCTCACACTGGGAAAGTAGAGGTGAAATAAGACTGTTCTTAGATTATTTCAACTTGATCAGTCGGTGTGAGTATGGATGTGTGTGTGTGTGTGTGTGTGTGTGTGTGTGTGTGTGTGTGTGAAAATCTAGATCATAAGTGACACATTTTGCACACATCTAGTCCAGTCCAATATATAAACACAGAATAACATCAGCCATTGGGTATATGGTAAGATCTATGCTGCCAGCTTTATGGGTGGCCTTTCATAATGGGGTATGGAGAGGAGAGAAGGAGAATTTCTACTCCTTGGAAACCAAAAAGGGTTGGTGATTTATTTATATTGAGACAAGAACGGGGAGAAAAATATCCCCTCTACTGAGCTTACTGTTTCCTGGACCTAAATGTTCTTTAACATACCAGTGAAGGAATGCATTTTCCATTCATATTTTTCTGTGGTTTTTCAATATTATCTGCTAAATATATTGCTTCACACTGTTTACTTTGGGGCTTCAGCCTGCAGACCTTGGTCTACTCTCAACACCTAAGGCTATTCCACAAAAAGATTATGTGTATGTACTTTTAGACTTGTTTGAGAACATGGGGATACTGGGAATTTCTATTTGGAGCTGTCATTTTTGGTAGCTAGGTCCCCGGAATAATGAGGGCTCCAGAACCCATTTCTGGAGCATTTTCCACATGGTAAACAGTCAGGACAGTACTTCCACAAACCATCATGCATTGCATCATCTTGGAGCCAAAGTATATATATTTCTTTAAGGGGGAAAAAGGAGCTCAAAGTTTCTGAGGCTTCACTATCATTTTTAACTGGAATTTCTTTACCTGCCTTTCTCTGGGTTCCTGCCTCCAGTTGTCATGGCAATTTGGGATTGCTCTACGAATTCTGTTTTTCTCCTTGGAATTTCCTGATTCCTCAGTAACCCCTTCCAAATAAATAAATAAATACCATCTGCCTTCCATCCTTCCAGCAGGCTGAAGGATTTGATCCATTAGTACCCAAACTCTGCTACTGGGTACATGAGGGTCACCTGGAAAAAGGGGGGAAATGGGGAGATGCTTTGGGAGTAGAAGGGTGAATGATTTAAATTTCTCTTGCTGAGAGAAATAGAAGGGGAGGGGGCTATCAGGCAAATCTTAGAAAATAGCAATTATTTTATCCTGTTAATTCAGAAAGCTCCATTCCACCCAAACCTGAAAACTTCCTGGCTAAACTAGGCCTTTGGGGGGGGGGGAAGAAAAAGGAAGGTTCTTCACTGCTGCTAAGCTTTTGATAGCAGGAAGTATATTTAGCATTGGTTGTTTCTTTTCCCAAGATGACAGGCGAGTATCTTTATTGAGCGCCAGGGAGACAGAGCTTTAAACACTACCTGACTGTATGCTCTGAGTAGGAGGCTATATTTTTATCAAGGGTTTCTGGTGACAATTTTCAGCTGGAAGAACAAAGCAAACCATGACATGCACATATCACCAGAAACCAGAGATAAAGAGCACAGCAGTATAGGACAGCCTGGATATGTTTTTATATTTTAATGCTTGGGGTAACCATAAGCAGTCAACTCCTCCCTATGCTTCCTCTAACCTCCCTCCCCACCCCACCCCTATCTGCAGCCAACTTTCACATTTCAATCCCTAACCTTCCCCTTCCTCGAATTTCCTTGGCTGCATTTGTTTCTAGGTCGACCTGGCAAAAAAAAAAAAATGCTTCCTTTGCCTCCCTCTCCTGAGCCAGTCAGGGAAATCTGGAGATTCACAAGTAGCCATTTCAGTGTGATTGAGTGACCATCAAATCTGTGGCAGGCATAGTAATTCCAAACAACCTTGACATTCTCTTTTTTTATACTATTGCAACAGGACTGATAACATCAGAAGAAGCCATGGCATGGTCCTTTTGTGCCCAAGGCCTGAAAAGCCTGTTATTCTTCCAGGTTTCCCAGAAATCTATGATTAGGAAGGTCTGTTGTTAGGTCAGAGAGATGGGGGTGGGGTGGACAACAAAAAAAATTTTGTTTGTTTCTTAGCATGTGACCCAGAATGTTGTTGTTGTTTTTTAAAGCTAATTTTAACCCCACTAAAGTGCTTCTGGGAAAGGAAAAAAAAAGGCAACAACTTGCATCTGGAGGGAGAATAACTGTGGGCTGGATAAAAGGCTTTTTCAGCCTTGTGCTTCTTCCTGTTTCAGTTTCCAAACTTGCATTATCAGTAACCTGAAAAAATGATGAGTTTCACCAAATTCCTGGATGTTGTGCAGAACAAGAAGGAGTCTATTTTAGGTTTTATGTGTCTTGCTCACTCCCTGGAGGCCATTGTTTTGGATAATATGAATGCTTTGGATTTCTAGTGCTGGCTTTCTGAGATCTCAAAGCACCTAAGGCACCCTAACAATAGTGGCCTGATTATAGCCCTGGGAGGGGGAGCCTGAGGATATCAGTGGAGATCCAGAAGCTGACTATCCTTACCTTGCCACCAAGTAATGAAAGTGCTCTGGGTCTGATGGGAAGATGAGCAGACTACAGATAACGAAGCAGTGATGTCTGTAACGTTTTATTATCAGGGGGAGGGGGGGGTGGAGAAAAGAGGGTTACAGTGCTGTGACATTTGTACCCTGTGAACATTTGAAGAGTTAGAATATTCTTGGCACAGTGAGCAAAGCATGGGATCTGGATCATTGGCCATGAGTTCAAATTCCAGCCCTGCCACTTAACTTTCCCTGAATGACTTTGGACAATCAATCAATCAATAATGATTTATTAATCAATTACTATGTCACTGAAGCTATTTTAGGGGCTGAGGCCATTATAAGGTAGTGGAGAAGGGGAAGGGAGATAATAACAACTAGGGGGATGAGCAAAGATCTCTTGGAAGAAGGATAATTGAGACTAACTTTAAAGGAAATGAAGTATTCTAAGAGGTGGAGGTGATGAGGACAAAACCATGGAGAGGGAGGTGAAGAGGGAAAAATAGGCTGGCTGGACCTTGGCATGGAAGGATAATCTTGTAAAAACACGTTGGGACCATATTGTGTACGGAAAGTAATTTAATTTCTTTGGGACTCAGTTTCCTTCTCAGTGAAATGAGGATATTGGATTAGATGAGTCTAAGGTTTCATTGCTCCAGTTCTGTGATCCCATAACCAGTGGTGGGTCTTTCTTATTCACATCCACCTTCTAGCAGGGCCCAAGAGTCAGGATATCATGATGAACAGGGTACCAGACTTGGTGTCAGTTTGACCCGGGTTTAAATCCTGCTCATGACACATTAATGATTTGACCTGGAGGTTATCTCTCCTGAGACCCATTTTAGTCATCCATAAAATGGGGGAGAAGGTATAATTATGTCTCCTTCACAGAGTTGGAGAAAATGTAGGAAAAATCACTAAGAAAGCTTTAATTATCATCAAAGGTCTGGGACCCCTTTAATCATTTTCTCACCCTGGACTCAGAATTTTTAAAGATCTTACCTACTCTCTCTGCCTTTTTCGCAATCCTATCCCCTAGCTCCCTCAATAAAGTACACCCTCCATAATCACTGTATGTATGTTCCTGGGTTTTTGAAGCTAGAAAGGACCTTAGTTGTTCTTTAATTCCATTCCTTTGTTTTGTAGCTGAGAAAACTGAGGTTCTCAAAGGTGTGAGACAGCCAAAACCACACAGTCAAATGAACTGGGACCATACTTGCTGACTCCCAGAACAATCATGGCTCTCATTCTCCTATCGTTGCTAATTGTCATTGCTGAGCCTGCCAGCCAGTGATTACCAGCTGAGGGTTGTATAGTCTAAATGTAGTTGGTCCATATCAAGAGGGATTATTAAGCTGTATGGTCAGGGACATGGTGCGTTAGGTTAAATTGCTCACTATTAAACCAGGTAACCCAAGAGGAGGGAATGAGCCTCAGTGGGTCCTGGGTCTGGAAAGACTGAAAAAGGGAGCATCAGGGACTCTAGCCTGAGGGTGAAGACAGTAAAACTCCAGGAGATTGGCTTAGTCACTAGAAGAAGTTGTTCTGACAGCTCTGTGTGGGCTCTCACTGCCTTTTAAATTCCCTGCTCAGCCCTTGCTTACCTGGTTAACTCCTCTGAGGTTTTCAGGGATATTCACTGGCCTCTCACCAGATACCTTTACTTTCTTTTTATTCCTGCAGAGCACCATCTCTCGACAGACTGGAAGGCTTAGAAAGAAATTGGAATTCCCTGAGTGACTCAGGACCTAGATCTTCAGTCTCCTCTGAAGACAGGACACAGTCTCTGGTTACAGGTATTCTGACTTTAAGAACTGCAGCAAGGTGTTAGCAAAAACTTGAATTACATTCTGTTTGAGGCAACTGGGTGGAACAATGTATCCCTGAGTCAGGAAGACCTGAGTCCAAAATCTGGCCTCTGATACTTCCTAGCTGTGTGATCCTGCCTCAGTTTCTTCATCTGTGAAATGGGAATAATAACTGTATCTACCTCCCAGCATGGTTGTGAGCATCAAATGAGTTAGTAATTGTAAAGCACTTAGCAAAGTGCCTGGAACAAAGCAGGTACTAAAGAAATGTGAACTGTGATGATGATGATGATGATGATGATGCTGATGATGATGATGTAAATCACAAGAATAAATCATTTCCTTGTTTCTAATAAGATGTTCTGCTTTCATTATACTGATCTGAACCTATAAATAAGGGAAAGCATTTTAAAATGTCATCAGCCTTGTATTTTACAGCAAGGGAACTTCTTTCTAGCAATATTTTTACATCTAATCAATTCATAAAAGTATTTCATGAGTTGAAAAGCAGTTATCTTTTATAAAAGAAATGTCAAGATGGGCCCTCATTATTGGTGAATTTATTCACTGTTGGTCCCTATTTCTACATACAGTGATTCAGATTAAGGATTCCCAAATTGGGGCAAATGTAAGCTAAGGGGACCAAGAAATTTGTCAAAGGGAGCATTTAGTAAATAATCATAATATTCTATTGAATTCTATCAAATTTCCTATATGAATATGGTAAACTCTAGAGTTTTATTATCTCTCATACCAAATAGGAGGCATTGGGAAGACTGCTGAAAGCCAAGGAGTGTGGGAACTGAAAGTGGCTTGGAAACACTGCAGTCAAGGCACCCTGGAGGAGTGCTGGGATTGGAGAAAGGCAGATTCCAACTCTGTTTCTGACACTCCCTAAGCTGTGTGACCCTGGGCATGGTGGGAAGGAGTTTGCTGCCAGATGAAATCACAGTTCCTTCACTTGAATACCACAAAACTTAGCCTTTCTTTCACCTTTTAAGCTAAAGGTTCCACAACAACAACAACACAACGGATTTTTATGTGGCACTTTTAAGGTTGGCAAGGTACTTACTCCATCAATAGAAATGACTGGAATACAGCTGCTTCTGGGATGGAACTGACTAGTAAAAACATCTCTCCTTACCAGCATGGTAAGAGCGATGGAAGTTAAGGGAAAGGTTTGTTGTTGTTGTTGTTGTTTTAAAATCTCTGCTCCGTGGGCTTTGGAATGGGCAGGACCTTTGGTATGAAAGAGATCCAGGTTTGGGGGAGGGAGAAGGACGGAAGGAAGGGTGCGTGCCTTGCCCTCTGGGTGGGTTTCAATAAACAGCTCTGAGGACACTGAATATAATTTAGCTGCTTTTTTTTTTTTAAAAAAAAAAGGACAAATGTTTAAATTGACCTGGAAAACCCTCACTTTTTCCCCTTCTCTACAATCCACGCCTGTGCTCCTGAACATAAATCAACAAGAGCTTTTACCCAAGTTCTTTCTTTTATTATTATTATCTTTGGTTCAGGAAACTCTTGGAAAGTTTCCCAGACTGTGTCTATAGAATGTTTCCAGGGAAAATGCATAAGGAGACTCTGTGTTTTGAGTTACATTGAAGGGGCCTGAGCATGTTTTTCAGCACACTGGGGCTGGGGCAGAGCCAGGAACTGTGCAAGAGGCCAGGAAGGAGAGGGGGGGAGCAGTGCCTAGGAGAGCTTTTACCATCCAAAAGCTATTGGAAACAAAGGTGTGGTTTAGCAGGCCTGCATGCTCTTGACCTCTTCCAGTTTCTTATTATTGCAGCTGGTATGATGTAAGGCTGAGTACGGAGGAGCTGAGGTATCTTAGACTCCAGGAGAAATGCTGAGAACAGCTGTTTGACTGTAAACAGTAACAAGGATTTGAACTTCATTTGCAAACTGGGAGTGTTCATAGTTTTTGCATAAATAATTCCTCAGGAATTTGATCTGCAAGTATGAGGAAACACCGAACTGAGCTGGAGCATTGCTTCGGAGCGACAAATTTTTTTGGGTAGCCAGGGCAAAGGTCTGTTTTAGCTTGAGCTACCTTCCCCCCTATTCCCCCAGTCCCAGCTCACAGCAGGGTACTGAAGCCTATAGATCAAAGAATGGACAAGCCAGCATATAAAGATAAGGACAGGGATAGATGTAGGGGTATAGATATAAACGCAAAGCACACACACAAAGACATCCACATAAAGAAATGCACGAACGTACATGCACAGCAAAACCACAGAGAGATTCATGGGAATGCCCACTTCTATACCCAGCTCTCTAATATAAAGGCAGAGAGCTTTGCTAGCCTCACAAAGGCACGGCTCCCCACCCTCGCCTAACAATACAGAGAAATCCAGGCAGGCTCTCAAAAAGGGTCACAGAACGACTGCATCAGTCGCTGGTGCAGCGGCAGACTCTGCAATTTTGCCAAGTTGCTGAGCTGGGGTACCCACCCCAGTCTCTAACAGAGAGAAGGCTTTCCCCTGGAATCTTCTGCTGAGGCTGCAGTTATAACTCCCGTGATTCAGGGGTTGTTGTGGAGAGCAGGAAACAAGGAGTCCAAGGAGTGAGAAGGATCTCATGCAGTAGTAGAAGTGAGGAGGAACTAGTCCCTAGCCTCTTGGCCTCATCAATGTGCATGTGAATTAATGTTAGCACTTGTCAGAGTTCCTACAGAAAATTAATTCAATTTCCGTTTCGACTGTGCAAGCTTTCTATGATTCTTTCCCAGAACCTGCAGAACTACGGTAGATTGGAAGATCAAAGAATCTCTGAGGTCCCTATTCTATCCAGGGTTGACCATTGGGGTGACCAGCGTTGGTGCCAAAGGATGGGTGTTGATATGCGCCTTCTTTCTCTTGGCAGAGAGGTGACAAATTATGGCTGCAGAATGTTTCATGTGCAGTCAGACAGAGTGACTCTGGGGGTTGGTTTGGTTGAGCTATGTCCTAAATGAAGAGTCCATGAGGTTGGTGGATATTCGGAAATGATTGTGGCACAAAAACAAACATGATTAAAACATTTTTAAAAATCACATTTGAGGGACCTTGGGAGAAGGGATAATATTAGAAATGAGGATTAGCCATTTGTCCCTTTTGGAATGCATGCATCTTCCTCTCCCTAGATCAGCTTTGGCACCTGTACCCCCTTCTCAGAACTCACTGTCACCACCACGCCAATTCAATAAATATTTATTAAGGAGGTGTTATGTGAAAAGCACTGTGCCAAGGACTGGAAATGTAAAAATTAAAAAAAAATTGGTATATCAATGAGTTTGCCATATGATGAGGTATGTAGGGGGAAGGGGGATATTCTCTCTCTCTCTCTCCCCATATATGTAAGTATGTGTATATATATGTATATGTATCTATATAATAGATACATATATATATATATACACACAGGTACAATATGAGGTAGAACATGTGAGGGCAAAGGAAACAGACAAAAGGCTACAAGAAAATATGAAGGAGAGATCACATCAATTAGGGAGATAAGAGAAGATGACTGGAAGAGGTGACACTTGACGTGGGGCCCATTTAGGAGGAGTATGTTACAGATACCTTAGGGTGGTAGAACAATCAAAGTTGAGGTCAGGGAATAGGTTCGGTTTTTCTGGAAGTTAGAATACTTGAAGGGGGATAACATGAAATAAGATTGGAAAGCTTTATTGGAAAGTTTTTGTAGAGAGCTTTATCCTTGAGATTCTGAGCATGGACACGACATAGTCAGATAAGTGCATTAAAAATATCATTTTTTGCAGATGTGTGGAGGGTGGGTTGGAGAGAGGAAGAGTCTTGAGGCAGGGAGATCAATTAAATCTTGATTCATAGTGTCATTGGGGTAATTGTCTATTTGTCTGTTTATGTTGTCTATATTTGTCTATATTATATTGTACAATCATCTATTCACAGAACTGTGAATTACATTCACAGCTCTGAGCCCCCACTGATGTATCTCCATATATCAAACTAACACAACATATAGATTTAAAACACACACACGTCTATTGAATCACTCACCCTAGTTCCTCTTTAACTTTTCAGCATCTTTAACAGAGTAACAGAAGGACACATTAGCTCACTTACAAAACGATGCTAGGAAAACTCACTGCGGCAGCAGACCTTGAAGTACTGGCTTCTTGCCACAGCAACGGGAGAGTTTTGTAGAGATCACTTTTGACCTCTCTTGATGCTGCAGTTACAGGCTAGGCTGTGCTGATCACTCTCTGCCACAAGCTGTGAAGTACTGACTTCTTGATCCTATACAGGTATACCTCAGAGATATTGTGGATGCAGTTCCAGATCACTGCAATAAAGCAAAAAGCAAGTCACACAATTTTTTTTTGGTTTCCCATGCATATAAAAATTATATTTACACTATACTATAGTCTATTAAGTGTTTGACAGTGTTATGTCTGAAAAAAAAACCCAATGTACATACCTTAATTAAGAAATACTTTATTGCTAAAAATGCTAACCATCATTTGGGCCTTCAGGGAGTCATAATCCTTTTGCCAGTAGAGGATCTTGTCTAGATGTTGATTGGCTGCTAACTTATCAGAGTGGTGGTTGCTGAAGCTTAGGGTAGTTGTGGTAATTTCTTAAAATAAGACAATAATGAAGTTTATTGTATATATTGACTCTTCCTTTCAATTGAACACTTAGAGGCCATTGTAGGGTTACTAACTGGCCTAATTTCAATATTGTTTTGTGCCAAGGAATAGGGAAGCCTGAGGAGATGGAGAGAGATGAGGGAGTTAGTTGGTGGAGTAGTCAGAACATACACATTTATCAATTAAATTTACCATCTTATATGGATGAGGTTTATTGCCCCTCAAAACAATTACAATAGTAAAACAAAAATCACGGATCATACAGATCACCATAACAGATATGATAATAATGAAAAAGCTTGGAATGTTGCAAGAATTACCAAAATGTGACACAGAGACATGATGTGAGCACATGCTGTTGGAAAAATGGCACCAGCAGACTTGTTCAACACAAGGTTACCACAAACCTTCAATTTGTAAAAAAAAAAACCCACAGTATCAGCAAAGTGTAATAAAGCAAAGAGGAATAAAATGAGGTATGCCTGCAGTTTCCATTGCTGGCCAAATTAGCACCATAATGATCAAGACACGAGTGCAGTTATTCCTGTCCCTCTTGTGTCCGTTGAGTCTGACCCATGTCACATGCCTCATGCTGTGGACATTTAAACTCTGTGCTCTGGAAGCATGCCTGTCCAATTAATAGTTCATATTAGGTAACATCATCATGCTGTGGCAATCATGTACAGGCTTCTGAGAAGTGTGATATGTGCATTTTTTCCATGAGCAAGGTTCTGTCTAAGCCTTAAGCATTTTGGGTGTCCATCCATGACATACCTTTCTTTGTGCAAAATGATTGGATGATCTTTGAGGTACTTGTTACTCAAACATACTAAGATTCTAAGATTGATCATATTGAAACAGCTAGGTAGCTCAGCAGATAGAATGGAAATCTGGATATAGAATGGAGTCTGGAAAATTTGGTTTCAAATTTACCTTTAGATATTTACCAGCTTTGTGACCCTGGGCAAGTCATTTAACCTCTATCTGATTCAGTTTCTTCAACTGCAAAATGGGGATAATAATAGTACTTACTTCCCAAGGTTGTTGTAAGGATAAAAATGAAATAACATTTGTAAAGGGCTTAGTGCAGTGTCTAGCATATTATAGGTGCTCAATAAATGCCTATTTACTTCCCTTTTCCTTCCTTGTGCTATAACCCTTTCTAACTTCTTCACAAACCTTGCTAGACAGGGTAGCCTACTAAATGTCTGCTACAAGACTGAGTGCATTAGGCCTTTGGGGATGTCATGTGCTGTGTTTTCTATTGATGATTCTCCATGCCCCAAAAAATCATTCTTATTGTTCTCGTGTTTCCTTTCTTTGATTTCTTTTTAAACTGTAGGTCGATATTTCTGCATTTCTGTTTCATGTTTATGTTTACCCAGGCTAGCAACTTTAAAAAATGTATCGAATGTACAGAACCATTCCATGAAAGAAAGGAAAAGTTTGTGCAGCTTTCATCAAGTGGGAAAGTTAAAATGATATGTGTAGGGTGTGTCCACTGACATACATGTGACAAGTGATGATAAAGCAAAGTTTATTCGTGCTTATAATGTACAATTTGTGTTAAAAGAAGCTCCAAAATAATAATACCTCAAGAATACTTTAAGAAGTAGGAGGTGATGGGGTGGCTAGGTGGCGCAGTGAATAGAGCACCAGCCCTGGAGTCAGGAAGGAGAACCTGAGTTCAAATCCAGCCTCAGACTCTTCACACTTACTAGCTGTATGACCTTGGGCAAGTCACTTAACCCCAATTGCCCTGCCTTTCCCCCTCCAAAATGCAAAAAAAAAAAAGATGATGAAACTTCAAGGATCCATAGTTCCTTCTCTATGATCCATGATTACTCCTTGTGCCAATGGCAGTTCATAGATTCTCTATGACTTGCTAGACAGTCTTTGAGAGTTGTAGTGGCCAATGGATTCATCACCCTGCTGCCATCTTGGTGATGAGTCTCTGAACTTACCTGGGTTATTCTTTAGATTACAACCACCGTGGTCATTCCAGATCCACACTCAAAGCCTTTCTCCAGTTTGGAAGGACCTGTTAGATCGTGTGCATTACTGGCACAGCTCTTGAGATCTAAGGGTCATCTTCACCCCACAATGAGACATTAGGGAAGGACTTAAGAGAATCAGAAATAATGATGATAAAGCCAACAAGCAAGGAAAGAGACAAATATTTATCAAGTGTTTACTATGCCCCAGATGTTGCGTAAAGCATTTTGCAAATGTTTTCTCATTTGTTCCTCACAACAACCCTGAATAGCAGGTGCTATGATTATCATCCCTATTTTACAGATGAGGAAACTAAGGCAAACTAGTAAACTGAGGTTTAGTGACTAGCTCATGGTCACACATCTAGTAAATGTTTATGGCCAGATTTGAACTCAGGTTTCTAGACTCCAGGACCAATACTCTAGCCACTGTTCCATCCAGCTGCTTCTGTTGTGCAGATATATCCAGTACCTCATCATGGCATGGAAACGACTGTTTTCTCAAAAACCCATGGAGCACCAACGCCGACTTGAAAGGATTCAGGCAGAACAGATCAAAACTGTTTTCCAAAGAGTAGCCTAGAAGAATATGATGAGGATCATCCCCAGTAGATGGGCCCCACTTGAGTATGAATTCTTTGGCCGTGACAAGTCATGAAACAAAGAAATAAAATCTCTCTCAGTCCTGTTTGGCCCCATCTGCAGGGAAGGCAGCAGAGTGGTAGGAAAGGGGGTAGAGGTTGTGATTTGCTCAGGGTTGCGTAGCAAGTAAGAGTCTGAGATGGGATCCAAACCTAGACCTCCTTGATTCCAAGACCAGTGTTCTATCCACTATACTACTCTCCCTATCACCTCTTAAATGTGGGTTCAAAATATAAATTCTACAAATACAAATCGGCTGAGGCTTGATTAGACAACATTCCAAGTAAAAAAGATTTGAAACTCTTGGAGGACATACAGCATAGCATGGAGCAGTACTATGAGATGGTAGGCCCCTTCCAAAAAAAAATCCTGATGCAATCTTAGGCTGCATGGTGAGGTACAGAATCCAGTGCTGGGAAGGCAGTTGTCCTTCTATCCTCAGTCCCAGTCAGAACATATCAGAATTGATTATTGTGTTCTGGACACTACATTTTAGGAAGAATGCCGATAAGCTAGCAGGTGCTCCTAGGAAGGCAGACAGAGTGGTGAAAGCCCTTAAAGGTATGTCATATAAGAACTGACAGGAATATCAACTCTTAAGATGTGCATAAACCATTTTGCACACATTATCTCATTTGATCCTCAGGACATCCCTGGGAATTAAGTATTAGTCCCATCTGTAAGACAAGAAAACTGAAGCTCAGAGAAGGTGTTCCTTGGCTCATGGTCACATGGCCAGTAAAATGCTGAAAGCAGGATTCAAATCCAAGTTTATCCTGACTCCAAGCTCTGTATTCCTTATAATATAACATGATGCCCCTTAACATAAAACATATTTTTAAACTGAATTTTAATATTATTTTTAGTTGTTCAGTCATTTTAATCATGTCTGACTCTTTGTGACCCCATTTGGGGTTTTCTTGGCAAGAATACTATAGTAGTTTGCTGTTTCCTTTGACTCATTTTACAGATGAGGAAACTGAGGCAAACAAGGTAAAATGACTTGCCTAGGGTCACAGAGTTAGCATCTGAGGCCAGATCTGAATTCGAGAAGATAGATAAGTCTTCCTGACTCCAGGCCCAGCACTCTATCCACATTGCCTTCTAGCTGCCCAATTTTTTTTTATTTAACAATTTTAGTTTTTTAGTTAATAATCATCTATTTTCCCTCCCTCCCAATGGAACCACAACCCCCAAAAAAGAAGAAAAAGAAAATTTTCATAGCACATATAAATAGTCAAGCAAAGCAAATTCTCTCATTGGTCATGTCCAAAAATGGATGTATGTCTCATTCTGCATTTTAAGTCTATCATCTCTCTGACAGAAGGAATGAGCAGGTTTGTCATTGAAAGCATCAGAGTTCTAAAGTCTTTCAAAGTTACGTTTCTTTATAAGGTTGTTGTCATTATAGAAGTTGTTCTCTTGATTTTGTTTAAGCTAATATAGGCCACCAGTTTCCTTTGAGACTGTCTATTTCGCATTTCTTATGACACAATCATTTTCTATTACATTCCTAGATCATGCTTTGCATAGCCATTCTCCAACAGATGGGCACCCCTTTGGTTAACAGTTTGGGGCTGATATAAAAGAAACTGTTATACTTGATTCGGTACATGGGGTTCTATATGACTACTAGTTAAGGGAACTGGAGATCTCTAGCCTATAGAGGAAAAGCCTTAGAGGAAGGGGGGAATAGTCAAATATATCTTCAAAAAGGTTATTGTCAAGTAGAAGAGAGTAGACTCATTTTGCTTGGCTCCCCAGGGCAGAACTAGGAACGCTTAGGCAGGAAGCTAAAAGAGGCAAATGTTAGTTTGTCAGGAAAAAGTTTATCATAATCTCATAATTAATATATATTATTTAATAACATATGTAATATATAAATATATTATTTTTCGTTATTAATTTTTATTTTTAATTTTATGGAATAAAACAAGCATTCTCATAACACAGTAAAATAAAAAAGATGATTGCACATGAAACTGCTAGCCTACTATGTGCAACTTGCTATTCCTTTCAAATAAACAACAAAATTAGCATGTAAATTTTTTTCTCCCTCCCCCCCACCCTAGAGAGGCTACCATTAAACACATATATACATATATTACATTAATTATATTAATTATATTATATTATATCATATCATATCTATTATATCGTACCATATCATATCATGTTATGTTATATTGTATTGTATTACATTATATTATATTGTATTATATTATCACACATATATATACACATATGTAAAATTATTCTATACATATATTGATCTGTTCTTTAATTTATATATAAATATAATCTTGTAATTAAAATTTATTAGGAAAATTTCTCATATAGAGCTATCCAAAAGTGGAAAGGACTCCTTTGGGACTTTTTTGTTTTCTTCTCATTAGAGATTTTCTATTGAAAATTTGATGACTACTTTCCAAAAATGCTATAAAGGGAGTCTCATCCAGTTACAAACGGGTGAAATGGCCTCTGAGGCCCCTTCCAGTTCTGAGATTCTGTCATCCTATTTGTGTAGCCAGGCCATTGAGTGTCTCAGTGTAGATATGTGCTGTATGCATGCACATATGTGTATGCATATGTATGTATCTTGGACATAGAAGGAGGATGGATTGTGATTGAGGCTCAGAATTGAATAGTAAGAAGGGCTCTCAGGCTTACCACATTTAGGAAGTTATGAAGCACTGTTAATTATCTCGAGCTTTTTTTTACTATCAAAGTTCATCTTTAATATTCTCCCAGTTGGATGATTATAGAACACAGAATGCTGCAATTTCACAAAAATGCAAACTTCAGGGGATACCAAGGACAATGGAAAAAGTACATGGTAGGATTTACTATTTCACCAACAATGGCTTATACTCAAGGAGTGGCATATAAAAGAAACTTGCAAGTATATGTATGGTCAGAAAATAGGAAGGCAGCTTATTTAGTGAGATTGAGAGATGACAGATGGACTGCCCATATGCTGCACTGTTACCTCCCCCAAAAAAATATGAAAAAAAACACCAGAAAGACCTTCAGCTCATTGACTGACTTCTCTTACGGAAGATTTACAAAAGATAAGATGTATTACTCAGTATAAAAAGCCATGGAAAGATTGTACTCCATTGAAGAGTAGCCACATTAAGAAGCTCACTCATTCAATGAAATAATGAAATTTATATAGGATTAGAACTTCTGAAAAAGTTTTGGAAGGGGTTCTCCAAGTAATATAGTCCAACCATCTCATTTTACAAATGAGGAAATTGAGAGCCTTGGGGACTTGTCCAAAGTCCTACAGCTAGCAAGTAGACTAAAATTCTGGATTCCTGACTCTAGTTCAGTGTTCTCTTACTAAACATCCTCTCTAATGTGGGAATTCTATGATTTTTATCATCACTAAGTATAGAGCTTGCCCTTCCTGCCCCCCCCACGCCACCCGGTTAAGGAACTCTTGCAGCAGATGTTCCAAAAGTAGGGCAGCAATCATTTTCACTGGGAAGACAGCCATAGGGGACCTGCGAAAAGCCAGAGAGAAGGCAGTCTTTCTTCTCTTAACCTCTAGGCATGTCCCTTTGAGGGAGTCCAGGGATTCAAGAGAGTTTCTGTAGGGAATGACAAGTACATACATCATTGCAGGGTCATAAAGAAATTTTTCTCATTGACGATTTCCTCAGGCATAAAAATAGCTGGAGGTGTGAACCAAATTTGCCAAGGAGGATGAATTGAAGGAAATAGGGATCTTTAGTGTAGAAAAGAGACTTAGAGGGGATATGATAGTTAGCTTCAAGAATCTGTCACTTGGAAGACAGGAAGTCCAAAGGTGACCCTAGAGGACAGCATTAGGAACAGTGAGTGAGTTTGCAAAGAAGTAGATTTTATCTCTCTCTAAGGAGATGCCTATCACAATTAGAACTTTCCAGATCACTACTGATTAGAGAAGGGCAAATTAAAACAACCCTGAGGTGCCACATCACACTTATCAGATTGATTAACATGACAAAACGGGAAAATGATAAATGTTGAAGATGTGGAAATTAGGAACACTAATGCATTGTTGGTGAAGTCGTGAACTGATCAAACCATTCTGGAGAGCAATTTGGCACTATGCCCAAAGGGCTATAAAACTGTGCATACCCTTTGACCCAGCAATACCACTTCTACAGCTGTATCCCAAAGAGATCATAAAAATGGGAAAAGGATCCATGTGTACAAAAATATTGATAGCAGCTCTTTTTGTGGTGGCAAAGAACTAGAAATTGAGGGGATGCCCGTCAATTGGGGAATGGCTGAACAAGTTGTGGTAAATGAATATAATGGAACACTATTACATACAAGACTATTACAATGATAAATATAACAGAATACTATTCCATAAGAAATGATGAGTAGGTGGACTTCAGAAAAACCTGGAAATATAGGAGTTGATGCTGAGTGAAGTGAACAGAATCAGGAGAACTTTGTACACAGTAATAGCAACATTGTGCAATGACCAACTTTGACAGACCTCGCTCTTCTCAGCAATGCAAGAATTTAAGACAATTCCAAAACACTCATGACAGAAAAAGCTATCCACATCCAGATAAAGAACTATGGAGTCTGAATGCAGATGAAAGCATATTATTTTTTTTCTCTCTTTTTTATTTTTTCTTTCTTATATTTTCCCTCTTTGATTCTAATTCTTCTTTACAACACGAGTAATGTGGAAATGTTGTTTTTTTTTTTAAAAGAACCATCCAGAAGTGGAATTGATTCCTTCAGAGAACGATTCTTAGTGAATGCCCTACCACTCGAGGTCTTCAGGTAGAGGATATGTAGAGAAGATTGTTGTCTAGGTATGTGTTGTGCCAGATGAGCTCTGAGGTCCTTTTCAAAAACTGGATTCTGTGATCTTAGCATCTAAGAAATTTCCTCTTCTATAGGGACCATAACGCAAACCTTACCTACGAGGAGAAAGGTTCCTGATTCTAAAACAGAACCTTAGACCTGGGAAGGATCTCAGAGACCATCATTACCACCAGCAGTAGTTCATATTTCTACAGTGCTTTACAAATACTCAATTACATTATCTTATGTGATCTGTACAATGGCCCCATAGATAATACAAATAGGATAATATCAAAAATTATTATCTCATTCTCATATTTTTTTATGTGACTTCAGATGGAAATGGTATAAAGACAAGTTGCTATCCTGCTATTATTCTTATATAGTTAATGTTACCCTTTGGGCATAGTGCCAAATTGCTCTCCAGAATGGTTTGATCAGTTCACAACTTCACCAACAATGCATTAGTGTTCCTAATTTCCACATCTTCAACATTTATCATTTTCCCGTTTTGTCATGTTAACCAATCTGATAGGTGTGATGTGGTACCTCAAAATTGTTTTAATTTGCCCTTCTCTAACCAGTAATGATCTGGAAAGTTCTAATTGTGATAGGCATCTCCTTAGAGAGAGATAAAATCTACTTCTTTGCAAACTCACTCACTGTTCCTAATGTTGTCCTCTAGGGTCACCTATGGACTTCCTGTCTTCCAAGCAACAGATACTTGAAGCTAACTATCATATCCCTCTAAGTCTCTTTTCTATACTAAAGATCCCCATTTCCTTCAATTCATCCTCCTTGGCAAATTTGGTTCACATCTCCAGCTATTTTTATGCCTGAGGAAATCGCCAGTGAGAAAAATTTCTTTATGACCCTGCAATGATGTATGTACTTGTCATTCCTTACAGAAACTCTCTTGAATCCCTGGACTCCCTTGAAGGGACCAGATATTGTTATTCAGTTACAGCCATGTCTGACTCTTCATGACCCCATTTGGGGTTTTCTTGGTGAAGATTCTGAAGTAGTTTACCATTACCTTCTCCAGCTCATTTTACAGATGAGGAAATGGAGGCAATAAGGGTTAAGTGACTTGTCCAGGGTCACACAGCCAGGAAGCATCTGAGGTCAGATTTGAATTCAGGGAGATGAGTCTTCCTGACTCTAGGCCCAGTGCTCTACACACCAGTAGCTCCTTACCTGACCAGAAATGGAGCATAGCAAATAAAGACTGATAAGAATATATCTGTTTGTCGTGCATGAAAATATTTACAGCAGCTCTTTTTGTAGTGGCACAGAATTATAAACTAAGGGGGCCCCAATCAATTAGGGAATAGCTGAACAAATTGTAGCATATGAATGTAATGGAATATTGTGTCATAAGAAATAATGAAAGGAACAATTTCAGAGCATCCTGGGAAAACTTATATGAACTGATGCAGAACGTGATGAGAAGAATCAGAATGATTTATAAAATAACAACTATATTGTAAAGACAAGCAGCTGGGAGCTAAGAACTCCCATCAATTCAAGTTCAACCATCATTCCAGGGGACTAATTATGACTGATGCTGCCTTCCCTTTGACATGCAGGCAATGGACTCAAGAGGTGGAATGAATCACATTTTTTTACCAAAGCCAAAGCGGGAATTTGTTTTTCTTGATGATACGTATTTGTTACAAGGGTTTGTTTGTTTGTTTTTTTAATCTTTAGGGGGGGAGGTAGAAGGGAGAGAAAAAATAATGTTTCTTAAGGAGGTAGCTAGGTGGCACAGTGAATAGAGCACTGGTCCTGGAGTTAGGAAGACCTGAGTTCAAATATGACCTCAGACACTTATCACTTACTGGCTGTGTGACCTTGGACAAATCACTTAACCCCAATTGCCCAGCCTTCCCCCCTCCAAAAAGCAAAAATAAAAATGTTTCTTAATTGAAAAAATAAAACAAAAAGTATATTTTAAAAGAATGCAGTTATTCCTTCCTCACCATGGAGGTTAGGGGCATGGAGCCCCCACAATCTGGAAAATCTGTATAAATTTTTTTTGGCCCTCTCTTCATACCAGAGAAGAAGTCTGAATTACTGTAGTATTAAAAGATAAAATATATTGATATTATTCCATACTATACATATATTTTATACATTTCTGAGTCTCTAACCTTTTTTGGTGTCATCTGCTGACCTTTACATGTTTTTTTGTAGCTTCTGCAAAAGTCCCCCAGAATTCTCATTTAATTTCTTATGCCAACTTGAAATAGATCAAAATTATGATGGGGAAAGTTGTGATGTGGTCTCTTGAAAATCTAATCAAAACAACTTTTTACAGAAGGACAGAAAAGGGACAATACTGCCTATCTATGTATGCATATACATACATATACTTTTGTATATGAAATATATATATGAAGAAGTAGACTGCAGTATATTATATGTGAAAAAGACTAGTCTGCTATGTAAAAAAACTAGATTACTATATATTATATAAATGAAAATGAAAACAAAAAACTAGATAGCATTGAGAGTAGCTACAATGGAGGAAGGATAGATAGCAGGTAAGGTACTCAGAAATATATATTTAAGAAAGAAGCCAAAAGTAAAACCTATAGTCCCAATTGTGTATGCAAAATGCCCCCAATTTAAGCAACAAACAAGAGGAACGATGGGGTACATAAAAACAAATTTGACCTCATAGATATCACTGAGATGAAACCTATTACTGGCATATACTGATAGGTATCCATATCATACCTTGTTCAAAAGAAACAGGATACATAAAAGCAGAGTAAGGTAGCATTATCTATCAAGGAAGTATCTTGTGTAAGGAAGTCTGAGGACCAGAGAGGGGAAACAAGGTAGAAGGCATTTGGGTGAAGATCAATGGAGGGAGAAGCAAGAACAATTTTGTCATTAGAATATACATACTGCAAACCACCCAGACAGAAAGAGGAAATGAATCAAGAGTTCAGAAAACAGGTTGAAAACTTGGCACAGAAGTATGATATTGTACAATGGGATAATTCAATTATCCAGACATCTGCTGGAGTTCTCAGCCAAAAGCAGAGCAACTAAGAGCTTTTTGACTTGTCCTAATCAGCACTTCATTCTTCAAAGATGGAGGAAGCAGTAAGGAGAAATTCTATGCTGGATCTGAGACTGAGTACAGGGAAGGACAAGTTCCTGGGGTGGAAATAATGGGAATTTTATGAAGGAAGTAACCATTTTTACCTACTGGAATGTATAATAGAGAGAAAAAAAAAAGGAAAGCTGGACATAGTCTAACATGCACCCTAATTTGGAAGAAAGTGAATTTCAAAGGCTTCCAGATGTTTTTGAATAGGAATAAGTAGACTAGGTAGGATCCCAAGTATTAAAACTCCACAGAGAATGTCGACCTGAGTTAACTTTCAAGAATGAAATTCTAAAGACACAAAGGGAAACAATTCCAAAGAAAAGGAAAATGGGAGTTGTTTTAAGAGTCCAATATGAATACATAGGGCAATCATCAACCAATTTAGATTTTAAATAGTAATGTTAGGAAGATGATGGCAAGGACAGTAGGACAGGTAACATTGGACAGGCACAATCCTGTAAAAAGAGTGTCAATTTTACTAATCTTCAGAATAAGATGAGGCTGTCAAGGAAAGCAAAGTATAACAAAAGGGGGGGGCAGGGTTTGGGTGGGAGGAGCCTGTCTAGGAAGAAGGGTGGCTAGATTGGCTCAGTGGATAGAGCTTTAGGTTTGGAATCAGGAAAACCTGAGTTCAAATGCAGTCTCAGGCACTTACTAGCTATGTGACCCTGAGTAAATCACTTCCCTTCTGTTTGTCTTAATATACTAGACAAGGAAATGGCAAACTACTCCAGTATCTTTGCCAAGAAAATCCCATGGTCCGTGAGAATGGACAACAACATCTAGGGAGAAAGAAAAGGCTCAAAGAAGGGTGGGGCTGCTGCTTGAAGTTAAAAGGACATTGATAAGAGATGATGGAAAGAAGGGAGACCTGTTGAGTCTTGATTTTTTATTTGTCTTCTTTGACAAGGAGAATGATTTTTGCACTGTAAACAATAGAACAAAAAAATGGTTAATATGGAGAAGATGAGTAAGGATCCAGCAAAAAAAAGGCATTTAGTTTACACTGATAAATTCAAGTTACCTAGACCAGAAGAAGCTACATCCTTGGGAACTGAAAGAACTGGCAGGTGAACCACTGTCCGTGATTTTTTTATAAGATCCTACATCTCCTAGAGAACTAGCAAGAACAAGCATCCCAATTTTCAAAAAAAGGGAAGCAAATGGAGTATGATCACCATAGGCCATTAAGCTTGACTTTCCTTTCTATTAAGGCCTTGAATGGATCATTAAAGAAATGGTCATAGAACATCTAGAAAAAGATGCACTGATTGCAAAGAACCAAAATGACTTCATTCAGAACCTATCATGCCAAACTAATTTCATTTGCTGTTAGACTTACTACACTGTTAGAATGCTACATGGTTTACCTCGATTTTAACAAAGTATTTAATAAGCTGTCTTATACTACTCTTACAGAAAAGATGGTGGAGAAGTGAACTAGATGAAACTGGAATCAGCTGAATGGTCAAACTCAACAAGTCGTCAATAATAGTTCAATGTCAACTTGACAAAAGTCTCAGGGTAAGAGTCCCAGGGATCCTTACTTGGCCCTGTGCTGTTTTCCATTTTTATTGATGATTTGGATAAATACATACTTATCAAATTTTCAGATGACCCAGAGCTGGGAGGGGTAGCTAGCACACCAGATGAAAGAGTTAGGATCCCAAAAGGTCTTGAAAGGCTAGGACATTGGACTGAATCTACTTATATGAAATTCAGTATGTATAGATGTAAAGTCTTACACTTGGGTTTAAAAAGTCGACTTATAAGTACAAGACAGATTGAGGAAATGGAATGGTTAGACAGTTGTTTGTTTGGAAAAAAAAATCTAAGGGATTTAGTGAGCTGTAAGCTCAGTGTGAATCAGCAACGTGATATGAGAGCCAAAAAAAGTTATTTTGATCTTGAGTTGTATTGAGAGGCATAGCTTCCAAGAACAAGGATATTACAGTCCCTCTGTACTCTGTCCTGGTCAGACTCCTATATGAAGTATTGTATTCAGTTCTAGATACCACAGTCTAGGAAGGATATTGATAAGCTGGAGGGTATCCAGAGGAATCCAAGCAAGGATGGAGATAACTCTCAAATCCATGCCAGACTGTTGTTTATCAGTCATTCTCAAAGAGGACCGATGACATCACAAGGGTGATATCTTGCATTGTTGGTGAATTGGATTTAAATGATAGTTTGAAGCAACTGGGGATGTCTGGCCTGAAGAAGAGAAGGTTTGGGGCCAACATGATGGTTGTCTTATAGTATTTGAAAGGCACTCATATGGAGGAGAAATGAAACTAGTCCTTTTTGGAACAGAGGGAAAAACTTGGAGCAGTGGGTGGAAATAGCAAAGAAATAAAATAAGACTTGATGTCAGGACAAACTTCCTAACTATTAGAGCTATTAAAAAACAGAAAGAACTACCTTGAGAGGCAGCAGGTTGCCCTTCATTGGAGGTTTCCAATCAAAGTTTGGATTATTGACTTTGGGGTATGCTATAGTGAGGATGGCTTTTTTTTTTTTTTTGGCATGAGTTAGACTAAATGTCTGCTTGGGTCTTCAAGCTCTAAAATTAGATGATTTTGTGATCTCTGTTTTACATAGGGGAAAACTAAGCTTCAGAGAAGTTTAATGATATGCTTAAGGTCACAATCTAATTATGAAAACAGATCCTCTGAATTTGAATCCAGGGATCTTTCCACCCAGACATACCCCACCCCCTGAATTTATGGGTAAGGACACTGACGCATCCAAAAAGAGATTGTACAGGGTCTTCTACTCTGCTAGTGGTGGCAGAACAACTAGAAGTGAACTCTCCTGACTCCCCATTGAGTGTCTTCTTTGCTGCGTCATACAAGACAATCTACTGGAGGAGAATTCCATTTAAGTGAGAGCTCCCTAGCTGACAGAACCCAACAATCACATGCTTGGTCCCTTGAATGGAATGAAAGCTCTAAAAAGCCCTTCTAAATGGAAAGGAAATCTAATTAGAAAACAATGTGTGACCTCCCCCTGCTGGCCAGCTGCAGAGGCTTCTTAAGAAGTGCACTGCCTGCTGCACGCGTTTGAATTGTAATGGCCAAGCTCGACCCTGGAAAAGAGAGAAGAAAATAAACCTCCTTCCCTTCTCTGTTGAGGTGGGGAACTATGGGTGTTGAACATTGTATATACCATCAGAGTCTGTTGATGCAGGGATGAGTTTTGCTGAACCGCCTTTTAATTTTTTATTACAAGGGATGATTGAATGGGTAGGGGAGAATGGAGGGATATATTTTTATTTTTATTTTTTCTTTTTTTTTGCTTTGTCATTCCTTTTATTCATGCAGACTCTCTCCATTGGCGCTCACAAGCAATTCCTCTGTAACTTTTTTTTCTTTCTTTTTTTTTATTTACTCATTTACTTTTAATTTACAAGATTCAGTTCCACATTCACTTGAGTTTCAGATTTTCTCCCCTCCCTTTGCCCCCCCC
>CM053582.1:435181450-435207445 GCA_028627135.1 Pseudochirops cupreus
CCTTCCTCCCTGGCTTCCTCCCTCCCTCCCTCCCTTCCTTCCCCCTCCCTCCCCCCTCCCTCCCTCTCTCCCTTTCTTTTTTTTTTTTTGACGTGGCTAATGTCGGGATTTGTTTTTCCATGTCTGTACATGTTTGTAATGGTTTTTGTTTTTCTGGCCTTCTGAATGGGTGAGGGTGAGGGGGTGGGAGAGAATTCAGAACTGAAAATAAAACAAAATCGAATTTAAAAAGAATTTTAAAATGGAATGCTTGGTTTGGTGAATTCTTCTGTCTCCCTGGAGATGTTGCCTTTGGAAGAGTTTATTGAGCAGACCTTCTCTAATTCAGATGGTAGGTCTTCCCCACATTCTCTGCCAGTGTGTGTGTGTGTGTGTGTGTGTGTGTGTGTGTGTGGCTATACTAGAATCATTCTATACTAAAATTAAGAGAATGATGATCAGGAAGGTTGCTCAGAAATCATTTGGTCCAACTCCCTGATAAGGTAGGAATCACACCATTAACATGGTGAAAAGAAAAGAACAATGGATTTGTTGTGACAGATATGAGTTTAAATCCTATTCTGCCATATACTATTTGTGTGGTCTTAGACAAGCTATTGTACCTTTCTGAGACTCAGTTTCCTCATGTGTGAAAAAAATGAGGGCAATTGGACTATATAGCCTCTAAGGTCCTGCCTAGCTCTAAATCTATGACTCTAACACAACTCAGCTTTGTCATGAGGGGAGCAGAACAACAAGAAAGATTGAGAGGGTAGAACAGAGAGATGGAGACTGAAGGATTCAGAGCTGTAGGGAATGATGTCACTGAGGGAAGACCAGAGGAGAAAATAAGAGAGAAGATTTGGGGTCCAGGGATAGAATGAAGAAATCCTTGAGGAAAAGAGTGAGGCTGGTGGTGTGGGAGAGGGAGGTGATCTAGAGCTCTGGAAAGGGAGACCCCAGGGAAGACAGGCTGCATATTTCCCAAAAATCTTCCCCAGGGCTCCTGCTGTGCTCCCCAGTCAGAGAAAAGGCCCCCTCTGCTCAATACAACATGATCTGTAATTTCCGGCAGACATTTGAGGTCCCTGACATCTGCATAATGTGTGCCAGTCTCTTAGCAACAGGGAACAGCTGTCTGGCATTTCCAAGATTAAACTGTAACTATACACGGCCCTTGCCAGGGGGATGGGGAGGGGGGAGGGGGATAAACAGTGCCTCCTGGCATTTTCAAACTCATTTAGCTTTTATTCATTTCCTGCTCCCAGTAATGAGGCCAGGGATTCAGGCTGCTGCTGAGATAGCAGATTGTTCTTCAGTTAGATCTGCTCAGTTCTAGCATGACTCGGTGCTGCCAGGACAAGGGGGGAAGGGATGGAGTAGCGCAGCTCAGGGCAGCGTGCCTATTGGGGGGGAGGGGTAAGGGGCAAGGGAAGAGGGGAGGACGGGAACAGGTTATGTCCTGAATGTCTGCCCTGAGAGGAAGAAGCTGTGTAACCTTGCTCAAAACATTTAACCCCCTCGTCTCAATGCCCTTATCCTTAAAATGATGGAGTAGGTCCATATGCCCTTGGAAGGCCCTTCCAACTCTACATTCACGAACCTAGTACTGCCAATGTCCTTCTTGCTTCTTCTAAATTGTGTCACCATCACCCCTTCCCCAGCTCCTTTGACGAGTTTGCTTCCATTTTGCTTTAAAAATGGGCTCACATACCAGGTTGGGTTCCCTGTGAACCATTTTCAGAACCTCTCATAGTTCCCTGTCCATTGGACTGTGTGCTCAAGTCCACAGTAACTTTGCCCATCTAGGAGTTAAGCAGAGATCTATGGATGCTTGAAAGACTGTCTGCCTAGTCCTTTCTGGAATGCCCAACAATGGATGGGGAGTGAGTCAGAGGACTTCATTTTGCATTTTGGCTCTGCTGATAAATGCCTGTCTGACCAAATTCCTTAACCTCCCTAAGCCTCCGTCTCTTCATTTGTAAAAAGAGGGGCTTGGATTAGCTGACCTGGAGAGTCCTTTCTAATCCTAAGATTATGCTTGCATGAACTTGGTACTCTTCCCAGGTTCTCTGGGCCTGCTTGGATACAGGCAACTCCAACTTCCCAGCCCCTCTCTGCCTCCATCTCCTGCCATCTGGCTGTGGCTTCCTAACTCATGAACACGGTGTTTTGGTTTTGCAGTTAAAAGGAAAAGTATGTGTGGGGGAGGGAGGGGAGTAGGGGGGAGTGTTGGTGAGGGCTGGGAGGGTTTGGGAGGGAAAAACCCTCTGTCTTGGCCTTTGCTCCCAGTCGACTGTTCTCGCCAAGGCCAGCATGATCCAGGAATCCATCAGCGGGTGCCAGCACCAACGCGCTGACCCAACAGGGCCAGCCAGGACTGGGGCTGGAGTCCTTCCCAGGGAGGATAGAGCAGAGGGCCCCAGGCAGCCAGCAAGCTATTGCTGCTGCTGCTGCTGCTGCTGCTGCAGCTGCTGCTGTTGCTGCTGCTGCTCCTGCTGCGGCTCCTGCTGCTGACTCATCATGGATCCCAGCTGGTGAAAACTTTTTCTGGGGATAGCTGTTGCTAAGATTCTTTGGAGATGACTTATTGCTTCTGGAGCTGAGTAAAAACACTTTTGCATATTGCACACAAACAGGCATGAATTTATGTGCATGCCTGCATGCCCCAATTCCTGCCCTCATACACCCACACGAAAGTACAGATGTGTTTGTGGGAACAAGCACCATCATTTTCACACACACACACACACACACACACACACCTCTCCAGAAGAATAACTGTCAGGTTTCATTCAGATCTTAACAACTCAAGGAGTGGGAGAGATGCTGCCACTGTATCAGGCTGCTCCAATCTGAAGTTGAGTCTTCAGGTTGCCTTGAAACATACTTGGCCTGTTTCCCTCCTTTCCCTTCCCTCCCTCTGTTTCTCAGTTCCCTTCGTTCTGTCTAATGACCTAATCTGCCCCGTCCCTCAGCCTGGCCAACTTTTTGATGTCTAGTGTTCTGACCACAGAACTGGGAACAGTTCTCTGAACTGGAAACCTGGCTCAGACTCTGCCTGCTTTTGGGGGCTCAGAGCCAGAGACAAGCTTTAGCTCTCAGTGCCTCTGTTTCCCCATCTGTCAGAGGGGTAATAACAAAGCTGCCTACCCTTCATGGAGAGGCCCCTGCTGTGAGCATCAACGAGTTCATGTTTGGAAAGTGCTGGGGCCTTTCTCTGATTGGAGCTGAGGGCTGGGCTGTTGACATTATTCTGGGAATGCTTGTTATTTTGCCGTCTGTGTGCCCAGAGCTCTTGGCACCAGGCAAGTACGAGTGTTTAGCACAGAGGATCAGGAAGAGTGGGGAGGGTTCATGGATGCTATTGTCCTCACAGTCTGTGACCTATGTCACGTCTCCCTCTTGTCACCTCAGTTTACCTATTTATTTAACAGAGATGAGAATCCCTGGGGTGGGAGCAGGAACAGGGCTGGGAAGAGATGTGTGGACACCTGGCATTTTGTCTGTCATGAGTCCTCTGGGGTGGTGGGCCTGGTGCCATCATCGATCCCACGCTCTTCCTCTCCCTCTGGCCCCTGTCCCCAGCGCTGGTTCAAGTACAGCTCAGTCACCACCCAGCCCACTCCTGGGCCAAACTCCACGACTGCTTTCCTCTGCAAACCAGGGTCCAGGATTTCTTCAGTTGTTAATATCTTTGGTCTATTCCAGTCCCTTTGACTTTGTGGGGAGGGATCTGGCCAGTTCAAATCTGGATGACTTGACTTGGCAGCTTGAGCTAGCTCCTTTAACCATTACCCTGCCTCAGAAGGCTATGGGGTTCACCAGAACCAAAATAAAAATGACAAAACCAAACAACCCAAGCACCAAGTTTGCCTCGATCTGGATTTCCCCATCTGAGAAATGAAGGAGTTGGATTACGGGTCCTCTCAGATCCCTTGCGCACAATTTATGCAAAAAGTACGTAAGCGTCTTAAGAAGACAGCAGGATCATAGGTTCCTAAGAACCAGAAATCCTTAGATTCTTGAACCCCCTCACTTCACAGATGAGGTCACTAAGAACTTAAGTGACTTGTCCAAGGTCACATAGCAATAAATGAGAGAGCTAGGATCTGAACCCAAGTTCTCTGACTTTAAAACCTTTAAAACCTTTTCCTAACTATCATGTCCTTCTTTTGGTCCAGATTTGTAATGTCCTTCCCTCTGCTGATGCAATAGCCACTCATTTATGGCCTTTCGACTTAGAATTGGCTAGGGGCAGTGAGAGATTAAAAGAATTTCCCAAGGTTGCACATGTGGCAATGGGAAGACCTGGACCCAAGTCTTCCTGGCACTCCCATCCACGGTCATGCTGCTTCTCATTTGACCTTGGTATGTAGGACAAGGTCATATGTCATGTCAATGTGTGTCATGTTGCTCAAGACTATAAGCTCCTAGAGAGTGAGAATTGTACTAACTCTAGAGACTCTGTACTCCATGTACAAATCAGTATTAACTCCAAGGTCTTTAGGTCAGTTGACTATATATTATGCTTAACTATTCACAACAGGAAGCATTTGAACAACACCAGGTTAAGCACTAAATCTTCTATTCTGATATTTATTTCTCTGCCAGGGCTCCTTGTTGTTTAGTCATTTTCAGTTATTTTTGACTTTTTGTGATCCTATTTGGGGTTTTCTTGGCAAAGATGCTGGAGTGCTTTGTTGCTTCTTTCTCCAGCTCATTTTATAGTTGAGGAACTGAAGCAAACAGGGTAAAGTGAGTTGTCCAGGGTCACTCAGCTATAAGTGTCTGAGGCCAGATTTGAACCCACGAAGGTGAGTCTTCCTGACTTCAGGCCTGGTACACTATCCACTTTACTACCTAGTTGCCCTCCAGGGCTCCTTACCACCAGCCGAGGAGTGGACAGTGTCCTTCAGCAAAGCAAGTTATCCTCATTCTGGCAAGGTCCAATCTCATCCTTGTTCATTGTAATGAGCTTGGACCCTTGATGAGTGTTTTAAAGGAATTAGAAAGGGAGACTGTCATTTTCCTTTGACCTTTGAGAAGAGATCTCTATAGAGAAAATTGGGAGAATGGATTTCAAGGAACAGGGTGTTGCAACTTGGTCTGCTATGAAGGGTGAGTCTCGGGGTGAAAGGCAGTGAATCCCAAGTGACAGGGAGTAGAAATACAACATGTCTGAGGCTGGTGCACATGTATGGAGGTTTCCACCCTTCCACCTTACCGGTCATGAAAGATGTAAGACTGCAAATCCTGCAGAAATTTCAAATGGGTCTCAGTTCTTTACTATAAAGTGAGGGGGTTGATCTAGGAGGCCCTTGAGGTTCCCTCTAGCTCTAGGCCTATGATCTTTCTATCCCAGGGATTTGGCACATTGGTGATATCACAACTACCAAATATGTTGTAAAAAGATACTCATTATGTGACCTTGGGTAAGTGACTTCTCTGGCTCTCAGTTGCCTCATTCCTATCTTATGAAGCAGTTGGAATAGATGGGCTCTAAAATACCTTATGAATCTATGATTCTAACTACCCTCAAGCGGCCACAGATTGTCACAATATTCTTCAATCCAACACCCCAAAGAGTCATGGACAGACACACACACAGACACACACAGACACAAATAGACATATAGACACACAGACACAGACGCAGACATAAAGACACACAGACAGACACAGATAGACATACAGAAACACACAGACACACAGACAGACAGACAGACATAGACACACACACAGTGCAGGGTTTCAGATTTGATGCCTCAGTTTTTTAGGTCACTAATCTTTCATAGATTGGGATGGGTAGAGAGAAGACAGTAGCATGATAGAATGAAATATGGAAAAAAAGAGGAGGGATTGTTGTATTATCTTGTATTGTTCTATAATTATTTCTTATGTCTAAATTTTATCTCTCTAATACATTGTCAGCTCTCTGAGGCCGGGGACTGGGACCTCATACCTCTGAAGCTTCTCCCACAGGGCCTGAACACAGTTGGTGCTAAAGAAACGTATAACATGTGAAATGGATAATTCGCACAACTAAAGCAGGTGGGTGACCATCTCTTCAGATGCATATCGGTCTGGAAGCAGGGGGATGGACTGAATGAAGTCTCAAGATCCCTTCTTTTCTTAGAACTTCTGGAGTCAGTTCTGACCTCAGCTCTTAAAGGTACCACTGAGATAGGGTGGAGCAAAAAAAAGACCTTTCTCCTATCCCCAGTGTCTCCTTTCAGCCTCTACTCCAGGGGTGGGGAACCTGCAGCCTTGAGGCCACATGAAGCTACCACTTGAGGCCCTCTAGGTCTTCAAGTCTGGCTCTTTGACCTTAGATTCAGTCAAAGGACCACACTTGAGGACCTAGAGAGCCACATGTGGCCTCAAGTCTGAAGGCTCCCCATCTCTGCCCTACTCTATTCAGCCCCATACTCTATTCGTGGGACTACAGTCTGGTGTAGTGAGAATAACCCGGGCCTGGGAGTCAGGAGACCCTTGGTCTACTTTCAGCATTACCCCTGGCTAGCTGTGTGATCTTGGGCTGGACAATTCATCTTTATGCATTGGTTTCCTCATCTATAAAATAATAGGGCTGGACTTCAAAGGCCTCTTCCTTTCTTAACCTGCTATGGTACTAAGGTTCTGTCAGTGGTCAGATTCCATTTACAAGCAAATACAGAAGAGCACATAGCCTGCGATAGAAAACTATCCAGTATTGAATTTAGTCCCTTTGTACACGAGGAAAGAACAATTACAATAGAAAGAATGAACCTCACTCCTGCAGTGTACCCCTCCTCTCACATTGGAGTCTTTTATCTGCCATTATTACCCAAGTCAATTCCTACATGCTCACCCCCCCCAATCTCTCTCTCTTTCTCTCTCTCTCTCTCTCTCTCTCACACACACACACACACACACACACAAACACACACACACACACACACACACACACACACACACACACACACACACTCCTCACATTGCTTTCTCCAGTTATGGCTGATGATATATCCAGAATATCTCCTCCTCTGTGTTTTTTTAGCTCCTTCTGCCTCTGTCTCTCCTGCTTTTTCAACTGTTTCCCTCACATAGAGGAGATTCTTGCTTTCCCTCCCTTCCATACCCTTTTTCTTTTTTCCTTGAGAAGGGATCCCTCACTACAGCCTTAGAAAAGAAAATAATTCCTAAACAGGAACTGACCCACATTCTCATACTAGTCCAATGGGGTGAGGGGCCCTGGGGTCTCAGAACAGCCCTAAATAAATAATGGAGGGACCTTCTTAATGGGCCCATATACTGACCCTTTTATACATCTCTTCTGAGAAACTAAAAGAATTGGGGCTTGGAGAAATCAGAAAAACCAGAAGAGAGAGGAATGAATGAAATCAGTGGCATGAGACTCATTGGATTGGTTTCCTTGGAAGTGAGAGGACTTGAAAGCTAGAAATAGATACACAACCAAGCTAGAGGGGGAAAAAGCAAGCTATCAATCATTCTTACATTTTGAATCACCTCTCCAGTACTAGGAGAAGCTCAGGGAAAGGTTTCAAGGTGAAAGAATCTGAGACTGGTTGCCAGAAGAAGCATGGGAAAAAAAAATTAAAATTTGCCCCCTGCACACAAGGAAGGAGAAGAAATGAGAATATGAAAATCTAAGTAAGATCTCCTTCAACAGGTCAAACTGCTGTCAAAATCACAAGACAGCACTTTTCATCTCAGTGTTTACATACATTCTTCCCTCATTTCTTCACCCTAATTCAAGGCTGTGCTACAGTTCCAACAAGATAGCATAAACCCTGCTCTCCATAAGCCTATGTCATTAAAAATAATTCCCTAACTTAAAAAAAATAACAACTCACATTTATATGGTGCTTCGCAGAATGCTTTTCTCAGAACAGTTCTGGGGTAGTGTCACTGTGGAATGATATGGTCAGAAGAACCAAGCTGGAATCCTGGCTTGGTTATTTGCTACCTGTGTGACCTTGGGCAAACATTTCCTCCTCCCTCTCCGGGTAGGTCTCAGCTTTTTTGTCCATAAGATGCATCTGAGGGTCTCCAAGGCTCCTTTGGGCTCTAAAATCTTATGATCTAGGTAAGTAGTGAATATGTTATCTCCATTTCACAGATGAGGTGCCTGAGGCTTAGAGCAGTTAACCACCTTGGTCTTGGAAACATGGTTTGTAAGTGGTAGAATCAGCACTTGGACTTAGATCCAAATCTGTTGCCTTTTCTCCTATATTGACCTTTTGGCAATCAGGATTGGGACTGCATAATCTGTCTGTTCTCCTTTCCTTCCTTCCTTCCTTCCTTCCTCCTTTTTCTTCTTTCTTTCTTCCTTCCTTCCTTCCTTTTTCTTTCTCTCTCTCTCTCTTTTCCTTCTATGTATATATCTCTCTCTATCTGATCATACATAAATTTAGAATGGGAAGGGACCTTAGAGGCCATCTAATTCAATTCCCTCTTTTTAAAGATTAGGAAACTTCGACCAAAAGAGGTTAAGTAACTTGCACTATGACCAATGGCATAGCTGGGATTCAAATCTAGTTTCTAACTCTATACCCAGGATGCTTTTTACTTCATTTTTGGTCTCTGTCTGTTTCTCATCTGCTTTGCTATCTCCTAGCAGTGGGGAGGAAATCCCACTGAAGTTGGCCATGAAGGAGAACCAGAAGAAGGTGTGCCTTGATGGATGTGTGCAGGAGTAGGCGAGGAGGGGAAGGAACAGATACTCCACTGGGGGAAAGCAGTAGCTACAGCCTCTGAAGGGGGTGAGATTGGGTGAGAGAGCCAGCTCAGAGAGCCGAGGAAGAGGAGGAGAAGGAGGAAGGGGTGGGTGACTGACATTCTGGGGCTACATCATCCCTCATGATCCTCTCCCCTCTTAAGCAAGAGGCTTCACTGTGAAGTGAGGAACCCAGCTGATTTTAGAGAGGTGTCTCAGGACGTAGGCTGACTTTCAATTCTTGTAGACAAGGCCTAATTATAGTCCTAGAGATGCCTTTCTGCCTGGACACTAAGCCCCCAACACAAGGGGCCTTTAGGGTTTGCAGACAGAAAAGCTGCACCCCCAATAATTGTTCCTCCAGATGCACACTGACACCTCGTGGACATGAACAGCATCACAAGGAAACACTTTCCTTGTCACCTCTCTTGTCTTTTGAGATGCTCCTGCTAATTCTTCTGAGTTGTGTTTTCCTTGGAGAAGTGAGGGTGAACACTGTTGGAAATCAGAAAAGCATTCCAGAGCCTAGTGACAAGGGAAGCAGAGACAGACCTGGGGAGAATGGGGAGATGGGGAGGGGGGGGGGAAGAAATCTTGGAGAATAAAACGAGATTTAGCAACCCTCTTATTTTACAGATAAAGAATCTCAGGCTCAAAGAATTTGAGAAATGTCTTAAAAAACAGAGAGATCCTGAATCCTAGGATTTTTTAGAGCTGACCATTGAAGTCATCTTGCTTAGGGGTCTCCAAAGTGGAAATATGGCCTGACTCCAAGGGTGGGGAGGTGTTATAAACCAATAGGAGGCTGGGAAAATGGGTCATCTCCCACCCTTGATGTGATAGTTAATTGTGGGGTTTGTCTCTAGCCCAAGCACACCCTAATTTATCTTCCCAATACTCCACCACTCAGCTCCCTCCCTCAGCCATGCCAGTGCATAGACTCTCCACGTCTGAGCCTGGCTCAGGCTTCCCGTCAGTTACAATCTAAACTGACCATCACCCAAAGCAGGTGTGTAGGTTCCCCAGCTCACCTTGTGGCTATAGTAGGTACCCTTGGAAGGTGTGCTTTTGCTTGAAGGCAGTAACCTGTAAGAGCCCTATGTGGTGGTAAAAAGTAAGTCACATAGGATGGATTGTGGTCTAAATGGCATTACGGTATCTTTTCCCCTAAAGTTCCCTTTTGCCATTGAGGGTCTCATCTTCTGGCTAGTAACCTAGGGGCTTCACACCCTTGATGTCATTTTTGGCTCCTCAGGCACCCCTATCCAACATATCCAATCAGTTGCCATTTCTTACCATTTCTTCTTCAACATCTGTCCCCTTCTCTCTACTCAGACTTCTCTTGTCCTAGTTTCGGTCTCTATCACCTCTCACTGGGTCTCAGAATAGCCTCATAATCCAGCTCCCTCTCTGAATGATCCATCTTTCACACAAATGCCAAAGTGATTTTTTTTCAAACCACAGATCTGGCAAAATCTTTTCCCTACTCAATAAACTTCCATAGCTTCCTATGGACTCTAGGATCAAATATTATTCCATCTTTATTTCATCCTTTTCAATTTCCATTTTTTGTGTAAGTTTTATGATGTGCATGTTTATTAGTACAAGATACATGTATGCAATTTATAAACAAGTAAACATACATATATTGGAGGTTCATGCTCAAATTTTTTTTTATTGATGGTGGTGTAGATCAAAAAAAGTTTGTGGACCACTGACCCAGTCTAATACCTTGGAAAAGATAAAGGTGAATTCTTATTGTACATGGTCCTAGACCTATATTGTTACATTTTAGCCATCTCTAAGCCATGGTGCCTATATCCCAACTTCCTTCATTCACCAGAATTCAGAATCCTTCCCCTGCATACCCTGGGCTATGACTGGCAAGCTTTCACCTTATCTTCTTTGGTCTAGGGTCTACCACAACACTTTTGAGTCATCTCCAAGCCATATCTCCTGCGACATACCCTGTAATGTTAAGGGAATTTGAAGATCTTAATAGGCCCATGTGTCCTGCTTTGAGCTTTGGCCCAGCCTACAGCTTGACATGGAACTCATGGTGGGAGGAGCTTGCCAAACAGGTGGAGTAGGAAGAGAAAAAGAAGCAGAGTTTGGAGTGAGGAAGAACTGAGGCAGAGCAGCTAGTGTGAGTGAGAGAGGGAGGAATTTTGCCTAGGGGAGCTTGTTTGTGGGGAGGCCTAAGAGAGGAAAGGCTTGGGGATGATGATGCTCCCTGCATTGGTGATGTGTATAAACTTCTTTGTTACCATGGTGGAACTTGCTTTCTAGTCTCTGAATAAATATTTTGGTTTCATCTTTGAGGAAGACAGTTTGTTATATTTTGTGATTCAACCCTGGAAATGCATCTGTTTATTCATAGAAGCTGCTATGGGGATTGTATTGGCAATATAATCCCCACTTTCCAACTTTTGCTCCTGCACATGTATTTTCTTACCCATTAGGATATAAGCTCCCTGAGGTCAGGGACTGTTTTGCTTGCTTTATATTCTTAGAGTTAAGCACAGTGTCTTGTACCTAGTAAAGGTTTTCTATTTGGTCATTCATTCATTTATGTACTCCATGGTCCAGTTAACTTCTTGCCATTTCTGGAACATAACACTCTATTCCCTATCTCTGTTTATCTGTGTACTGGCTGATCTCAATGTCTGGAACACACTTCTTCCTTACTTCTGCTCTTAGAATCCTTCATTTCCTTTGAATGAGCTCGAGGGCCACCTTCTATGTGAAGTCTGTCCCAATCCCCAAAGCTGTTGGTGCCTTTCTCCTCCAAATTACTTTGAATGTATTCTGTGTATATATGGTATATACCTATATAGGTACAAGAGAGGAAGCATGGCCGGAATGGATAGAAAATTGCCTTTGGAGCTAGAAAACCCTGGGTTCAAGTTCTATCTCTGACATGTTGAATGGATGATGCTGGGTGAGTCCTTTAACTTCTTATGCCCTAGCAGACTCTCTTAGACTATAATTTGCAGAGAGGGTGCCAACCTGTATTGGTAGAGGGAATTTTCTCATCTGTGAATTCTCTATATTAATGAAATTACAGGCATACTCCCTATCCCCCATCCCCTACATAAGTGCATGTTGTCTCCTTTTTCAGAAGATTAACTTTTTTGAAGGGAGGAACCATTTTCCCTTGATTTCTGTTCCTTTAGTTCCTAGCATACTCATAGTGTATTTTGGTTGTTGATGATGATTGCATACTAGGTTCTTAATAAATGCCTGTTGATTGATTAGTAGGTAGATCCATAAATTCACACACCTCTTCACAAGTTGGTGCCATCCCATTGAGAGAGTCTATCTGGGGAATATAAGACTGCTTTACTCTCTGGTAACCATAGTGAGCATGAAGCTTAGTCAGTACTTCCACCCCATCAGGACATTCATAAACAGCCAGGGTGAGCATGAGACTTCTCAGTGAATGGCTCTTAGTGCCACCTGGTGGTTAAAACTGTTGAGCTCGTTGAGGTTCCTTTTCTTTTAATATGACCCCACAATACCCAGTTCAACAACTCTACATATACATGCTTAGGCTATGTTATTAACTGATAAGATCAATACTAGGTATCATTACTATGGTAGATTCCACTTCTCATTCCACTTTGGAAACTGATTCCATAGGGTACTAACAGCAGGTACTGAGAATCTATTACCATTATGCCGATGTTGCCCAATAGAGTTTTGCCATCTAGAGCAGTCATCCAATGCTGAAAGCAACAGGTCTTTGTTTCATATTTTTTAAGGGAAGATGTATAACTTAGGATGGCTAAGTGGCACAATGGTTAGAGTGCTAGGCCTGGAGGAAGCCTAATCTTCCTGAGTTCAAATCTAGTCTCAGACTCTTAATGGCTGTGTGACCCTGTACAAGTCACTTAACCCTGTTTGCCTCAGTTTTCTCATCTGTAAAATGAGCTGGAGAAGGAAATGGAAAACAACTCAAGTATCTTTGCCAAGAAAACCCCAAATGGGGTCACAAAGAGTTATACACAACTGAAAACCCCAAATGAAGTCCTTAAGAGCTGGACATGGCTGAAAAACAACTGAACAGCAATGAAAAAATAACTGGAAACACTTATGAATGGGAGCTTGTAGGGAGAAGATTATTGGGTAGCTTTTTCTTTTTGAACAGTGGTATCAGGTGATATCTTCAAAATGGGTTGGGGAAGGACACAAGCAAGGATGTCAGCAGAGTCTTTGGTGTGATCTTTAGGTAACAGATATTCCCAAGTTGTGTGGAAGGTGCTAAGCCCAGTAGACTCTTATCCCCTAGCCATTGAGTTGAAAGTCAAACTTTGGAGTGGGAAGAGAATGGATTGGAATGGGGACTAGAGACAAAGGTGGTAGAAGCATGAAAGTTCTTATCTGATGATTTAGAACCAAACAAGGCTAGCATGATTATTCTGGTGAGTCAATTTACTAAATCCATGGTTAATTCACTAAGTGTGACAAATGGATTGATTGAATGACCCTGCTTTAAACATTGCTCTAATTCTGAATACCAGTTAAGTTCTACACTGTCCTTCTCATCTTTGTCATCCTCATCATGAACTTATTAGTTGACAAGTAGGGGAATAATGCAAAATCCACTAGAAAGATAGGTTGGAATCACAATGTAAGGGTTTCAAATGCCAGGCTGAGGAGTACTGAAGCATTTTGAAGAAGGGAGTGGTCTAAGCAAGATTGTTTTGATATCTGTGTGAGAGATGAATCAGAGACCATTGACAAGCCTCCTTTTTTTTTTTTTTACAGAAGATGAAACTGATGCCAACAGAGGTTCAGTGACTTCCCCCAAGATAACATGGGCCCACAAAGTTGAGATTTGAAGCCAATTTCTCTACTTCTCATTTCTATAGAGTGGAACTCCCAGTTCCTCTACTATGTAATACATTTATCATGCATTTATAATATTGTATATTATAGTTATCTATGTTGGTATAGTATTTCCCCAATAGACTGTAAGATCTTTGATTAAACTATTGATCAACCAGGCCCTTTCCTCTTCTTTATAGAGGCAGCTACATGACACAATGGATAGAGTACTAGATGTGGAGTTGGAAAGATCTGAGTTCAAATCCCATCTCATACACTTACTGGACTTGATGATTCTGGGCAAATCACTTAAACTTATGTCTCTCTCAGTTTCTTCATTTGTGAAATGGGGATCATAATAGTGCCTTTCCTTTCAGGGTTATTGTGAGGATAAAATGAGATAGTGTTTGTGAAGTGCTTTGCATGCCTTAAAATGATTATTATTATTATGTGTTTGTCCAATACTGAGCTCATCTCCTTCCATGGAGTCAATGATTGTTTCTACTTAGATGATGCCTTACTTTATATATTTGGTCCTAATCTCTCTCCAGTACTCCAGTTCCATATCACCACCTCCCTTCAGGATGTTACAAATTCAACATGCCCCAAATGAAACCTATTATCTTCTCTAAAGCTGCCCTTCCTCCACACTTCATTTCTGTTGAGGTCACCAACATCATCTTGGTCCCCAGGTTTATAATTTCTGAGTCACCCTCTGCTCTTTTTTCCTGCCTTATGGCCCAGCCAATTAGTTGCCAATTCATCAATTATACTCTGACAACATCTATCAATACAGGATAAGCTGTATTTCACTCTACTCCTCTCAAAACCTTTTTCTCCATTCATATTACTACCAACCTATTTCAGGCCTCAATCACAACTCTCTTGGACTAATCTAATAGCCTCCTTATTGGTCTCTTAGTTGTTAGTCCTCCCCTCTCTGATTCATCTCTCACACAGATATCAAAATAATCTTGCTTAGATCACTCCCTTCTTCAAAATGCTTCAGTACTCCTCAGCCTGGCATTTGAAACCCCTTACATTGTGATTCCAACCTATCTTTCTAGTGGATTTCACATTATTCCCCTATTCACATTCCAACAAAACTAGCTTACTTGCACTTCATCAAACTTTTCCATCTTTGATCTCTGTACTTTTTTCAATGGCTACTCCCTATGCCTGGAATACACTCCCTCCTCATCTCTGCCTTTCTATCAGTCAGTCAACAAACATTGATTATCCTCCTACTATGTGCCAGGCATTGTGCTAAGCACTGGGAATACAAATATGAAAAATAAAGACTGTCCTCAAAGACGATAAAATCTAATAATGGAAGAAAACACTTGATAGGGAGACAGGAAGAAGGAAGATAGATGGAAGATAGGAAGGAGGATGGGAGAGGCAGGGAAGGAAGGTGGAAGAGATGGGGGATTGAAAGTTAAATCTAAAGGAGTGCAGCAGAGTGGGAAATGAAGAGAAGATTTTGGAGCAAGTAGGTGACCCCATGAATAGAGCACTGGCCCTGGAGTCAGGAGAACTTGAGTTCAAATTCAACCTCAAACACTTGACATTTACTAGTTGTGTGACCTTGGGCAAGTCACTTAACCCCAATTGCCCTGCCTTCCCCCCTCCAAAAAAAGAAGAGAAGACTGACCTTCCTAAAATGGGAGTTCTGGGAGGAGCTCTCAGCTCCACCCTCCAATCAGAAGATTATCTTCTTTCAAGGTTCACCTTTGGTACATTTTCCTATGTGAAGTCTTCTCTGATTCTGTGCCATTTATTAATGTTCTCTCCCTCCTCGAATTACCTGATATTATCTCTTTAAAGGCTCTAGAGAAAAGTGAGTTGTGGAAAGAACTCTGGGTTTAGTCTTAGGAAGACCTGTGTTCAAATCCTGCCTCTGACATTTATTATCTTTATGACCCCAGGAAATCATTGAACAGCTAGGTCTGCCTTAGGCAGCTCTCTGGGTCTTAGTTTTGTCTTTTTAAAGCACAAAATTGGCACCTGCTTTCATAAAGCAGATTCATAACAAATATTTGTGATATTTTATTATTGTATTGTATGGTTTAAAATAAGGGGGAAGGAAAAGCCAGGAAAACCTGGATTCAAGTGTTGCTTCCTTTACATACTCTTTCTGGGCCCCTGGGGAAGTAATTTATATTTTCAGAGATCTCAGCAACTGTAAAAGGCAGAGAACATTCTGATTTTCATTTGTAGATGGAGTTTTCTATACCAGGGAAATAAATGACAGGTATAGCCCTATTCCTACACTTAACCCAATGGCTGATCTTGGGCAAGTAATGTCATCATTCATAGAATCAAGAAAGACTTTGAATGACAAGGGCTGAGACATCATTCAATGCCTTATGTGTAGTAGATGAAATTTATTGAATGAATGAATGATTCCAGTGAGATGAAGATGGCAGTTCTTTTTCAATGATTAGTGTTCAGGTAATGTAGGGTCTTCTGTAAAATGGAGAAATACCTACACACTCTTAAATGATGAAAAAGCCCAAATCTCAGGGTGGTGACATGACTTGCCCAAGGTCATTCTGTTTCCTAAGGATGGTGCTGAAATTGCTTCTCACAGTGATACTTCTTCATAAGCTACCTTGAGGGGGCACTAAATTCAAGCCACCATCCCAGGCCTTCTTTGGGTTGATCTTGCACATCCTCTTAGATTTTCCCCATAGCTCCCAGTCTCCTAGTGCCTTGCCCTGGTCCTGCCTTAATTGAAACCCAATTCTAGGGTTAAAAAGGCAATGGAGATTATCATATTGTATTTTATAAATGTATCTAAAAAGGCTCTATCTTCCTTTCTATGAAGATTCTTCTTCCCAACTTTGTGTGACCCCAATGTATACATACTGGCAATATTTTTTTCAAATATATTTACTGCCCAGAAAGAGAGATAAAATTGTAAAACTTCTGAATGGCTGGAAACTCACTTCTTCTAATGAGGTCTGAACTCTCAACTTCGAAGTGACTGAAGTCTTTCTTATTAAGTTCTTAGGTCTTTATTTTCTTCAACAAATGTTCGTGCCTAGAAGTTATTTGTAGAGGAGAGTTAACAGGAACTCCTTCCCCTCTACTCCCCCATATTAAAGTCATAAAGAGGGAAAAGGGCTAGTCTTACCACATAGTCAATGTTAACCACATTACTTCCTGCTCCTACAGAGATACAGTTGCTTCCTGGTCAACATTTGTTTCAGGTGATTGTCCCTTATCCCCAAAAGTCCCTGGAGGAATGTCTCTTAGGTGATTCCTACTTCACCATGAGCTCCCCACCCCATCCCCCACCCAACACCTTTCCACCCCCAGGATCTCATGAATGTAGGTAGCAATTTCTCTACCTATACTGCATTTCAAGTTGGCTTCTTGGATGGCTTCATTTTCAGGTTCTCCTGTATGCAATCCATTCTTTTCTTAAATTCCCCAACACAACTTGACATTGCATAATCTTTGGTCTTTCCACTAATTCCTTGAGGCTTCGCAAGTCACAAATATTCTCCATTCTTCTGCTATCTTCCGGGTGGGGAAAAGAGAAGGAGGCTAAAGAAAAGACAAACCTGGCAAAGCAGGCGTTAAATCTGTAAACTTGGAAGTTGGACCCAATATGGATACAATGCAAAGAGCCCTGAATTTGGAGTCAGAAAAAGAAAGGGTGGGGAATATGTACTTCTATAACATCTACTGTGTGCCAGACACTGTTCTAAGTGTTTTTTTTAAAAAAAAAATTACAAATATTATCTCATTTTATCCTCACAACAACCCTGTGAGGTAGGTACTCATATTATCTCATTTTACAGTTGAAGAAAGTGAGGCAAACAGGTTACATGACTTGCCCAGAGTCAAAAACCTAGTAAGTGTCTGAGGCTGAATTTGAAACTTGATTCTAGCATAGTGATGTCATTTTGGTCTTCCTCGAGAATGAAGGACAACAACCAACCAACCAGCAATCATGTAAAACATATTTTCATATTAGTCATGTTATGAAAGAAGAAACAGACCAAAAGGAAAAAAACCATGAAAAAAGAGAAAGTAGTATACTTTGATCTTCATTCAGACTCCATCAGTTCTTTCTCTGGACATGGATAGCATTTTTCATCGTAAGTCTTTTGGAATTGTCTTGGATTATTGTATTGCTGAGAATAGTCAAGTCATTCATAGTTGATCATCATATACTGTTGCTGTTCCTGGGTACAATGTTGTAGTTCTACTTACTTCACTTTGCATCAGTTTGTGTAAATCTTTTCAGGTTTTTCCAAAATCAGCCTGCGCAAACATTTCTTATAGCTTAATAGTATTTCATTACATTCATATACCACAACTTGGTCAACCATTGTCCAATTGTCTAGCACTGCTTCTTAGTACCCATGTGAGCTCATACAAATAAATTGCTTTGCCTTCTCTGAACCTCAGTTTCCTTATCTTTAAAATAATGAGGTTAGACCAGATGTTCTCCAAGGCTCCTTTCAACCATAAATCCTATGATCTCTGAGGTCCCTCGCAGTTTC
Organism: Pseudochirops cupreus; assembly: GCA_028627135.1. Lineage (NCBI taxonomy): Eukaryota > Metazoa > Chordata > Mammalia > Diprotodontia > Pseudocheiridae > Pseudochirops > Pseudochirops cupreus. The sequence continues at coordinate 435,199,502 of CM053582.1, forward strand.
AGCAATCTGTGCTTATTCAGTTCTAGAGATACAAGCAAAGGGTATATATCTAAGTTCTTGGCACTCTGCTAATTGCCCTAATTGGATGAGTTAACCTTCTGTTGTGGGACAGCATGTGAACTGATGCAGAAGGTAGCAGGTAGAACCAGGGAAACAATATACTCAATGACTATAACAAAGCAAATGGAAAGAATAAAATAGCAGAACTGAACGGTGTGTAATTATAATGGGCAAGTTTAGCTCTGGAAAAGAGATAAGAAAATTGACCTCTGTTCTCTCTGTTCTTTGCAGAGATAGAGAGTTGGGAGTAGAATGTTTATAAATTGGCAGTTGATGAATTTGTTGGTTTTGCTGAATTGCTTTTTCCATCCTTTTTTATAAAGGATGGCTTGCTGAGTAGGAGAGGGGATTGAGGAGGAATATATTTGGAAACAAAGGTGCCATAAAGCCAAATATATCAATAACGATTTTAAAAAATTGACCATATTTCATCTTGTACAACACGTGGACATAGGTTACTAATCATGTCACATTATTTCAGGCAGTGTGTTTTGTTTCTCTATTAAACTCCTGAATATTATCATTTCTTTTTTATTTTCTGTCCCCCACAAAATACTCTTCTTCCTCCAGGAGTGCTCTGTGGGTTTTCTTGGTTTGGTGTTTTAGGTTGAAGAAAGAGAAAGAACTAGTTCCAGTGTGCCTTGCTGAGAAGAACTGCTGTCTTCATCTCACTGGTGTCATTCATTCATTTGTCATTTATTCAATAAATTGTGTCTACTATATGTAAGGCATTGTACTATGTCTCGGCCCCTGTCATTCAGAGTCTTTCCTGACTCTAGGGGTGGGCTCAAAGTCAAATCACAGGGAAACCCTCTGTCTACTTGGGAGTGATGATAACAGTAGGCTGGCCAGAAACCATGGCAACCATTTGGGGAGGCGCAAGGCAAGTCCAACAGAAACCTTTGCTATGATACATGGGTGACTGACCAAGATGCCATGGCAACTGCTGAGGGTGCCTGGAATCATTGTGGTTGCCATGACCCACAGTTCACAAAGCAAACCGAGGAGAGGCTCCGAGCATCCTTACCCTAGCAGAGAGACCCACAGAGACATTGGGTGCTCTTGTGAGAGATCCTTATCTAGGAGCTTTGGCTATAAGAAAAGATTCTCTTTACACTCAAATATTTCCTATAAAAATATTCTTTTAGGTACTGGGTTAGGTAATGGGGATAAAAAGAAAAACAAACCCTGAATTCTACCTTCAAAGACCTTAAAGATGTCACCATGTGCACTCATCTCCTTTCCCTCATCCGGGGACTCTAGACCCATATGGACTAGATTTGATGTAGTTGAGAGTTGACCCCAAAGGATCAGTTTCCATCTTTCTTTTCCTATTTCTTCTACCAGGAAAATCTCTAAAATGAAGCTTAGATATACTTTACATCAAAATTTTCCCCGAATATATATAACAAAGCCATAGAATTATGGATTAGGAGTTGGAAGGCTCCTTAGGGGCCCTATTTTGGATCCACTCCCAGTTTCCATGTTTTATAGCTAAGGAAAATGAAACAGATTCAGTGACTTGCCCAGGGTCATGTAGCTAGTAGGTGTCTGAGGTTGCATTTGAACTCAGGTCTTCCTTACTTTAGGCCCAGTGCTGTTTGTGTTGTGCCACACTTTGGGCCAGCTGAACAGTATTCTCTATTCACTTTGAACCTGCACTGCCTGGACAAGTCAGAGCAATAAATAGCAAATGTGGGTGGGTGGATGGGATTTGGGGTGGGCAAAGTTCAGATCTCATGGCATGGCTTTAGTTTTTCAGCTGCCTTCTTCAAAAAGCAGATTTCTGAGGAAGTCTTCTCTCTCTAGGAGGCTGATGCCTGAACACTCATTCTTTTGAAAAAAAAATCTGAATTTAAAAAAAAACCACCAAATAATTTGAGCATTTCTATATATAAAGTAGACTAGAAAAAGAGGATTGTACACGAAAATGTGAATCTCTACTACTTACAGTTTGCTTTTCCCTTTAAGGATAATGGGGATAGGGGATTATTGGCTAGTGAAGGCCCAGTCCTCAGAATAAGTACAATATTTCCTGCCTGGTATTGACCAGAGGTATGCTGAAGTAATCTGGTGCCAATTCTCAGAGGTGATGGTTAAATTTTTAGTCTAACAGTGACAACAGTAATCTACAATGGTCAACTCTGAATGACTTAGCTACTCTCAGCAATACAACGATCTAAGACAATTCCAAAAGACTCATGATGGAAAGTGCTATCCAGCTCCAGAGAATGAACTGATGGACTTTGAATGCAGACCAAAGCATATTTTTTTTCCACTTTTGTTTTTTCATGGTTTCTTCGCTTTTGGCCTGTGACTTGTTTCATAACATGACGAATATGGAAATTTGTTTTGTATGATCTCACATGCATAAACTATATTAAATTGCCTACTTTCTCAGAAAGGGAGGATGTGAGGGAAGGAAAAATTTGGAACTCAAAAATTGGAAAAAACGAATGTTAAAATTGTCTTTACATGTCATTGGATAAAATAACATTATCTATAAAAATAAGTTTTCAGTGTGTGCAATTGCATCTAAAAACTCAGCAAATGCAACAAATTGGACTTGATTTATTGTTTTGTTGATTGTTGAGACTTTAAAAAGTGATAAACATGTTCATAATGTAGATTAAATTTAAAAGCATGCTTTGCCTGTATGTGTCTCTCCCCCCACCTCCTCAGAAGGTTAGTTGTTAGACATTTACCAGCAAACTCCTGGTATCGACCCATATGGATGCTTGGTAAAACTGCTTCTGGAGATTCATAAAGGAGGGACCCTTGCCGTCCATTTCAGAGCATGTGCAGGTATCTTCTATTTCTTGTCAATTTACTATGGTAACGAAAAGCCTTTTAATTGGCCGCTGAGTGGAAACTGAGTGATATCTCTTGCATTTCCCTTATGATGAGGGAATTGAGAATTGCTATAGGCTTCTGGGTTAGGAAGGGTATTTGGGCCCTCAATTTCACCTGGCCATCATGCGGTTGCAAATACGTGGTGCATTTTCTTTGTTGAATGTATCCTTCTCTGATCTTGGATGAATGAACGACCAAGAGAGAACAGACCAGATTATAACTCCGGGAGCTTTGGAAGGTTTGAAGAACCATGAGAGGCCCAGCAATTGGAGTTCATAGCTTCAGGTAGTGGCAGTAGCCAAGCCCAGGAAGGAACCAGACCTGAGGAGAACGTTCCTTGACTTGGCACAGTAGAGGATCAGTCAGACAGTCAATGAACCCTGTTCTGTGAGCAATAGAGGGACTTGTCGATTGGCTATGCCACAGCTAGAAGTGAACTTGGCTGGGGAAATACTTCTCCTTAAAGTGTGAGCATATGCTCTGGGGACAGAAGTATGAAAGAAAAGTAGACTTCTAGTTAAGAAGATTTCAATTCTTGCTATATCTTCTTAGTAAATATCCTTTTGTGAAAGCTAATTGATGTTAATTGGTTCATTGATATTGAGGAGAATTCAACTGGTCAAAATGACCAGTCGAGGCTTTAATCCTTGGTGATGGATATTGGGGGAACTGGAGAGCCAAGACAGCAGAATAGAAGGAAGCAATGCAGCCCACCATTCCTCCAAGAGGATCTGTAAAATGTGCCAGATAGAATCCTGATGGAGAAATCTGAAAAAAGTTACAGTGAGTCCTTTGGCTCAGCTCAGAACAGGGAGACAGATGGAGAGATTTGTTGACATAGCAGACAGGGTCAGGGCAGAAGCATATGTGCATGAGTACTCTAGCACCCACGGAGAGGTTATGCACCAACACCAAAGGAGGTCCTAGACCCACAACAGGGCATTGCAATGGGGACAGGTGCCAGCAAGAAGCTTTGCTGCCCACTACCTAATCCTGGGTTGCAGGGGCAGGATAGAATGCAAAGGAGATCTGTTCATGTAGTGGGCTGGCTTTTCCTGGGCAAGGAGGCCTTGGGCCATCTATGGAGAAAGGAGAAAGTTCAGAAGCCAGCAGTAGCAGTAGAGGGAAAGATGTAGCTCAGACCTTAATCTTAGAGCAGAATGTCACTTCAGGCATCTAGCCTAGACTACAGAGGAATAGTCAAAACCAGAGGGGATCCTACAATTCTGCCATTTTGAACCAAAAGAGCTTTCCAACTACCTTATCGGGATGGAATTCAGAAGCATCTTAAATTAGCACAGATCCAAACTCACGTCAAGAACTTGCAAAGCTCAGACAAGGGGGACAGCAATAAGACTTTCTCTTTCATCAGATCCCATTTGGAATACTTAAAGCTTTCAGGTCCCCAGCCTGCCCTTGAGATCTTGGAATACCTCCAAAAGAGCAACAATGGGGTCAGTCCAGACCTTTCCTCCAAAAGTGTGGTAGAGTCTAGCCCTAACTTCAAGTCCAAAGTTAGGAAATGGGCTGGAAGAATGAGTAAACCAATAAAGAATCCCACCATAATGAGCTATTATGGTGACTGGGACTCACAAGACACAAATTCAGAAGAGAATGACTCCAAGACTTATATAAGCATTGCTTCAGAGGAAAACACAGCTTGGGCACAAATTCAACCAGAATTTTTGGAAGATATGAATGAAGCAAGAGTTTAAAAAAAGAGTTAAAATGTTTTTATAAATGGAGTGAGAGTGCTTAAGGAAAAAATTGGAAAAGAATTAAGAACTATGAAAGAAAGAATTGGAAAGGGAATTAACAGCTTGGCACAAGAGGTACAAAACCTTGCCCAAGCACCAAACTCTGAAAATTTGAATGGGCCAAATAGAAGCCAATGATTTCATGAAGTAATAAGAAATATCAAAACAAGGAAAGATACCCCCAGCCTTTCAGGGTTACCCTTAGAACCCTGAGGGGAAAAGGAGTAGTTACTTTGGGGGCTTGACTTGCCAGTTTAAAGAGTTGAGAAGAGTAAGCTTAGAGTTTATAGACTACATAGACTACATAGACTACAGGAAATTTAACATGTCACTTTCAAAGCTGTCCTGCTTGTCTATGTTTCCTTCTGGTTTTCTTTTAAGCATTTAGAAAAAATGCATTCATCTGGAAGAACAAAAGGTCAAGACTATCAAGGGAATTAATGAAAAAAAATGTAAAGGAAGGTGACCTAACTGTACTAGATCTAAAACCATATTATAAAATGGCAATCATCAAAACTATTTGGTGCTAAGAAATAGAGTGGTGAATCAGTGGAATAAATTAGGTACATAAGACACAATAGCCAATGACTATAGTAATCTGCTGTTTGATAAACCTAAACACTCCAGCTTCTGAGATAAGAACTCACTTTTTGACAAAAACTTCTGTGGAAACTGGAAAATAGCATGGCAGAAATTAGGCATACATGAGCATCTCATACCACATACCAAGATAAGGTCAAAATGGGTACATGACTTAGACATGAAGGATGATATCATAAGCAAATTAAGAAAGTAAGGAATTGTTTACTTTTCAGATCTGAGGAGAAGGGATGAATTTGTGACCAAATGAGATAGAGAACATTATGAAATGCAAAATGGATAATTTTCATTACATTAAATTAAAAAAAATTTTTTGCATCCAGTATTTCTGATAAAGTCCTCATTTCTCAAATATATAGAGAATTGAGGCAAATTTATAAGACTACAAGTCATTCTGCAATTGATAAATGGTCAAAGGACATGAACAGGAAATTTTCAAATAAAGAAATTAAAACTACCTATACTCATATAAAAAAATGCTCTAAATCACTATTGATTAGAGAAATGCAAATTAAAACAATTCTGAGGTACTACTTCACAACTATCAGATTGGCTAATGTGACAGAAAAGGAAAATGATAATAAATATTGGAGAGGATGTGGGAAAATTGGGACACTTAATGTAGAGTTGTGAACTGATCTAACCATTCTGGAGAGCAATTTGGAACTATGTCCAAAGGACAATCAAACTGTGTATAGTCTTTGATACAGCAATATCACTACTAGATCTGTATCCTAAAGAGAGCAAAAAAGGATCCACATGTACAAAAATATTTATGGTAACTCTTTTTAAAGTGGCAAAAAAATTGGAAATTGAGGGGATGCCTATCAATTGGGGAGTGACTGAACAAGTTGTGGTATATGAATGTAATGGAATATTATTGTTGTATAAGGAATGATAAGCAGGTGGATTTCAGAAAAACCTTGAAAGGTTTATATTAACTGATGCTAAATGAAGTGAGCAGAACCACAAGAACATCAAATCCAATAACACCAACATTGTATGATGATCGACTATGACAGACTTAGCTCTTCTCAGCAATACAATGATCCACGACAATTCCAAAAGGCTCATGATGGAAAATGTTATCCATATCCAGAGAAAGAACTACTGAATCTGAATGAAGATCGAAGCATACTATTTTCCCTTTTTAATTTTTTGTGTTTTTCTCCCTTCTGTTTCTTCTTTCACAGCATAACTAACATGGAAATATGTTTAACATAATTGCACATGTATAACCTATATCAGATTGCTTGCTGTTTGGGGGAGGGGGGAAGGGAGTGGAGGAAGGAGAAAGAGTTAGAATTCAAAATCTTATAAAAAATGAGTGTTGAAAACTATCTTTACCTGTAATTGGCAAAATAAAATATTATTTACCAAAAAAAAGAAAAAAAAAGTGTATCAATGATTTTTGTCAATACTATTGAAAAATCTCCTCTCATTTTTCTCTTCCCCTACATTTAAAAAGAAATAATAATAATATTGAGAAATATTATTTCATATTAATATATATAGTCAAGCCAAAGAAATTTCCCCATTCTACCTGAAAAATTGAACTCTGGGACTCTTAGATTTAGGAGATAGCACCCCCAGACCTCATTTCATCTTCACAAGAGCCTTGGGAGATAGGTGCTATTATCATTCCCATTTACAGATTAGAAAACTGAGGCAGATAGAGGTTAAATGACTTCCCCAGAGTCACACAGCTAATAAGTATCCGAGGCCATATTTGAACTCAGGACTCCCTAACTCTAGGCCCAGATTTCTCTCCTCTGTACTACCTAGTTGCCTCTGCAGTTCTGTTCAGAGCAGCCAGATTCAGAGTAACTCATCCTTAGGTTCCATTTTCTGTCATGGAAACTCATTCAGACTCTCTGCTAAGGCATAGTAAGATTCTGATCTGTACTGGTAAGAGTGCCTGTATCAATGCAACCAGATTCCTGAAGCACTGAATTCCTGAAGAGAGTTGTGTATACTCATTGCATCAGTTTGGCTAGCACTTCAAAAGCTTGGAAATGGCCTGGAGTATCTCGACTAGACAATATGGTCCATGAAGGAATTAAAGAAGTAACATGGTGCAGCAAAGTGCTAGACTCCAAGGCAAAAAGATCAAATCCTCCCTCAGATACTAGCTGTGTGGCCCTGGGCAAGTCACTTAACTTCAGTTTCCTAGCAAATGAGAGGGGTTGGAGTTAATGATCTTCAAGGTTTCCTTCCAACTCCAACTCTTGCTCTTATGATTGGGTCTCTCCTAGCACCTAGTAGAGTGATGAATGAAAAATTATTTCTCAAGCACTTACTTGATACCAAGTGCTGGATCATCATGAAGTGACCTGTGTGATGCTGAGCAAGTCAGTGAACATTTCTGGGCCTCAGTTTCCCCAACTGTCAAAAGAAGGCTTGGATTGGATGATCTTTAGGGTCCTCCAGTGATGATTTAACATCCCCAAAGCTGGTGGGGAGAATTCCTATAGATGATGCAAGAAGGCTTTCCCAGTCTTACTTCATCTTAGCGCCTTCCCTGTGATTATTGCCTCCAAGTTACCCAGTGTATATTTTGATTGCACATAGTTGTTTGTATGCTGTCTCCCCAACTAGACTGTGAGTGACTTGAGAGCAGGGGCTGTTGGTTTATTATTTTGGCTTTTATTTATATCCCCAATTCTTTTTTTTT
>CM053582.1:435207945-435250222 GCA_028627135.1 Pseudochirops cupreus
CTTCCTAATGCCTCAACCCTTTAATACTCGTATGTGGGCATATCTGCATGTGGGCAGACCTGCCTGGAGACGGATAGAGGAGCAGTGTCTTGGTTCCTAAGATCATTGGAAATATGTGTTTTCTGATGGTCTTAGGCGACCCCTGGGAAAGAGTTGTTCAATCCCCAAAGGGGTCGCAACCCACAGGTTGAGAACCGCTGATCTATAGTAAGGCAGATAGCAGTTGTGAGGAACTAAACCTGTGATTCCATTAGCCTAGGGAACTCCAGGGTAAGGAAACTCTACTAATTCAGGTCAGCACCTTCTCTGCAGTTTATATTAGAGTTATGTAGGCCACTGAAAGAGTAGATGCTTTGCCAGGAGTCTTATAGCCAGTATGTGTGAGGGGAAAGATTTGAACTCATATCCCCCTGGCTACTTGGCCAGTTGCTAGAATAATTATTAACCCATTTCATTGGTAAAGAAACTGAGGCTCAGAGAGGCTACTTGCTGAAGTTCACACAGGTAGTATGTGGTGGTCCAGTTCTTTGACTCCAAATCTATTCCTTTTTCTTTCACAACACTCTGATCTGCTGTCTGTGGGTAAGTACAAAGCGTAATGTTAGGGGTGAGATTAGCAACAGCAAATGTTATGAAAAAGTCTGCTGGATTCTTTCATGGGCTGAGATGTGGAGAGAGTGACATACACAAAGACAAAGTAGCCTATTGCTTTGTTTGCAACGCTCTTGCCTTCTACCTTGGCCCTAGTTTTAAGTCTTGTCCTTGGGAGTTGCCCATTGCTTCAGTGTATCACATTAACTAGCCCACAACTTGTTACATGAACTCAGATGAAATTTCTCCCTCCCTTCCCCCACCAAGATAAATAAAACCATCTATGTAATTTGGCTTTCAAGCCTGGAATACTTTGCCTAAGTCTTTCTTAATTGGTGGTGAGAATGAGAATGATTCAATGCATGGAGTCTGTGTGAGGGTGGAGTTGGTGGGTGAGCTCTGGAGAAGAGAGACATTCTTCTTCATTCTTCTTTTGAGAGGACACATATGGTTCCAGATTTTCTTCAAGACCAACTCCAGTTAGGAAAAAGAAAAAAAAGTCTTTGGAAGTGGCAGACGTGTAGGGGATGTTGATGCCTTGACATGTCCCTGATTTCCAGTCTGCCTCCCTAGAGACCTTGGGAATTTCTCCTTTGGTGAGATTGGAGCCTCTCTTGGTTCAGTGGGAGCTCCTCATCTAAAGAACTCATTCACTGGTATATTTTCTGGTATATTCTAATCTGTAGCATTTCTTCGATTTTTGTTTATCTGCTTTGATAAATGGGTTAATCCACTAATCATTATTTGTGATGGCCTTTTTTATAACTAGCATTTGGTAGGAAAGAGCCAAACCAGTGGGTATAAATTTGGGATACTCTCTTCCTTTAAGACATAGTGGCCAGGAAGGTATCTAGAACCTAAAAATGTGTCTTTAGCAATTTTTAGGGGAGTGGATGATTATAGCTCTAACAAGCATCTTTCTCAGAGGAAAACCAGTCTTACAGTCCATTTTAATCTGCTCGAGGCAGGAATCATAGTCTTTCTTGGAGAGGATTGGGCAATATTTCCAAGATGTCTATCCATGCCAACCCCTCAGGCCACCTGTTTATATATTTAGATATCTCATATAGATATACATAACCTACATGGGCAACACACACTTTACCTCTACATTTAACATTCCTTGAAAAGAGCAAGAGGTGGAACTTACCTTGGGTCACTATATGGTCTCTAGATTGAGATATTGCTGCAGAAACTTGAGAGGAGATATTCTAAAGGGCACTTGGCATCTCCTTGTAGTGACAAAAGAGAAAGAGGGCAGAGGACAGGAGGAACTGGAGAAATAAGGACAGCTTGGCTTTGGGGCAGGAGGGAAGGTAACATTTATTATTCAAAATAAATGAGGACCTGGGGTGGGGGAAGAATGAATCTGGAGTTTTGTTAATGATTCCTAATCATAGACACTGGGGAGCCACTACTTAAGAATTTTAATCAAAAGTAATTCTGGGGAAAATCAAAGGACGTGGTGTGATGTCGTGACAAGAATATAGGACTTAGCTTCAAATTCCGGTCATGAGACAACCTGTGTGACCTTGGGGAAAAACAATTATTTAATACTCTGGTTCTCACTTTTTTCATCTGTAGAATGAATGGGTTATAGATGAAGAACTAGAAAAGATCTTAGAAATCTCAGTCCCTCCCTCTCGTTTTATAGATGAAGAAAGTATGGTCAAGCCCAAGATCATGCATAAAATAAATAAAAATAAATGAATAAATAAAATGAAAGGCAAATAAAATAAAAATAAAAGCAGGATTTGAAAAAAAGATCCTTTGACTTTGAAATCAATTAGCGATCTTTTCACTATGCCCCATTGATGCAGATTGTGCCAAGGCCTACTAAGCCCTTTCTGGGGCAGGACCTGTAGAACTCAGGATTAGTTTTTGCTCTGACAGCTTTGCTTACCCTAAGGAGTAGGCAAGCTGCAGGAAGAGTTTTCAAAGAGAATTCCTAAGTCATTTTCTTCATCCTGATAGTGCCATCTTGATTTCTTGGCCTAAGTCTCTTTCTACCATATTTTCCTCAGCAAATAATTACAAAATCATGGAATTCCATGGTGATGGGGAAGATCCAATTCCCCACATTTCCACTTATGGCACCATAGAAGCAGAGGGGTAAGGAGTGGGTTTTGATCCAGGAGCTGTCTCCTATCTGTATGGATGTTTTTAGTATTTCTGAACATCAGGGTTGTATTTCTGTGAACTTGTAAGTAGGGAGAGGTACGGGAGGATTGCTTAAAAAATTCCAGCAACTTTTGCAATGCTCTTTCCACTCCAGAGCTTTGATATACCCTCAGACAACCTTTCTGGTCTTTCCTTTAATATCCCAGTTTTCCATATGCCTACTTGCCAGAGTCCATTGCTGAGAGACTTTCAAGTCTTAGATAAGTGTGAAAGCAATAGTCTTTTTTTATTTGGAGTGTTTAGGGAAAAGTCCAGAAAGGAAGACCACACAGCCAAGGGAATAAGAGGCAGGGAGAACCATGGCAGGGTACTAGGGCTGCCCAATGAAGCCCTCATACTGTGGCTATAACTGACACCTGCAAAGAAGGAGCCATCAACTCTGACATATTAGGGACAGGACTACTACTCCCCAAATAGGGATGGGACTCCAAAGAAGGAGGATATTGACTCTGATGTACTGGGAACAGAACTACCTACTCCCAGGAGAGGGAAGAGTCAGGAAAGGGATTCATATCCAATGATATTATTTGAAAACTTCTAGTCTGACAGTTTTCAGGTCTTGATAGAATAGTGATCTAGGATTCTTGAGTCCCTGCTGCCTCAAGACAGCTCACTCATCTGGGGGTGGGAGCTTGTCATGGCAGCTCCCAAATCAGAGCTGCATAGGCATTTTGTAGGGATGGGAGGGGTCCTACTTGAATGTGTCTGGTTGGTTTCCAACATTTTGGTGGAACTCCCTTGGCAGGGAGGCACCCATCAGCTAGAAGACTACAGGTTTAAAATCTGGAAGCTTGCAGGAAAAATCCAAATATTGGGGGAGTGGGTCTAGAAAAGCAAAAGGATTGAGGAAGCATCCAGAAGGAGGTGGGAGCATGACTATGGAATGACAACAACTAGCATTTAAATAACACTCTTAAGCCTTGCAAAAGCACTTTACAAATGTCTCATTTTATCCTCACAATAACCCTGGAAGGTAGGTGCTATTATCGCTTCATTTTACAGATGAAGAAACTGGCAATTAAGTGACTATAGAATAGAAGACCAGGTCAGTAAAACAAGAATTCTGTCTGAACTATGACATAATTTTTATATCCCCAGTTTCTGGACTGATTCCAAGTGGTCCTTCTTTTCCTTTGTTGCCATGGGCTTAGCTTCCTGGGCACCTCTTTCTTATTTCCTCTAAAACTGAATTGATTTCTGTTCATTGCGTTGTGTGCTATTCTCCCTGTGGGTCTCCTGGAGTCTAACAGGAAGCCTCTAGGTTGGGGGAGGTGGCAGGAGAATCACAGTTGTCTCATCCAAAGCCAGTGCCAACATCTTTGAAGAAACATAGTCTGCCCCACAGCTAATAAGTGACCACCACCTACTGGATGCACCAATACCAGAGATGCTGTCTCCATGGCAACTGGTACCTTTTTCTCACATGCTTCCTCTCCTTTTCTTTTCTGAAGTCGAGTGTTAAAGGAACAGGAACACTGAATCTGGACTTTGGAGTGGCAGGTTTCCCTCCCCCAAGCTGGTGCCAGCAAGAAAGAGACAATACCACACCCTGGGTATGTTTCAAATTGAATTCACTACCAAAGAGACTGAGAAAGAGATTAGACTATGAAATGACTAGAAGCTCCAGTCTCTTATGACTTTTTAGAGAAGTCAGTCTTTTCTAACACCTTTGTACTAGTCACAGTGACAGGTTGTCAGAGCCTGGGGAATGATGTGGGTGAGAGAGAAAGGCAGACCAACAATCAGATGTAGAGCCATAGGCACGTATGTGCGTGCGCGGGGGTGTGTGCATTTCTGCGTGTGTGTGTGTGTGTGTGTGTGTATGTGTTATGCAATTAGAGCAGGATTACAAAGTATTAGGGGTTGATTCTCATCATTAAGGTTTCTATGTCTGGGTAGCGCTTGATTTGAGCAAGAAGCTGGGAGAATATTAAACAGTAAAAGGATCAAAGACTATGATACTGGTGGGAAAAGTACAAATTCAGGGAGGAATTCATTCATTCAGGCATTCATTTATTCAGTGCCTACTGAGTGTAGAACATTGGAGGTAGAGTTTAGAATAAGTCACTGTCCCTGACTTCATGATATTTATGATCTAACAGGTGAATAAGCTCCAAAACCAAGGATGGGAAGCCCTATGCTGGGGTGGATAGAGCACTGGACTTGGAACCTGGAAGCCTGGTGGAGCCAGCTCCCTACAGAAACAGAGAAACTTGGAAGAGGGGTGGGTTTGGAGAGAGAGGAAAGATAATGAGTTAGAGCCAGGTGCAACAATAGATTGAACGATAGATTTGGAGTCAGGAAGACCTGAGTTTCAATCCAGCCTCAGATTCTTACTAGCCATGTGATCCTGGGAAAGTCACTTAACCCCAGTGTCTTCATCTCTAAGATGAGGATAATGATATCAGAGTTGCTATAAGGGAACAAAGAAATTATATATATATACATATATATATATATACATATATACATATATATATATATATATAATCTAAAGTACTTTGTAAACCTTAAAACACTATGTAAATGCTATTATCGTTATTCTTGCTTTGCAAACACTAAAGTACTAGATTTGTTGTTGTTCAGTCATGTCTGAATCTTCCTGACCACCGCAGTTTTCTTGGCAGAGATACTGGAGTGGTTTGCCATTTCCTTCTCCAGCTCATTTTCCAGATGAGGAAACTGAGGTAAATAGGGTTAAGCGACTTGCCCACTTACTAGCACCCAGCTAGTAAGTGTCTGAGATTGAATTTGAAATCAGATCTTCCTGACTCAGCATTCACTTAGCTAGTGCTATATAAATATTAGCTATAAAGATTAAATTTAAGGGATTTCAAAAATTCAAATTCCAAACAAAAGATTCACAAGGTTGAAAGGGCAAAGTTGTTATTGACATGATTAAGGCAGACTTCATAGAGGAGTTGACATTTGGACTGGGCTTTAAGGAATGGGCAGAAATTGACAGATAAGGAACGGGAAGGTACATGAGTGGCAGATGCATGTAGCTTGCACAGGTAAATGGCCCAGTGTAGCTGTTATATGGAATGACACGAATGGGAATAACGTGAAATAAGTACAGAAATGAAGGGTGGCATCAGGTTCTGGAAGGCCTTGAATGCCAGGTAAAGGAGTATAGACTTTACTTCCTAGGCAAGAATAACTGAAGATTTTTGGACACAAGAACAATATAACCAGAAATGATAAGGTTAACAGCAGATTTTTTGTGTGTGTGCCTATTTTAAGTGATTTTTACTTGACTAAAAATCTTCCAGTGGTTCCCTTTTACTTATAGGAAAAAGTAGCAGAATCACTGTAGAGCCAATTTGTTGTTGTTGTTCAGTCTTTGCCCCCCCATTTTGGTGTTTTCTTCTCCAGCTCAATTTCCAGATGAGGAAACTGAGGCAAACAGAATTAAGTGTCTTGCCTAGGGTCACCCAGCTATTAAGTGTCTAAGCACTGGATCTGAACTCATTAAAGATGAGTCTTTCTGATTCCAAGCCCAGGGCTTTATCCATTATGCCACCTAGCTGCCCACTGAGGACTCGATATACAACACATAAAAAGGAGCTCAAAGTGGGTAAAGTGGGAGGAAGGAAAAAGGTCAAGAAAAGAGCCAGGAGAGGAGTGAAAGGGTGGTTTTGGTTGGCTTGCGTTCCAAGAATAACTAACCAATTAGAGGAAGGGACCACCAATGCAGAGGGATCTTCTAGGACAAGAAGGCTGCTGAGATACCCAACTTTGCTTAGTGTGGCATCTATATGTTAAAGACTATTCTTTGAGTCCATTGATTTAACCAGTTCTGAATTTACCTAATTGTTCTCTGATCTTACTCCAAATCTTTATGAGAAATTAGAAGGGTCTGGATACAAGAGGTATTACAGCTGTAGAAATGGCGAGATTGGATGTGTGGGGTCAGAGAGAATGAGGAGATGCAGATAGTACTGAGGTTACAAATCTGGGAGATTTGAAAAGTGGTGGTGGCCTCTCTCTTTCCTCCTTTCTACCAGCCTATGATTATGTGATCATAACAGTCTATGCCTATGACCCCTCTTCACGTGCCCTTAATCCCATTCTTTCTTGTCTTCTCCAGAATATTGTCTCCTTTATCATTATCTTCTCCAGTCTTTGATCTCTCCTTCCTTCTTTCAAATATACCCAAGTCTTCTTATTCTTAAAAATAGAGTCTAAACTAGATACCACTGTCCCCTCAAGCTGTTGTCCTATATCTCTTCTCCCTTTTTCTGCCAGTCCTCAGAAAAGCTATTAACTCTTTCTCCCTGCTCTTTGCAATCTTTTAACCTCATCTCTTAATTGAAGTTTCTCTTTTCAGAGCTACCAAAGAACTCTTAATTGCCAATTCTGGTAGTCTTTTCTTTGTCTTTGTTCTTTTAGACTTCTCTGCTATATTTAACACTGTTGAACATGTTTACCTCCTGGATATCCTCTCCTTACTGTGTTTTCATAACAATACTCTCTCTTGGTTTTCTTTCTACCAGTCTGACAACTCCTTCTCCACCTCATTTGTTGACTCCTCAGGAGTCTCACTCCTTCAATCATGAGGGTTAGCAGAAGGCTCTGTCTAGAACTTTCTTGTTTCTCTCTCCCCTCTCTTTCGGTGACTTCATTGGCTCCTATGGGTTTATCGATCATCTCTCTATTCAGACAACTCGAACATCTACCTGTCCAGCTCACTATTCTCTCCTGAGCTCTAGTCCTACATCAGCATCTTCCATTTCAAACCAAGTGTTCCAGATGCATCTTAAATTCAATATGTCCAAATAATAATAGCTAACATTTATGTAGCACTTTAAGTTTTGTTATTCAGTCATGTCTAACTCTTCATGAGCCTGTTTGGAGTTTTCTTGGCAAAGATCGTTTGCCATTTCCTTCTCCAACTCATTTTCCAGATGAGGAAGCTGAGGCAAACAGTGACTTACTCAGCTAGCGTCTGAGGCCAGATTTGAACTCAGGAAGATGTCTTTCTGGTGATCTATCCACTTCACTGCCTAGCTACCCACTTTAAGGTTTATGAAGTGTTTTACATATATTATCTCATTTGATCCTGACAACAATATTAAGAGAAAAGTGCTATTTTTATTCACATTTTACAGAAAAGGAAATTGAGGTTTTGATAGATGAAGTTATTTATCCAGGGTCACACAGGTCAAGAAGGGTCTGAGACAGGATTGGAACTCAGGTCTTCTTGACTCCCCCGCATTTAATCCATTGTGTCACCTATTTAAAATTCATTATCTTCCCCCCCAAACCCAACTCTTCTCTGAATTTACCTATTCTGGTATGGGGTTCTTCCTTATTTTGAGTCTTCCAGATTCTCAACCTCTACATTATCTTGAACTTTTCCTTCTCTGTGATGCCACTTATCTCATCAGTTGAAAAATCTTGCTCTTCCTATATCCACATCTCATATGTCCGACCCCTTCTCCCTCCTAGTGAGGCTGGTGACCTTGCACACCCTCCCTCACTCAAATCAAAGTCAACTGCAAGTCATACCATCATTTTCCCTGATGCCATGATCCTCTTCGAGAAGGAAGGACAAACACAACAGACACTGACTCAATGCAGACCTGGAGCATCAGGGTGGCTTCTGAATTGGGTGCCTATCTCTCGTGTCTCCCAATTCCAATTCAGCCTCCCCAGAGCTAAACGATTATTTCTTGAAGCAACAGATCTGACCATATCATTCTCCTATTAAACAAATTCTGTGGTTCCCTTTTTTTCTCTGGGATAAAATATAAACTGATCAAATGAAATAATAATATGTAAAATGCTTTGCAAACTTCAAACTCTTATATAAATGTCAGATAAATATTAACTATTATTCTAAATTCCCCCCTGGCTTTTAAAGCCGTTGCTCAATCTGGCTTCGATCTATCTTTCTTACCTGGTCGGTCACTATTTCTTTTTTGGTAATCTGAGGCAATGCCAAAATTGTCTGTTTTTTCACATATCTCTGTCTCTTGCCTCCATGCTTTTACACTGCTTGTCTCCCATGCTTGGAATGCACACCTTCCTCATCTCTGTCTCATAAAATCCCTCATTTCTTTTAAGAGGTAACTGAAACGCCTTCTTTTATATAGAGAGTAAATGAGAGGTAATCCGAAAGGGAAAGGCATTAGCAGCTTGGAGGCTGGGAAGGGACGACCAGGAAAGATGCAGAAAATGCAGAAAGAAGTTGGGTTTAGAGCTCAGTTTTGAAGGAATTCTGGGAAACTAAGAGGTAGAGCATTCCAGACATGGGGGACATTGAGCGTAAAGGTACAGGGATGGAAGATGGAAAATCACGTTGAGTAAGCAATAAGTATGCCAGTATGGTATGCCCTGAGAGAGAAAAAAAATATAAGAAGACAGAAAAACCACAGAGTGGTTCTCAAGAAATGTTGATTGAATGGATGCTGAACAAAGTTGGATTCTTCAGATGTAAGAGTTAGTATAGGGGCAGCTAGCTGTTGCAGTGGATAGAGTGCTGGCTCTGGAGTCGAAAAGACTCATCTTTGTGAGTTCAAATACAGCCTCAGACATATACTAGCTGTGTGACCCTGGGGAGTCACTTAGCTCTGTTTGCCTCAGTTCCTTATCTGTTAAATGAACTGGAGAAGGAAATGACAAACCACTCTAGTATCTTTGCCCAAAAAAACCCCCAGATGAGGTCACAAAAGAGTTAGATACGACTGGACAAAAAGGGTTAGTATGATAATAGCCATATTGGACAAGTTTCTTGTACCTAGCAGACAGATGGGAAAATGGAATTTGAATGACTAGGGAGGAGATATTAAGAAATACAAGTAGAAATCTTTTGAGACAGTGGTAAGCCCGGAGTTAAAGGAAGTGATAGGACTGTTTTTAATTTTCCTCTGAGAAACTGGGGGGAAGTTTGAAGGGGGGGAAGGGAGAGGTGTTAAGGCGAATTGGTGGGAAAAACTCAAAAGGAATTCTCATTTAGTCATTTAGAATGTTTAATTCAATGAAGGAAGATTGTGGTGTTCTGCTCTCTGAGGAGGTCGGAATGATGAGGGTAACAGTTCATATAAAGACATTCCTTAGAAAAATGAATGGGATGGCAATGGATCAGACCACCTAAAAAGCAGAGGATAGGATGAGGGAAGAAAATGGATGGCTTCTTGCTTCCCTCCCCCTCCCACAGTCCCTTTCCCCATGGCTGACTCTGGCCTTGCCTAATTTGCACCAGGCTTGTATTTGTTCATCCTAGGAATCTGCTAAGGTACCTATAGATTCTGACTCAGGTTACTCCGAAAAACTGGTTTAAAAAATCTAATGGCAATGGTAGTGGGCACAAATAGAGTAAGAAAGGGGTGCAGAGGACAGTTTTTCAGATACACCTCCATCTAGCCCCCATCTCACCCCTTTATAATATTTCATTTTCCAAAATCACATCCATCCTCACCACTCTGGGTTGTATGTCTCTGAAAGTTTCATGCCTAGATTTTGTGCTCATAGGACATCTTGGTAATTTTTCTGGACTGCAACGGTGGAATCGCCTGACCTTTTTCCTCTCTAGGTGGAGTGGGAGGGAGTATTAACTATTTATAGGGCCTAGAGCTGGAAGGGACTTGAGAGACCATCTAGTCCAATCATCTAATCTTACAGATGAGAGAGCTGAGTTCTAGGGAGCTTAAGGGACTTGCCCAAGGTCACACAGATATCATAAAGGGCTTTAGAGGGGAGATCTGAATCAGGTCCTCTGACTCCAGAGCCAATGTACTTTATACCTCAGTTTCTTTAACTGTAAAATGGGTTTAATAATAGCATTTACCACCCAGGATTGTTGTGAGAATCAAATGAAATAATATTTTTAAAGCACTTAGCATAGTGCTTGGCGTATTTGATTCTCCTTTCCTTTCCCTCCCCCTCCCCTTTCCCTTCCTCCTTCCCTCCTTCCTTCCTTCCTTCCTTCCTTCCTTCCTTCCTTCCTTCCTTCCTTTCTTCCTTCCTTTATCCTTCTTTCCCTCCTTCCTTCTGTACTATGTTACTATCTGCCTGGGATCCCTATATTTAGAGAGGATGTGGAATGGCAATAGAAAATATACAATTACTCTCATCATCATGGTCTACAAAGAACAAAGGGCCATTGTCCCTTTATTACTGTGTAAATACCATGAACAGTTCAATTTCTCTTAATTCTTCTCAACCCCTCCTCTTGCAGTGAAGTCAATGAGCAGAGGAAGGAGAAAGGGCCGTGAGGGTGTTGTGGGTTGACTAGGATGGTTGTTGGTGGCAAACTGGGGATATTTAAGATGAGAAAAGACTTGAGAGCTGTCTCCAAGTGTTTGAAGGAGCATTATACAGAAAAGGCACTAGACCTGTTTTTCTTGACCCCGGAGGGCAGAACTAACTAGAAATAATGGGCAGAAGTTGAAGAAAGATAGATTTCCATTGGATGAACAGAAATACTTCCTAACAATTTTTTTTTTGTCTCCTCAAGTCTGAGTCAGTGATTTCATCTGTGGAAAACAGGGATTCATGACCTTTTTATGTATCATGGACTACTCTGGAGGTCTGGTATTTCATCCTATAGATGACATCTCAGAATGACATCTTTAAATACATTTTAAAAATATACAGAATTGCAAATTAAATATATTGAAATACAGTTATCAAAATATATTTTTGTTTTATTTTTCCAATTTATTTATTTATTTTTAGTTTTCAACATTCATTTCCACAAGATTTTGAGTTACAAATTTTCTCCCTGTCTTTTCCCTACCCCCACACCAAGATAGTGAGCCTACTCAATACCCCTTCCCCCAGTCTCCTCTCTCTTATATCCTTCCCCATCCCCCCAACTTTCTAGTAGGGCAAGATGGATTTCTATACCCCAGTACCTATATATCTTATTTTCCAGGTGCATGAAAAAAAACAATTAAAAAAAATATTTGTTTTTAAAACTTTAATTTCCAGATTCTTTTCCTTCTTCCATTCTCACCCTCAAAATAAATTTTAAAAAAAGTTTCCTGACCTCTATGTTAAGAACTTCTGCTTTAGAGTAGTGGTGGTGTGGATATTCCCTCCACTGATGTGAATTTTCTCTAATCTTTAACTTAAAGTCATATAGAGGACATCTAGGTGGCTCAGTGGATAGAGCACTGGCCCTGGAATCAGGAGAACCTGAGTTTAGATCCAGACTCAGACACTTAGTAGCTGTGTGCTCCTGGGCAAGTCACTTAATCTGGTTCACCTCAGCTTCCTCATCTATAAAATGGGCTGGAGAAGAAAATGGGAAACTACTCCAGTATCTTTGCCAACAAAAACCCAAATGGGGTCACGAAGAGTCAGATATGACTGAAAATGACTGAACAAAGAAAGTGGACTGAGCTGCCTCTGAAAGTAGTCACTTTCCACTTCCAAGAGGTCGGAGGATTTATATTTAGAAAGGACCTTGTTGATTATTTCTTCTGGTCATTTTATTTTACAAATGAGGAAGCTGACATATAGAGATATTAAGTAACTTGCTCAAGGTTGAAAATTTTAGAGACGGGGATAAAATCAGAGACAGCTGGGGAGCATGGTGGATAGAGCACTGGCCTGGATTTAGTTCAAGCTGCATGATCTGGTTTTTTTTTTCATTTTTGGCATACAGTATGAATAGAATGATGAGGCTCAAAGGGAACACAGCCTCTCCCTCTTTCTTTCACTCCTTCTGTGGTGTCAGGGTACAAGTCGAAAGAGAAGCTGAAATTTACTGAATTCGGTGACTTAGACAGCCAGCTGGAGGCTGCCAAACTCTCTTAAATCCAACCTGCCTGATCTTTCCCAAGCTCTATCCATTTTATGAATCAAAGAAAGGCAAGCGACACTAACATCCCACTCACTGGGTAATAGGCATGTCAATCAGAACAGCAGCCAATGGTCTGTGGAAGGTGGTGGTCAATGGTTGCCAGATCTATTTAATTAGGAAGTGAAAGCCCTTCCTTCCCAGGAGGGTTTGGTCCCTAAAATCTAGTGTGTCTAGCTTGGGAGTCAGCAACCTCCTTGGCGTCTAAGGGGGAGAAAATAGGAAAGGAAAATTAGCAATCTACGGCATAGGGAGAAAGGAGGAAGGGAGAGGAGAGAGGGGATGTAGGAAGGGAAAGAAAGAGCAGGGGTTAGGGGAAGGAGGTGTGTATGGGAGAGAATGGGAGAGAGAAGGTGACAGCTATTACTTTCTCTGGTATGACAGTCAAAGCAAACTCTTCATTGCTAAATCCTGATGGGACTGATCACGGCTGTTGCAGGGGGCTGTTCTTATTTAAGGGCTGAGCACAAGGGTGTGGTGAATCCAGCTTCTACCAGCTGGACAGAGCCAATTGTTGAATTTGCAGCATGAACATGCACACCTCAGAAATTGGCAAATGTTAAAAAATTAGGGGCATGGTTTATTGTTTTGTTCATTGTCGAGACAACGTTTTGGAGAAAATGTTAATAATGCAAATTAAACTTAAAAGTGTCTTGTACTTATATTTTTCCCCTCAAAGAGCTGGTTGTTAAACAATTACCAGTCCATCTTTGGCTAGACAATAGGACTGGTCATGGATGAAACGCTGAAGTGGTAGAGCTTTTCTTCCCTGAATAAAAGAATTCCTTCCTGATTAAGAATCAGAAGACTTGGGTTTAAAACTTGTTTATTACCTATGCAACCTTGGAGAGGCTACCTCACCTCTCAGTCTCATTTTCCCCATCTATAAATTGAGGTCAGTGGGGCTGAATGATCGCTAAGGTCCCAGTAAGCTCTAAATCTTAGGATCATTTTCCCTTCTTTTTCTTTTTTTCAAGAGCTGCTACATTGTTTTCCAAAATTGTCTCCCTCCTTTCATCTAATGGGGGAAGGAAGCTTCATTCTGAAGTATCAACTAATCTCTTTCAGGACCCCAAGGAATTAGGCTTGGAGGAAGTTTCTTACATATTAACAGGGGACTCTGAAAGCCCTCAAATCTTTAAGTCTCTGAGGAATAGATCTCTAATGGTGGAATTTCAGGCACAGTGACAAGCGAAGAATGAGATATTTGGGGGGCAGTCTGCTTGGGGAACTCAAATTCTGAATATGTTCAGCAAGCTACAGTAGCAAGAACACCAGACTTTAAGCTAGGAGACTTGGATTCTTTTTTTTTTTTTACCATCAATTTGCTATGTGACCTTGGGCAAAACAGTTCTCATTGGGCCTCAGATTCGCACTCTGTAAAATAACGGGATTGAACGAATTTAGGGTTCTTCCAGCTCTGACAGCCTCTTTGGAGTAGGCCTGCTGGACAGAGACTTTCTGTGCTTGAAGCTCCACACAGGCAGCCTAAGAACAGCTAAGAATCCCTTACTACCTCTATCTGCTAAGCACGCAACATTCAACATTCTATTCTGGCCCTGGGGCCTCCGCCCTGGCTCCTCTCATGAAAAGCCTGTGTGAAACTGGAGCTTAGGCGAGTCCTGGCCCTGGCCCTGGCCTTGGCCCCTCAGCCCTGTGGCCCCCCCTCCCCAGCCTGCTCATTTCCCGGCATCTCCTTGCAGGGAGCTGGGCCCCTTGCCCTGCTCCAGACGGCCTCTGCCCTGGGCCAAGAGAAAGAGCAGCGGGGGAGGCAGCCGCTGGAACAGGCGCAGAGAGCTGGCCCCAGAGAAGGGGGATGTGGGAACAAGACAGGAGCCAACGCTGGCCCCAGCCAAGGCAAACTGGCCCGAGCAGGAGAGGAAAAACAAAGCAAGACAAAAACCAAACATTCCTGGGGAATTTCTGAATTAAAAGTTGGAAACTGGAGGCCAGATTTAGTCTGGGCACTTTGATGCCAGATCTTCAGCCAAAGTCCTTTTACAGAGCCTGTCTCCATGCTCTGAGGTCTGGGTCTCCATTCCATCCATCTCCCCTTTCGTGCTCCTCCTTCTCCCCGCTCCCTTTATGTTCCCCCTAACATCTCTGCCCCCCCAACACCCTACAGGACATGAACTATTAGAGCTGGAAAGGCCATAAAAGATGATTTTGTCCAATTCCTCCTTATTTTTTGAATTGAGAAAACTGAGGCTCCTTCCACTTTTTTTTTATATCCTCTCCATCCATCACCTCCTCTATCCAGATTCCTCTCCCCTCCTAACTATTTGGAAGGGGGAATGTGTCTGTTATCCCCCCTCTCCCCCTCCAGCTATACAGGTTGTCCCAGATCCAAAGTTGTGGGGAGTTGGCAGCTTCTCTGCCCTCATGGGGCTCCATCATCCCCATCTTGCTCCCCAGGGAAGCAGCTTCCTTGGATCTGAAAATTATTTAGTAAACAATCCCAGAACGTCTGCTTGTCACAGGATGTGGTCACCTTTAGATTTGGTCTCTCCCTTTCCATCTCCATCATCACGGAGCAATAAAATAGAAGTCTGTCCTTGGCTGTCGAAGGGACTCTGGCAGACAACCCTCCATCCTCTTGGGGTGACCCTACCTCCTAATGGTTACATAATCTTCCCTGGAAATGTGTGGTGGCTCACATTGTTCTCTTTCCAGACTTTTACTAGCATTTCTATGTCATTTTAAGATTTGCAAAACACTTTAGCTTTGTTATATCACTTGATCCTCAAAACAACCCTTTGGGGAAGAGGGTATTATTATCCCCATTTGGCAGATGAAGAAACTGAAGCAGGCACAAGTCAAGTGACTTGTCCAAGGTCACACTGATAGTAGCATTTGAGGCAGGGTTCAAACTCAGTCTTTTCCTATCCAAATCCAACACTCTATCCACTGCACATCATTTAGCTGCCTCTCAGAGAAACTAAGGCAGCTATGAGCCTTTTTCCCCTTCTATTCATGCGATATAATAGGATTATACAGTTAGAGTTGGCAGGAATCTTAGAGATGATCTAATCCCACTCTCCCATTTTACAGGTAAAGAAACCAAGGCACAGGAAAGTCGAATGACTTGTGTATGGTAACTGAGTTAGTATATGGGAAAGGCAGGATTTGGATCCTCATCTTTTGACTTCAAATTAATTATCTTTTTGGTCATGACATCATGCTGCTTCTACAAAAGGACCAGAATGATGTGAATGCTGTGGACAGGAGAGCTTTGTGTGAGGGACACTTCCGTCCCTGGATCCTGGTACTTTTCTCTAGCCAGAAACTATCAGTGGATTAAGGGGTTCACCCAAGTCCCACATACATCAAAAAACCAAGTGCTCTAACTAGGCATGGGGGAGGAAGAGCAGGTCCAAGAAGGAGGGGGGAATTCCTTCAATTCTGGCCCAGAGTTTAGCCCTTTCCATCTGTTCTCCATTAGCCTCCTTCCATCAGCTGAGAGAAAAGGTGGAGGGTGTGGAAGGGAATGATTGCAGACCCGTGGTCCCTAAGCTCAGGGAGTTCACTCAGACTAGTTTTCCTTGAATCTAGACCAGGCCCCTCCAACAAGTTAGGAGGGGGTTATTTTTCTTCTTGGCTGTGCAGTTGGCCCAAATCAGCATTAACATTAGGTTACTGTGCTTTGGAGAGCTGGAAAGACAGAGAGAGACAGACAGACAGAGACAGAGATATGGAGAGACAGAGACAGAGGCAAAGACACACAGAGACAGAGACACACAGATAGACAGAAAGACAGAGACAGAGAAACAGAGACAGAAAGACAGAGAGAGACAGAGAGAGGAGAGGAGAGAGAGAGGGAGGGAGAAAGAGAGAGGGAGGGAGAAAAAGGGATGAAGAGAGAGAGGGAGAGAGGAAGGGAGGGAGGGAGAGAGAGAGAGAGAGAGAGAGAGAGAGAGAGAGAGAGAGAGAGAGAGAGAGAGAGGGAGAGGGAGAAGAGAGAGGGAAAGGGAGAGGGAGAGAGCATGAGTCAGAGCTGGCAAGACCAGGATACTGACTAAGGACCTTCGTCTAGTTGGAGACCAGCCCCAGTGCACAGTGATGGGTTGGAGAGGTTATGCTTCGTACAGTGACTGGAATCCTTTCCCATCACTTTTTATAGGCGGCATCTCTGGGCCATTAGAGAAGTTAGCAATAAAGGGAACCCAGGGGGGCATCTAAGTAGCATGGAGCTATAGCGGAAGTGAGGAGGACCCAATTTAAATTCTGCCTCAAACATTTACTAGCTGTGTAACCCAGGGTAAGTTGCTTAATCTCTCTAAGCCTTAGTTTCTTTATCTGTAAGAGGGGGATAATAGCACTTACCTTAGAGAGTTGTTGTCAGGGTCAAATACATACATATATAATTTATATATATCATTATATATGTATTCACATATCTACATATATATCATTATATATGTATTCACATATATACATATATATATATATATATTATGAGAGTTATTATAACTGATAAAGTTGTGTTTGGGCCCAGCCCCTGTGCTGGTAGGCCTACTCTGTGTCAAGTCAGATGCTATGAGACTTCTTCCTGAAGATAGCTTGGGTCCAGCTCAATTCTGAAGATGAGGTCCCGTTGATAAAACCACAACTTCCTATTTGGAAGACACCTCAGAGGTCATCCAGTCCAGTACTTTTATTTTTTTTTTTTTTGCTTTTTGCTTTTTGGAGAGGGGAAGGTAGGGCAATTGGGGTTAAGTGACTCGCCCAAGGTCACACAACTAGTTTTGTGTTAAGTGTCTGGGGTCAGATCTGAATTCAGGTCCTCGTGACTCCAGGGCTGGTGTTTTATTCACTGCTGCCATCTAGCCACCCCAAGTCCAGTACTTCTTAAACTGTGGGTCTTGACCCCACGTGACTCACAAAAAATTTGGCAAGAGTAAAAAGTTTTTGAACATGCAACAACCAAAAATTAATTCTAAATCAAACCCACAATGAATCCAAGATGTTTCTGGCAGCTCTTGCCCATGTTGCATTGAGCAACTTCCCTGCAGCCTTGGTTCTGAACACATAGCATGCGCACTTTGCACTGTGTGTGGCAGCATGGTACACAACGCCAACAAATGTTGCCAAAATGGGAAAAGGGGTCACGAAGCCCTGCTCTAGTCCAATGCAGAGCTGAACATCAGTTCTTACTTGTTAATAAACCAGAAACCCATTCTGCTTTGGTATAGCTTTAATTGGTAGCAAGTTTGTTCAGACACAACACCACATCTAAGTTGATCTCTTTGCAAGTTCCCTCCCTCTCTTGTTCTTAGTTGTGTTCTCTGGGACTTAGCTTAGTGAGACCAATCATTCTCCTATGCCATAGCCTTACACGTGCTTCAAGTCAGCTATTGTCCTGAGTCTTCTCTTCTCCTGGTGAAACATCCTTAGTTCCATCAACAAATCCTCAAATAACAGGAATGGAAGTCTTGTTTTGTGGGCACTGAACTACTTTCAGCTGCCGCTGATACACGCCTCATTCTCCTCAGGTCTCTCTGCTACTATCTGTTACCTTGACTACTAAGCCTCTCTTGACTAGAAAGCCTCTCCCTAGCTAGGAAAAGCTAAAACTCTTCTATGCTAACTCATAGCCGGAGGCTATTTGGACCATTGTATTCCAGGTGCTAATTTGAGGTCTTTAGTCCTAACCAATTATCTGATTTGAGGATAGGATAGTTCCTTTGTTGTTGAGTCATTTCAGTCAAGTCTGACTCTCTGTGACCCCATTTGGGGTGTTCTTGGCAAAGATAGTGGAATGGTTTGCCATTTCCTTCTCCATCTCATTTTACAGATGTGCAGTGAAAAAAATGATGCAGAGATTTTTTGCTTTATGCTCTTCAAAAGAGTGTATGTCTGAAGAGTCTTCATTGAAGACACGCAAGCTATTCAGGAAGATCCAGCATTGTAGTCTGAAGTCTATTTATAGCATACAAGCTCCTTGAGGGCAGGGGTCCATCTCATTCTTGTCTTTGAATCTCTACTGCCCAGTGCAGAGTTTGGCACATAGTAAGTACTTAATAAATGTTTGTAGATTGATTGACTTTTTGTTTTTCCTTTCTATGATTAAAGAATTAGGTGGAAGGAGCCATTAACCTCTGCCCTCATTTGACTTTCTTGTCTTTATTGTGCACTTCTGCCTACCGAGGAATTGCTGACTTGCAAACCTTGTTGGTCTCCTTACACAAGAAAACATGACAATCTATGTCCTCGAGGAAGTTATGGTCTAGTTGGGAAACTGGACATATACAACATACGTACATGATGGATAGATAAATAGACAGATAGATAGGTAGATGGGTAGATAGATAGATGAAGCATTTATCAAGGTTTTGCTATATGAGGCAGTTAGGTAGCACAGTGGATAGAGCACTGGGCTGGGAAGTAGCAAGACTCATCATGAATTCAAATCTGACTTTAGACACTAATTGTGCAATCCTGGGCAAGTCACTTAACTCTGTTTGCCTCTGGAGAAGGAAATGGCAAACTGATCTAGTATTCTTGCTAAGCAAGCCCCAAATAGGGTTTTTTCACCCAGCCTTTTTGCTCTTGTCCCTAGGATCATTTGCATGCCAATCAGGGGAAAATAGTGGAGCTGAAGAGATTATTGTTGCCCCAATATCCCCATCACTCTTGTGAAGTTTTGTCAAGTGAAATCTCTGAAGTGGGTTTTGCAGATGTAGAATGATAATGAGGGATTTAACAGGAGTTAAAAGGAACTATGGGGCAGCTAAGTGGCATAAAAATGCTATCAATGTTTTTGTTATACATGAGACAGCTCTCTAATTTTAAATATGAAGAAATAGAGGCCCAGGAAGATAAAATCATTGGCCTATAGTCATGCATTTAGTAAGCAACCGAATAGGGATTCAGATCTATGTTCTATTCAGTGCAGTTTTGCTATGCCATCAATAGCCCTTCCAGAAGCTGTTAAGTGGGCATAATGGGTAAAACATTGAACTTGGAGTCAAGAAGACCCGAGTTCAGATACTGCCTCAGATACTTACTAGTTGTGTGGTCCTGGGGAAGTCATTTAACCTCTCTCAGTCTCAGTTTCCTCATTCATTGAATGAGGATGTTAGACTCAGTGGCCTCTAAGGTTTCTTCCAACTTCAATAATAATAGCTAGTATATAGCATTTTAAGGTGTGCAAAACACTTTAAAAATGTTAAGTCATTTGGTTCACATGATAACCCTGAGAGGTAGATACAATTATGATCTCCATTTTACAAATGGGGAAACTGAGGCAGAATAGTGGATAAGTTATTTGTTCAGGATCTCACACCTAGTAAGGGTCTAAGGCTGGATTTGAACTCAGGTCTTCCTGACACTAGGTCTGGTGCATTAGCTATTCAGAAGACTTCCTCTAAGCCTCTGAGCTATGATACAGGATCCTTGTCTTTCAAAGCCTGCCATTTAGGTCTGTTTTTAAGACACTTAAAAATTGTTTCAGTAGAGAGAGCTGGTTTTGGTCCTGTTTTTAAAAATTCTTTCCAGACAATGGAGGCTTGGAATATAGTGAGTATGTTAGGGACTTGTGAGAACAGATCTCCCTCTGCTGGAAGAACTGTAGAAGAGGTAGGAGTAGACCAGCATCGTCTGGTGGTCTCCCAGAACTGAGTTTAAGGAGAGCTCCTTAGTTATGACTCTTTCCATACATTCTGTTGCTCTTTTTCTAGGCCTCAGTGTCCCTACCTACAAAATGAGATTATAGGACTAGGTAGATGCCTTCTATGAGTAGATATTTGCTCAGACGCGGAGAAACTGAAGAATTGTGTGCTTGTAGGTTTCTCTATTACATTATAGCATATGGGAAGGAGTGCTAGATTTGGAATCAGAGGGCCTGGGTTCAGTTCCTGACTGCCACTTGTTACTCTTGCGACCTTTAACAAATCATTTACCCTTTTTGAGTTTCAGTTTCCTATAAAAGGAAGGAGTAGCTTTAGATGATTGCTAAGATCTATTCTAACTCAAAATTTTTGATAACCAGTTCAATATGTATTTATATACTTTGCATATGTGTATGTATGCAAAGATTCATTCATTCAGCAAACTTAACAGATTATGATGTAGTGAGAGGTAGCACGGTGTAAATGTGGAATCGAATTGGCAAGACCTCAGGCACTTGATCTAGTTAAGTCACTTAAGGTCTCAGATCTTCAGGCAACTCTATTACACTTGTAAACCATCTTAATGGAAATAGTTCTCCCACCAACACAGACCTTTGACATATGCAATGCCGAGTCAAGTCAAGGAGTATTTCTTAAGTACCTGCTATATGTGAGGCACTATGCTAAATGGTGGATATAAAAAAGGGAAAAAATAGTCCCTGCCCATGCTAAATGATGGAGATTATAAAAGGGGAAAAAAACCCAGCCCCTGCCCTCAGGAAGCTCTCAGTTGAATGAAGGAGACAACATGCAAGCAAGTGTATACAAACAAAATAGTGAAAGACTTAAACTGTAGATGGTAACAAAGAGAAGGCACTAGCATTAAAGGGAATTGGGAATTAGGAAAGGTTTTACACAGAAGGTGGGATTTTAATCAGCTGCTGATCCAGAACTGAATGTTTCTACAAAAGGTTTGAGCAGACAACTTCTCTGTCTGCCTCTCTGTCTGTCTCTGTCTGTCTGTTTCTCTCCTCTGGTAGCTTCAAGTGAGGAGGAGGAACTGCTATGGGCATCCAGGAGACAGAAAGGCAAGCATGTGTCTATGAATGGTACCTCTGTTTCTTTTCTCTCCTCTGCTCACTTTTTCTTGATCTTAAGTGAGCCTGTTCAGAAGATAGAACAGATCAGATTACTACTACCTGGTAAGCTTTGAAAAATCAGGAGAATCATCATAAGTCTGGAGTGAGCCACAGAATTAACTTGGTGGCTATGGAAGCTGAATCTAGCGAGGAGTCAGCCCTGAGGAGTAACATTCTCAACCCAGGCCAGCAAGGAGTCTGTCTAGCTGAGGAAAGGAATGATTCATCTATTGGCCATACATCTCCTAGAAGTGAGTTTGGTAGGAGCTCTGTGACGGGAGAAAAGGGCCCTTAGGGTCAGGAAGTATCCCATTTCCTTTCTCCATATTGTGGTGGTAAGAGAGGATTTTTCTATAATAACCACTTTTATTTTGAATCCATTCTTCCTGGGAACTGAGTGTATATCTCCCTCGTTTGTTATAGTTTTGTCTTTTCTGTACTTTCTGGGTAAATATCTCTTTATATAAGCTAACTGATGCTAATTGGTTAACTAACATTGAGGAGATGTTAACTGGTTAAATGATATTGGCGAACACACTGGTTGGGGGCTCAGGGTCACATATAATACCACTGTATTAGAAGCTACAACCTTTAGAACTCTGAGAGGAGAAGAAGTAGCTGCCTCCCCTCTGGGACTCAACTTATTAGTCTAAGTGGGAGTTTCAAAATGAGTTCAGAAACTGTAATATGGTATGGTTGATTGAGTCTCAGTTTCTTCAACTGTGATTGCGGGTTATCCTTTATTTTCTCCCAGAACTGCATGTCTTTGACCCTGAGCTATCTCTTAGTAACTCCCCTCCTCCTTTCCAGTCTAAGTCTATGGTGAACTTTACCATTCCCTGCTATTGTCTTCTAGGTCCCATGGATTGTGTGATCTTCTTACTGTTAGTGCCATACCTCACCCATGATGCTCCATTTTCTGACTTTTAACATTGTTATTGGCTGGTCTCTATGCCTCCATGATCTTTGGGGTGCTGGAATGCTCTCCCTCCTCATCTCCAGCTTCTGGCTTCCCTGGCTTCTTTCAAGATAAACCCAAGTCCCATCTTCAAGAGGTCACTCTTGGTCCTCCTATTCCTTGCCCCATTCCATCTCCTACTGCCCTTTCATTGAGATTACCTTCAATCTACTCTGTGTATAGCTCATATGTAGTTACTTGCATATTGTCTCCTCTATTAGAATTTAAGCTCCTTGAGGCCAGGGAATGTGTTTTTGCCTTTCTTATGTGGCCAGCACTTTGCACAGTGTTTGGTACATATTTAAGTACTAAATAAAAGTTTCTTGACTTGACTTCCCCTTAATGGCTTTTCCAGGCTCTAGTTTTCAAATCTTCAGTTCTTGAATTCTATTGTTGATCTTTTTTGCTTCTCCATTAGGGAGATTTCTAGCATCTCAGACGGGCTGAGTTGGGGCAATAGAGATAAATAGGGTCTAGATCTTAAGTGTTCTAAGAAACTGGTCCAACCTTTCTGGGCTTAAGTTTCATAAAAAGTGTATTTGGAGTCTTCCCAACCATGGAGAATAGGCTCCTGTCCAGGAGAGAAGTGAAAAGGAGAAAAATAGCCACTACCTCCCTCCCCCCACGGAGCTCAGGAATCATTCTGACCAAAGCAAAAACTGGGCAAAACTCTGGGAAACTCCCCTCCCTACAGACCTTTAATCAGCCTTGAACTTTTGGAGCTGACATGACACCTAGTGGCCACAGTGTGGAATTAGCTGATGTTGGGTCAAGAATCCACTGCCATAGTGGATACGCAGGTTTGTGAGGCCAGTTCTGTCTACCTTGTGAACTTCAAGTGGCTGCTGTCCCATTAAGCTTAGATGGTCCTGTCAATGATAGGTTGGCCTACCCCAGAAGAGCAAGCCAGCAGTGGTCTGGCGGCCTGTCCAGTGGTAGTTTTCACATTTTTGAACAGAGAAGGTATGGTTACCATTTACCTGTAGAAGGCAGATTAAGAGACCTTCCATCACAGGAATTTGGATAGTCAAGCATTGCTGAATGGAAACTGCTCCTGAGAAGTCTCTCTCTCCCTCTCTCTCTCTCTCTCTCTCTGTCTCTCTGTTTCTCCCTCTTTCTCTTTCTGTCTGTCTCTCCCTCTCTGTCTCTGTCTCTGTCTCTGTCTCTCTCTCTCTGTCTCTCTCTGTCTCTCTCTCTCTCTCTCTCTCTCACACACACACACACACACACACACACACACACACACTCCTGTTGCTAATTTTTTTCAGTGTCTAATTTCATGGGCCCATCCCTTCACCTGTGATCACCATTATCATCCCATTCTAGTGTGCAAATCTGTGCTTTCATCAATGTAGCTATTGCTTTTCTGTAATGTACACTCAAACCTTTCCATGTGTGGTTGGGTGAGTGATGGTTCTCATACATCTGTAACCAAAATATTCACTGCCTGATGACTATATGCAGAGATTCTTCCCCAGCGTCTCTGGTGTTGATGAGACTCTGAATTTAGTTGGGCTTGCCCCCAGAAGACCAGTGTATTGTCCATTGCAGGGCCCTATACTTGAGTCCTTTTAGTGTGGTTCCAGTGGTCAAAGTTTATGATCCTGTCATAGTGGTCACTGCCACATCATTATGAGGCTTTAGAAAAGGATCATAAAACTAAAGGCAGAAGGGACCTCAGAGACCATCATTCTTATACTCTGATTTTACAGAGAAGGAAACTGAGTGACTTGTCCAATGTCAAGCAGATGGCAAGTATCAAAGGTGGGCTTTGGTCCTTTGGCTTCTGAGTCAATGTTCTTTCCCCTCTCATATGATCTACTGATAGTTCAAATCAAAATACAGAGAAGGTTCTGCTTGGACTCAGAGATTCAGAATCTGAAGGCATCTTGAAGGTCAGGAAATTATCTCATCTACCCCCTTCATTTTATGGGTGAGGAAACTGAGGCCAAGAGAGGAGATGAGTTGCTCAAGGCCACAAAAGCAGTGAGTGACAGGGCCAACATCGGAATCCAGCTCCTCTGACTCCACATTAAACATCCTTTCCATTGTACCGTGCAGTCGGTCAGTCAAAAAGCATTTATGGAACACCTGCTGTGTTCTAGGTACAATGCTAAGTGCTAGGGATACAAGAGAAAGTCAAAAGTCAGTTCCAGTCCATGGTTTATTGGGGATGACAACATGCTGACAATTGTATACAAACAGGCTACACACGGGATAAGTAGGAAATAAACCATAGGGGAAAGGCACTTGAATTAAGAGAGATTGGGAAAGGCTTCCTGTAGGAGGTAGGATTTTAACTGGAAAGACTGAGAATCTAGTCATCCTAAATGCATCATTTTTTTTTTTGTCAAACTCTTTCTTAGGAGATTCATATCTAGTCAGGCACTGATCTTATTCGCCAGCAAGGGGTAGCACATTGAATAGAATGTCAGGCCTGGAGTCAGGAAAACCCATCATCTTTAGTTCAAATTTGGCCTCAGACACTTACCAGCTGTGTGACCCTGGGCAAGTCACTTAACACTGCCTCAGTTTTCTCCTCTGTAAAATGAACTGGAGAAGGAAACGGCAAAACCACTCCAGTACCTGAGCCAAGAAAACCCCAAATGGGGTCACAAAGAGTTGGAAATGATGGAAATGGGCAAACAACAACTTCATCAACAAGCATTTAAGTGCCTGTGAGTTCAGCACATTATTGGGGAGAAACAGTAAAGTTTCTCACCTGAAGGTTCTTATAGTTTAATATGGGGATAAGATATAAACAAAGACACTCATAACACATAAGCCTAAGTGTTGTAGAGGTGCTTTGTGAAGCCTCAAAGAGAACAGAAGAAACAATGGAGGTGCAGCAAGCAATCAGGAGATGCTTTCTGGAGGCATGTAGGCTTATGTTCATCAGTTATTTCAGCTGTGTTTGACTCTTTCTGACTCCTTTCGGGGCTTTCTTAGCAAAGATACTGGAGTGGTTTTCTATTTCCTTCTCTAGATCATTTTACAGATGAGGAAACTGAGGCAAACAGGGTTAAGTGACTTGCCCAGGGTCACACAGCTAGTAAGTGTCTGAGGACAGATTTGGACATAGGAAGATGAGTCTTCCTGACTCCAGGCCCAGCACTCTCTCCACTTGCACCATCTAGTTATATGTTAGGCTCATGTAGAGAGTACTTTTCTAAGGATTGTGGGCATCACCAAGAAAGTCACAGTCTCTACTCTCAGCAAGCTTATAACTTAGTAGAGGTGGAGCACACATTTACAGAACAGCTTTCCCTTCTATTCAGTCTTATCAAGGCTCCAGGCCTAAGTGTGGGTGACCTCTTTTGGATACTACTGCTGTCTTCCATCTCTTGATAAAAGGCTAGCTCTTTTTCCCCTTAATGACCTTCACAAGCTTTACCTCTTGTAACTCCATACTTACAATCACAATGAAGTTTATATGGGAAAACAAGTGAATAAGAATATTGAGGGGCACTTTGAAGAGAAAAATTGATGGAACTATTGTACTCTTAAACTTGAAA
The DNA here is from genome assembly GCA_028627135.1 of Pseudochirops cupreus. Lineage (NCBI taxonomy): Eukaryota > Metazoa > Chordata > Mammalia > Diprotodontia > Pseudocheiridae > Pseudochirops > Pseudochirops cupreus. Next base: position 435,233,751 of record CM053582.1, read on the forward strand.
ATATCAAAAAGCACTTATTAATCAGCTAATCAACAACCATTTATTGAGTACTTAGCCCATCAAATCTATCTGTTATGTTGGCAGGGAGTAGGTCAAATCCGGCCTCAGCCACTTTCTACCTATGTGTCACTTAACCTCCGTTTGCCTTATTCCACCAGAGAAGGAAATGGCAAACCATTCCAGCATACTTGCTGAGGAAATCTTGTGGCCAGCGCTGGCATGTTATAGTCTAGGGCAGTGGTTCTCAACTTGTGGGTCACGACCCCTTTGGGGGTCAAACCAGCCTTTCATATTTCCGATGGTCTTAGGCACCAAGACACCTGCTCCTCTATCCATCTCCAGGTGGGTCCGCCCACATGCAGATACACGCACATATGAGTATTAAAGGGTTGCGGCATTAGGAAGGTGGAGAACCACTGGTCTAGGGGGTCCCAAAGAGTCAGACAGGACTGAATAACAAATGCGGGAAAGAGGAATAGAGTAACAGACCAATGAAATCGAATTTTTATTTCTTATTTGTTTAGAGGAGCCACACCAGACATTCATTCAAATATATGTAAAATATTAGTGGCTGATACACATAGACAATAAAAACTTGGTGAAAGGATTTATTACTTAAAAAATATATTTACAAAATTGGTCGGCAATCAAATAGGAAAGAGAGCAAGCTCCTTTGCTTACATCCTATTCACTCCAGTGAATTCTAGTTGAATGATTCCTTGAGAGCAAAGATTGTTTCACTTATTTATTTTTTGTCTCCACCCCCAGGTCTTCCCACAGAGCCAAGTACCCAGCATGCTCTATGTTAAACACTGCTGCTGCTTTTCATTAGGAAGCCTAATCTGAGGAGGGGGCAGCTCACTGGGTGAATCCCTGTACAGAATGCTGGGCTGAAGTCAGGACCACAGGGGGTCATAGGCACATGCCCTATCCATTTCCTTTCCCAACCATCACAAATTTTTGAGACTCCCCAATTTCTCAAGAGTTAATTAGTTCACTCATTTTTATTAGCCGTGACATATTAAATTCCTTCATAGAACGCTAGCACGAAGGAAGGAGACGAGCCTTCATTAAGCATCTATGATGGAGCAGGCCCACACGGGCTTACAGCTTCACAATCATGACCACACTGGATCCTTACAACAAGCCTGAGAGGTGAGTGACACTGCTGTCACCCTCTTACACTCGAGGAAACTGAGGCAGAGTTGCAGTGATTTGCCCAGAGTTGTGTAAGAATTATTAACCACAACCATTAATATTTATACCACACCTGCTGTGTGCCAGACGACCCTGGGCTAAACTCTTCACCGTGGTTACTTTATTTGATCTTCACAATGACCCTGAGAGGTAGGTGCTATTATTATCCCCATTTTGCAGATGAAGAAATTGAGGCAAGCAGAAGTTAAGGGACTTGCCCAGGGTCACACAGCAAGTGTGACAGCTGAGGTTGGATTTGAACAGCCTTTCTGATTTCAAGCCCAGGTGAGCCGCCTCAGAGATCCCATAGATTAGGCCCCTTGCTCTACAAATGAAGACACTAAGGCCCGGGAGGGGACACAACAATCCTGAGATCACACAGTGGGTGAAGTGCAGAGCTGGGGCGAGATCTCCGACTCCCAATCCCCATTCTGCTTCTCTTCTCACTGCCTTGGGGTGCCACAATACTATTTGAGTCCTGCCATTTCTTCCCTTAAACTACTCAGAGAATTAGCTCGTGTTTTATGATCCCACCAGATCTCTCTCCAAAACCCTGTCATCTCTTTATCCCGTTTAGGATCTGCCCTCTCTCTGTAACATCCCCTCCCTCCTCTGGCTGATCTTCGACCTTCTGGCAGCAGAAGTTCACCCCCAACTTTGGGCCTCATTCTTCCTTAAACTACCTGTTCCCTGGCTGGCAGTTTAGCCCTGAGAGTGTCCACTGCTGCTGAAGAGGAGACCACCAGCAGTCCAAACCTAAGAGGAAACTCAGTGTTTTATTTCCTAGTTCCAAGAGCCTGTCTTTCCCTTGGCTGTCCATAAGGTTGTCTATAGTGTACATTTCCTTGGTTTCTTGCTTCCTCTCCATTTCTCCTCTGTAGTATTCCTTCTCACCTCATTGGGACTGCTTCTATGATGTTGGTTCTTGGAATACACTATTTTAAAAGGAAGAAAGTGATAATGATTTGTGAGAACCCCCAGAATAATTGTCAGACAATAATTATAACACAGATAATAATTTTAAATAATCATGTTACTCTTTGATAAAGTGAATGATAATAGAGTAAGTCTATTGAGGTAGCTACTGAGATAAAGGCACTGAAGATACCTGTCCTGAAAAAAATCACACAAATACATAGCTCTTGCTGAAGATCTAAAGAAAATTAGAAATTAATAAATGTCACAAGTCAGTTGTTATCTTAATAACTAAGTAATTTCACTCCAGAGAGTTTTCCTTTGGGACACCACTCCAGAAGGTACTTCAGCAGGTTATCAGCTCTTTGAGAGCAGGGACTGGCTCATTTTTGTCTTTGCATCCTTACCACCCGAACATTTGCTGTTGTTTAGTCATTTCAGTCATGTATGAATTTTCATGACCACATTTTGGTGTTTTCTTAGCAAAGATACAGGAGTGATTTGCCATTTCCTTCTCCAGCTCATTTTCCAGATGAGCAAACTGAGGCAAACCATGTTTAAGTGACTTGTCCAGGGCCACACAGCTAGTAAGTATCTGAGGTTGGATTTAAACTCAGGTCTCCCTGACTCCAGGCCCAGCACTCCATCCGCTGCTCCACCTAGCAGCCACCATGCACATAGTGCTTAGTGGTACTTAGTAAATGCCTGTTTTTTGTTGATTTCTAGACACTGGTCATATCACTAAGAGATTTTTCTCCCAATAATAGGTTGTAATAATGGCCTAGGCCAAGGCCTGTATTGTTATAACGAGGTGATAGCGGCCTATCTAAATCATAAACAACATAAAAACTAGTATTTACATAATTCTTTTTTCCCCCCTCGAGTGGGTTATAGCTACCAGCACTTCTGTTTCTCCCATTCCTGTAGGGATCCTTTAATTCTCCCATTCCTGCTACTAGTTTTGAGTATTGGGGCTCTCTCTATGAGTACAGGTGTTGGACTGATTGTAATCTAACAGAGACATCTTAGGAGAGTTTCATGAGGCCCAGAGAACTTAAAGACTTTGCCATGATCCCACAGCTAGTTAAATGTCAAAGGAGAGATTGGTGACTCCAAATCCAGCACTTGGTTCATTACCATTCATTGTATGACTCGTCCCTCTTATCTGGGGCATTGAGCTAGCCTCTGAGGATGCCAAGGAGGGCTTCTAATCCCTTTTTTTGAGGAGCTCATAATCTACATGAAAAGCAGGGGGATGACTGGAATTTGTTGTTAAATCAGAAGACGTCTTCTGCTAGCCTTATGCTTCCCTTTAGAGGTTAGAAGTAACATGGGACAGTGGCAAGGGTGCCAGCATTGATGTTAAAAGGCTGGGGTCCAATGAGTGACTCCGCCACCCTAATAATGACAGCAGCTAACATTTATATTGCATTTCCCATGTGCCAGGCTCTGTGCTAAGTGCTTTACAAGTATTATCTCATTTGATCTTCACAACAGCCCTGGCAGGTTGTTACTATAATTATCCCCACTTTACAACTGAGGAAATTGAGGCAAACAGAGGTTGACTTGTCCAGGGTCATATAGCTAGTGTGTGTGTTGATTTGAACTCACATCTTCCTGACTCCAGGTCCTGTGTTCTATCCATTGCACCAACTAACTGCTGATGCCTCTGCCTCTGTCACTTACTATCTACATGACCCTGGGCAAGTCTCTTAATTTCTCTAAGTTTTCTCAGTAGTAAAACAAAGGCATTGGAATAGGGGGTTTCTCAGGTCCTTTTCTGCTCTAAATCCATGATTTTAGGATCCTAGGGATAGCACTGTGGTGGGGCAATTTCCCTATACTAGTGGGAAAGGGGGTTTTCAGATTTTGCTTTGGTTGGAGAAGGAGGAAGATAGAGGAAGTTCTAAGAAAGGGAAAAATATGAGGGATCTGAAGATACACATAACGAAATACAAAGGCACATCTTCTGGGCAGGGGTATACTGTTAAATGTTTAATAACTGGCTCTCCAAAAAGCCAACCTCTACAGTTAATTACAATCACATTTTCCACCACTTTTTAAATCTAGACAATCAAGAAAACAATAAACCAAGGTCTGATTTGGAGTATTTGCTGATTTCTGAAGTGTAAATGCTTACACTGAAAATCTGTTTATCCACTCTGATAAGAGCTGGCTCCAGGACACCCCTGCCTCTGGGAGTGTGCTTCTGGTTCCCTGGTACCCTTGGACACATGCAGCACATGGCACTAAGGCAACTGTTATGGCTAGTACATTCCCTGGTCTTGTGCAAGAGGGTGACCAGATTTTTATTCTGGTAACAGGAAAAACACTAATAATAATTCATATGTATTTAATGTTTTAAAGCTTATCAAGCACTTTCCTTACAATTAATTTGTGAGTTAGTAAGTGTATATATTGTTACTCCTGTTTTATAAATGCTTGAGGCAATTTCAAATAATTGGTGGATAGAGATCTGTCTTCAGGGTCAGGAAGACTTGGATTCCATCCTGCCCCTGATATGAACTGACTGTGTGACCTTGGACAAGTTACTTAGCCTCTCAGACGATTCTATAAATTGTAGCACAGTTTCCAGTCTGCATTGGTAGAGGGAATTCCTCATTAGGAGCTCTCTCTTTCTCTCTCCCTTCCTCCTTTCCTCTCTCTCTCTCTCTTTCTCTCTCTCTCTCTCTCTCTCTCTCTCCCTTCCTCTTTTCCTCCCTCCCTCCCTCTCTCTCTCTCTCTCTTTCCCTCTCTTCAGTAGTAAGGAAGAAGAATAATCTATTTCTTTGTTCTTTTTAAGTTTTCCTTTTTTAAATTAACAAGTCTTTAATTTTTTCTTCCTTCCCACCTTCCTTAAAGAAGCCCCTGACAGAATTGTCTGACTCTTTCCTCCTTAAAAAATCCACAAATGGGATGGCTAGGTGGTGCAGTGAATAGAGCACCGGCCCTGGAGTCAGAAGGATCTGAGTTCAAATCCGGCCTCAGACACTTAACACTTACTAGCTGTGTGACCTTAGGCAAGTTACTTAACCCCTAATTGCCCTGCCTTTCCCCCTCCAAAAAGCAAAAAAAAAAAAAAAATCCACAAATGAGAAAGCTAAGGATCAGGTTTCCTTAGGTAAAATGACTTATCCATGGGTCACCTCATTATTAATGGGCAGAGCGGGCAATGAACTGTGAAACAATGCCAGTCCTCTGCTACTCATGGGATAGACAGTGACCCATAGTACCAGAGACCTTGCAAAAGGCAGCTAGATGCTGCAGCGTGGGCGGGAGCCAATGGTCCCAGGTAAAAGAGTGAAGAGTCCTCAATTCTCTTAGTTCTAATGGACCAGCACAATTTCTCCTGAGTGGAAATGGAGAATCCCATACAGCAAGCAATTAGTTAGAAATGGATGAAGAAAGATTCCAGGCTCATGGCATCTTACTACCACAATGGGTCACCATACAGGAGAGGCTTACCTGTAGTCTACTATCCCTGTTGTATACGGGTCTAGTTTCTTGATTAATTCTCTGATTTGCATTCTCTTCAAAGGAACCTTCGTTTGCTACAGAAGTGGAAGGAAGAAGAAAGCTGTGTTAGCCAAGTCCTCCAAAGCCACCTTGTGTATTGTTCTCAGAGTCACTTCTCACTGCTCAAGTAGGTAGAACTTCTTTGTTGAAATGGGAATAGAGCACTTGGACGATATTGAAATTGGTGACCAACCCAAAACAAAGCTCATCATGGAATTAAGGGTCAAGAAGAACTTTCATTTCCTGTGTTTAATGGCCAAGTCCATGATGGAGCAGTAAAAGGGAAGGATCCAGAGGGATTAGATGGAGTCCACAGCAGGCACAGTTCTGGGGAAGGTCAAGTTTGCTTTCCATGCCCCTATCCTGTCTCTCTTTCAAAGTCCTTCAGTCCCTTTTATTTGTCTTCTTTCCTTCCAAAAGGGGAGTCTCTTATTAGAGAATTCCACTCCAGCTATCCCTTTCCTTACTTCTATCTGTTCAGTCACTTCACATATCACCAACAATACTTACCTTGCCTTTGGTCTGTGCTCTCACTATGGTGTTAATGGTTGATGAAAATTTATGTTTTACCTGCCCAGATATCATTTACATTTTAATAGGATCTTTTCTACCTGGACCCAAAGAAGTGATTAATGAAGAAATTTCAGACATTAAGGCAGGGCTATTAGAATTTGTGTGTGTGTGTGTGTGTGTGTGTGTGTGTGTGTGTGTGTGTGTATGGTATATGTATATTTACATATACCACGTATAGTACATTTTTTGGTGTCCAACTATCTGTGACCCTATTTGGGGTTTTCGTGGCAAATATATTGGAGTGGTCTGCCATTTCCTTCTCCAGCTCATTTTACAGATGGGGACACTGAGGCAAACATTGTTAAATGACTTGACTAGGGTCACATAGCTAGTAAGAGTCTGAGGTCAGATTTGAACTCAGAATGATGGGTCTTCCTTATTCCAGGCCTGACACTCTATCTACCGCACCATCTAGATGCCCTAATACATACATGCATATGCACTGCATACACACATATATATATATGTGTGTACACACACATATAGTATGCATATATACTATGTACATACATATATAGTATATGCATATATGTATGTGTGTGTATATATACACACATATATAGGTATATATCTATATCTATATCTATATATCTGGTAGAGTTTTATCCTTTAAAGAGCTATTTACTATTTTACTCTGAGATTTGTGTAAATGGATAAAGTGTTTATTTACACATACACACAAATGTATGCATGAATATGTTAGAATATACATGGGATAAATATATGCATATATGTGTGCATGTATATGTTTGTTTATATGTATTTGTGTGTGTGTGTGTGTGTGTGTGTGTGTGTGAATACACACAGATCTACGGCACTGAGAAATTTGGGGTGCACACACACTTGTGCATGTATTCACACACAAACATATGTAACATCCCAAATGTTTCAGGGAAGTATACACACACATACTTACTGAGGCATATATGTATGTATGTATATATATGTTTGGTATACTATATACACATATGTGTTCTATATGTGTACATACACACTGCATATACACACTATTATATACAGACACACCAAGACACACACATATGTGTGTATATACTGAGATGTTTGGGGTGCTATATATATACACACACACACATACACATACATATATGTGTATATATACTATTACACCTATATCTGTGTGCATGTATGTTTATGTGTACATGCACATGCATGTATATATGTGTGTATAGTCCCAAACAGCTCAGTGCAGTTTTAAGCCCTACACACACATACACACGCACACACACACACGTACACACACTGATGAAGAAACAGGTAGCTCCTCAGAAATGCTTGGTTGTCTGGGTCAGAAAACTCAAAGGGTGGGAAACTTCCTCTAGCATGTTTATTGGTAATACAACTTTTGGGATCTCTGAGTGTTCTCCAGTGACATGACCTCACATTTCTCAGATTAGAATCCTGTGAAGAAACACAGAGGCATACAGACACAGAGGTTGTGTTTAGAACCACACCATTGTTAAGGCTTTCCGAAACTCTGCCACAGGCATCTTTGTCGTTCCAAGATGATTTATGGTCTTGAAGAAATCAAAGATTGTGATCTTCTTCTTTCTCACGTAATCCTGAGAGAAACAAGAGAAACTAATAACGAAAACATGACTATACCACAGAACCCATCTTAAGCTATCACTTCATCTTAGACCTCTCCCAACAGGCTGTAGTAATCCTGACATTTAGATTACTGAATGACAAACTCAGGCAGTGGTTTTGTAAAAGCGTGACGTGAGATGGTAAGCTTCTCTGCTCTTCAAATTAAATGATCGATAATCATGTAGTAGGGAAAGCACTGAAAAGTTTAGGGATATGGGTTCTAGTCCAGCTGTAACATTAATCAATTAGCTGTGTGATTTTGGCAGAGTCATTTCACTTCAGTAAAATGAAGGGGTTGGTCTAGATTACCCCTGAAGTGCCTTCTATCTCTGAAAGTTCTGTATTCCTGTGATTCCATTGAGGGTTTATGCATATCTAGGACTGTCTTAGGGACTATGAAAAGATATAAAAGAAATATAATAATAGCCCACATTTACACAAGGCTTTAAGGTTCACACAGTGAATTATATGCACACTCTCATTGAGTCTCACAACAACCCTGTGCGATGGGGTGATATGATTATCCCCATTCTTCAGAAAAGGAAATCCAGAGAGGTTTAATGATTTGTCCAACATCGCACAGCTGGAAGGAGTCACAGGTGAGTTATAAATGCAGGTCACCTCAGTGCTACTGATTGCTTATAAGCTAGAGATATGCACATGAAACAATTAAAGAATAACAACAGATATTATATACATCATACATTCATATGTATTTATGCATGTGTGTGTGTGGAAATATATGTGTGTGTGTATGTATATAGATAAATATGAGAGAGAGAGAAAGAAAAGGAGAGGGACAGAGACAGAGAGGTAGAGAGAGAAAGAGGCTAGGGACAGAAAGGCAGAGACAGAGAGAGAAGAGAGGGAGACAGACAGACTGAAAAACAGAGAGAGATTATTGCTAGCAGATATACTTAATAAATACATGAATATGGAACAGGAGCAGGGGACTATGGCCCTGAGAATTTTACCTGATTGCTCTAGGCTTATTTGCATGCCAATCAGGGAGCATTATGGGACCTGAGCCTCCTTACAGCTCCCACACTAATCCTAGGGGCTATTATTGGGTATGGGTTTCTGAAATGGGTTTTGGGGAACCTAAACCTAACAATAAGGGATTTAACAGTAGTTAAAAAGATTAAAAACACAACAATAACCCAAGCCAGATAGTTGGCTGTTGTAGGTACCAGGAGAAAAATGTTCAAAAGAATAGGCTTAATTTTAGTCTGTGGGCTTCTGTTGTTGGCCTTCCTGGATCTGGCAGCTCATAACCCTCAGCAATGTACTAAAATAATTTTTAAAAGTGCTCCCTATTTCTTTCTTTCTTTCGATAGTAAAGCATTAAATGTAAGGTACAGACCAGCTCAACAGAAATTAAGTGAGGGAGAAATCAAAGAAAGCTTTATGGATTAAATGGGACTTGAGCTGGCCATTGAAGGGTAGGTCAAATTTTTTATGGTTAAAGAAGAGACGGGGAGGCTTCTCCAAACAGGGGGACATTTATTCTGAGCTTTAGGTTCCTTGGAACACAAGTGAATGTATCATGCCAGGGCTAAATTCCAATCTATGAATAGAACCAAGGGAATGAAGAGACACTGACACAGATTTTTTTTTTTTACAAAGTGAAAGAGCAAGCCTGCAAGCACATGCTGATTCCAACACATGAGTGCTGTCTGTTATCGATTAAAATACTTATTAAATACCTGGGATCTTAGATTAGAGCTGAAAGGGACCGTCAGAGATTGTCTATTCTTGCTCTTGCTCCAGTTTGCAAATGAGGAAAACGAAGCCTAGGGAGGTTATATGAGTTAAGTGCAAGGTCTGAGCCGCTCATAGGTTACTGAGCCAAGATTCAAACACGACATTTAACCTACTAGACCAGACGGCCCTGCATGTAGTTAGTCAGTGCTGATCACCTGCACTCGTAGACAAGATACTCCATTTATACTTCATTTGGAAAGCATTCTATTGTTCTTTCCCCCAAACAACTTTAGCTTCCTAAGTATATTTTGTTGGGTTTTTTGTTAGGTTGTTTTTCAGTTGTGTTCAGTTCTTCATGACTCGATTTGGGGTTTTCTTGGCAGAGATATTGGAGTAGTTCCTCCTCCAGCTCATTTTACAGATGAGGAACTGAAGCAAACAGGGTTAAGTGATTTGCCCAGGGTCACACAGCTAGTAAGTGCCTGAAGTCAAATTTGAACTCAGGAAGATGACTGTTCCTGACTCTAGGCCAGTGCTCTACCCACTGTGTCACCTAGCTCTCCCATGTTTTGTTTAGGCTGATACCCAAACCAGTTTCCATTTAACATGTACCAGCATGTACCAAACGATGGTAGGGGGTAATGAGTCACAACCATGGTTGACCAGAGGTGAACCAACCACTGATGGTAGATTTTATCATTTTGCTTGAGTTGAATCAGGAAGTTTTTAATATGTCCACAGCCAATTGCATACACACAGACAATAATACCAACCTTTATATTCTCTATTTGTCTTTTGTATTCAAGGCAGTATAGCTTAGTGGAAAATGGCAGGCTTGGAATCAGGAAGATCTGGGTCCAAGTCCCTCTGACATTTATTAGCTGTGTGACTATATGTAGGTAACTTATCCTCTCTGAGCCTCAGTTTCCTTCTTAAAATAAAATATACCTGCAGTGAAGTACCTTCCTTATGGGACTGCTGCAAGGTTCCAATGACATAATGTACATAAAGTGCTTTTCAAACTTCAGAGTTTAAGTCTTTAAGTCCCAACTAAAATCTCGCCTTCTACAGCCTTTCCTCTGTAAGTTATTTCTTATTCATCTAGTATATCATTTGGGTATGTTGGTTTGCTTACTTTCTTCCTTTTTAGATTGTGAGTTCCTTGGGATCATAAGAAATAAATGTCAATTACCAATTAAAATTGTTACATTAATATGCTAATATACATAATGACTATAAATGAATGAATGAAAAGCATTTATTAAGCACTTATTATATGCAAAGAGTTGCGGTAGATATTGGGGGTACAACCAGAGAAGCAAGGCATTCCCTGCTCTCAGGGAGCTCACATTCCAAAGGGAGAAATCATAGCACATATGGAAGGTTTCCGTTGCAAGTCAGATGGAAAGGTCCCATGGTCCCTAGGTTACAGTGGCAAAGCAGACATTAATGCTTTTTCTTTAATGCCATTTTCGCTGATGACATCATACCAATTTCTGGTTTTGAACTATTTCATAGTGCCAAGAACTGGTCCCGAATGGTAGAAAGAAAGGTATGGTAGTGGCAAATGGTCCCCAAATGATTTCCAACCTGTGTGCTGCAGACTGCTGGCCCCTAGTAGACAGTAAATTTCAAGCATTAGGGAGAATAAAGAAGTACAGAAAGAAAGGAGTGGAGTGATGAAACCATAGCTAAAAAAGGAATATAAAAGGGAATATGTCTAGGAGGAGAGCAGGAAAGAAAAAGGGGGGGACTCATCTCTTGGTTGGAACATTAATTTTTCCCTGGTACAGTGATAACTAACATTTCTAAGGATTATGTGAGACATTGTAAGATCCTGAATTGCCTTTTACCACAGAGTAAGATGACATTATGAGCAGTTTCTGTACCAAAAGTGCATTTTATTCCAATCTGAAAACTGGTGATCCATGTCTGGCAAATATTTATTCTCAATGATATTTGATTGACTCAAGTATCTTTTCTCTAATCAAGTCAAATGAACAAATCTACTTTTCACATGCAAAGGGCCAAGATGTCCTTTCCTCTAAGACAGAAGGCTCTTCTCCAAAATATTTACAAATGTCTTTCACTCTAATAACCCGTGAAGAGTCTAGTTTCATAGGCCTGAAAAGCCTAAATGATGGTAAGGAGCTTTAATCTGAAGCATCATGGAAACTGTCACATGTTTTTAAATCATTTTAGGTTTTTAGCACATAGGTTTAGTTTGGGACGTGGGTGCAATAGATTCACTTTAATTTAACAGACATTTGTTTAACTATGGGCAAAGTGATGAAGTGTATAGAGGCAGGACCTCAGAGTCAGGTAAACCTGTATGCTGATATATATTGACTGTGTGACACCTGGGCAAGTCACTCAGCTCTAGGAAACCCACTAAGATCATAAATTGCAGACTACTGACCTATTCTGGTAGAGGGAATGTCTTCACTTGGGGGTTCCCTATACTAGTGAAATCACAATTCCTATCTCTGGGGGGCAAAACACTGAGCTACATCTTGAGGAAACAAAGGTAAAAAAAATATGAACAAACAAAACCCTAGAGTCCCTGTCCCAGAAGAATTTACATTCTAAGTAAATGCAAAATATGTACAAGGTGATACAAGGTAATTTCAAGAGGCAGTAAACATGAACATTGAGGGATGAGGCCAGGCTTCTTTTATGGGGAACCTAAATTGTGCTTTGAAGGAATGGAGGAATTCTAAGAGGCAGAAGTGAAGAGAGGCCCAGGAGACAAACTGTACAAAGACAAGACATTAAATGTCACACATGGAACATCTGGCAAGCCTTTTTTGATTGGAATAGAGAATGCAGGAAAGGGAACACTATGCAATAAGACTAGATGGGTAGGTTGGAGACAGGTTATGAGAGGTTAAGGATTTTCTATTTTGTCTTAGAGACAATAAGGAGCCACAAATGATTTTAGAGTATGGGAGGAACAAGCATTTATTATGTGCTAGGTATTATGCAAAGTACTTTACAAATATTATCTTACGTGATTCTCATAACAATCAATCGATCGGTACCTGTATCCAGCACCTACTATGTGCCAGGCACTGTGCTAAGCGTTGGAGATATGAAAAAAAGCAAAAAACAGTCCCTACCCTCATGAAGCTTACAATCTACTGGGAGAGACATGCAAACATTTACATAAAGCAAACTTTATACAGGGCAAATAGGAAATAATTAACAGAGGGCAGGCACTAGACTTCAGAGGGATTGGGGAAAGGTTCCTGTAGAACGTGAGGTTTTAGTTGGGACTTAAAGGAAGCCAGGGAGGTCAGTAGTTGGAATGGAGGAGGGAGAGTGTTCCAGGCATGGGAACAACCAGAGAAAATCTCAAGAGATAAGAGATGAAGTGTCTTATTTGTGGTGTAACTAGGAGGCCAGTGTCACGGAATCAAAGAATACTTCTTGGGGTTCAAGGTGTAAGAAGGCTGAAAGGGTAGGAGGGGGTTAGGTTATCAAGGGCTTTGAATGCTGAACAGAGCATTTTGTATTTGATCCTGGAGGCAATGGGGAATTTTACCATCTGTCCCTGGTCTTAAGTAGCTCTCTGGGCAGCTGAAGAATGATCAAAATCTACAAAGTCCAAGTCTTTGCATTTATTTGTGGACTTGTCCAATACTGCCTTAATAGAAATAGTCTTGCCGTATGACTGAGAGTCTGACTAAGTCATGGTCCATGGTACTTGGTTGCATCCCTGAGATATAGAGATTGGTTCTGCTCAGCTACTCACTTTTTCTGCCCTCATAGTTCCCACTGGTATTGCTGCTTGTATTGGGTGGTGCCATCTGTTGAACCACCACCAACACATAAGACTACTTTTACTTGCTCTTGTTATATCCAAAAGTCATAATGCCAGACCTAAAAGGTGCAGATTGGGATGTTAGGGAATAGGAATGGAGACACTGAGAGGGGGGAAGGAAGAGGGAAGGAAAGACAGATAGACAGACAGAGACAGAGAGACAGTGACAGAGACAGAGAAAAACATAAACAGGGACTCACAGAGAGAAAGAGGCAGAGAGATGGAAGACTGAATGAGAGAGAGGTAAGAGAGTAAAGGTATAGGGGAGAAAAAAGGAAGAGAAGAGGAGGAGGAGGAGGAGGAGGAGGAAGGGAGAGAGAGACAGAGACAGACACACAGAGAGAGAGATATATAGAGAGACAGAGACAGAGAGAGACAGAGACAGAGACAGAGAGAGAGACTGACTTACTGCTTTCAAGGTCTCATGGAGATCTCTCTATTCTTACAACTTCTGCAGAGACCCATCAACAAAGCATTATTATCTTCATGAAAATCTGGGAACAAGCACAATCTTTTTCTTCTGTCTGTGTAATTTTCTTGATTAGCATGTATCAATCAGTGCCTAAGGGATATTCATCATGATGATGATCAAGCAAGGAAGCATTTATTAGTCATGAACTGTGCTAGGCACTGTGCTAGACAGGAGGATAAAAAAGCCCTTGAGGAGTTTCCGATCTAGTCAATAGAGACAACTTACATATATAGGTGTACATATATGTATGGTAAGGATGTCAAGTAATTAGAGGGGAATGGGACATTTTAGCAGTAAAAATTTTTTCCCCTTTTTCTTCAAAGTGAGGTTCAAGATTCCTAATAAATACCCTTTGATTTCAGTTGGGCATCTTCAAGGCAGTGGGGAGGTTTGTGGGGGTGTGCAGTGTCTCATCAGGAATGGGCCCCTTCACCCTATGGTTCAAGTCCAAACATGACTTGGAAATGACCACCATGGAGCAGGCACATTCTTGGTCTTATCTAGTAGATTGCAAATAAAAAGCAAAGTAAGGGTCTCAGACTCCTATGTGGAAATGCCTGACCAACCAGATTGGTTCTGTCAGACTCTAAAATCTGTCAGGACACCAGGGGAGGATGCTCAAGGAGCTTTAATGACTACAGGCAGCCCGGAGATAGGTTTTGTGTTTCAGCTGAAAAACCACCACCTCCTACTGGTGTCTCAGTCTGTCTCTAGCAATGCATTTGCTGTAGGACATTTAGAATGGAGGTCCTGGAGAACATAGCCTGAGTTCAGAGGGCAGAAGCCATTGAAGCCAGAGTATCTGGATTCAAATCCCAACTCTTGGGATTTGTGACATTGGACAAGTCACTTGTCTCTAGTTTAGGTTTCTCATTCAGTTCAATTCAATAAATATTTTAAAGGTCCTATTAGGAGCCAGACTCTGGGGAAAAAAAGAATTGAAACAGCACCTTATTTCAAGAAACTTATGTTCTACTGGTAGGAAACAACATGTACTCTAAGTTTATACAAAATATATTGAAAATAAATAGAAAGTAATTAGGGAGAGGTTGCTAACAACTGGTGGAACAGTGAGAGACTGGGCTAGACGGCCTTTGACTGTCCCTTTGAGCTTGAAATCTATGATCCTATGACACCTCTCAAGTCAGTTCCAGCTCTAAATCTGGTAATCCTTTAAAAGCAAGGAAAGGAAAGAAAACTAGATAAATGTCGGGATCCTGAAGAATTGCATATAGCTAACTCATGGTAATAGGCTCACTGGTAATTCAAAGAGAAGATTTCACCCTGTTGTACCTAAGCATAGCTCTATGGGTTTTCCTTGGATCAACCAACACACTCCTGAAGCACTTGCTTAGTGAGAACTGGAGAGATCATAGTGCAGGGTAGAAGGACTAAACAGTGTAACTAATTAGAGAGAAATTTCCAGACAGGTCACATTGAACAGGACCATGAGAAAGGAGAATGTTGTGGAGAGGGAGAAAGGTGTGAGATTTTCTGTCTTCATAGATTGCTTCCATATCATCAGAGTCTATGAAAGGCAGGATGATTCTTTGAGTAGAAAGCTGGCCTCAATGCAAGGAAGAACTTAATTCAAATCCTATACATATTAACTTTGCAAGTCACTTAACCTCTCGATGCTTTAGGTGTGTAGCAACATATGTGTCCCTCTCCCAAAAAAATCATAGATCCAGTCCCTTTCTCCCTACACAGTCTTTAATTGCTTGCACTATAGCTTCCTCCCTTCAAGTGGACTCATAATTTATTGGATGTCTATAACTAAAGAGAGTTTATTACTGAATCAGTGAAATCCGGAAGACCTTTAGAGATATCACCATTGGAAGATGGCGGCATAGGAGCAGCAACATATCGCAGCTCTCACATAGCCACCCCAAAATACCCATAAAATATGACTCTAAAGTAATCCTAGAACTCCAAAACGCACACAAATATACTTTCCACTAAAGTCAGCTCGGCTATGAGGAACCATATCAGCACTGCGAACCGAAACCAGCCTGGCCTGAAGCCCTGGCTGAGCCCTAGGGGCGGCTGGATGAGAGGAGCTGAGGAGCCTCGGGTGAGAGGATTGGAGGCAGCTGCGGCAGTGTTCAGAACTAGGTCAGTGGGACTTGTGAGGTCTTGGGAGAAAAGCGGTCCAGCCAAAACGCCTCCAGGGCAGGAAAGTGAAAGGCAGAGGTTTTGCTCCTGCCTCTGCATTGCAGCTTCCATGCCCTCAGCCTGCAGACTGCAGGGGGACTAAGCGATCGTTCAGCCGCCAAGTGCTCTCTCATTGAGCAACCTGGATCCAGATCGCAGTCTTGGGCTTTGGTCCTGTGAGTCTTCTTTATCCAGTGAGCCGGAAGTGGGAAAGGGATCCAGCACCTTCCTGAGAGCTACGGCAGCCGGAAGGACCCCAGCAATTTGGGACACAGCTTTCCCTTCTGGAAGCAGAGCCCCACAGAGATTAAAAAAAAAATCATGGACTGACCAACCATGAGTAAGAATAAGCATAAGAAGCAGGGTAAGAACAGCAACCAAACCCTAGATTCCTTCTTTGAAGAAAAGAAGGACCAAGGCAGAGAGCTGCAGGACAGCACAGCCAGAGCTCCCCCACCAGGGGCTTCCAATAAACATGAAGATTGCCTTAAAGCTAGAGATGAGCTGAAG
>CM053582.1:435250722-435261031 GCA_028627135.1 Pseudochirops cupreus
TAATAAAATGTAACCTAATAAGATAGAATTGAAAAATATAAATGCAGAATCCTTCTCATACTATAGAGATATTATCTCTAACAAACTCAGTTGTAAGATTATAGGATGGAGATATCTGGTGAGACAGGAATTTGTGTGAAAAATAACTAAGGTATATTAACTAGCTCCAGGCCCAATATGAACCAATAGTGTGAGGAGACTGTGGGAAAAAAATCACAAAAAAAATTGAATAAAGGAAATATGTTATCCAGAATAAGGGAAGTAATAATCCTACTGTCCTCTGCCCTGGTAAGTTCATGAACGTGACATTCAGTTCTGGGCACCAAATCTTAAAAGAAACAATGGCAAATGAGAGTGTGTCTAGAAGATGGTGAATAAAATGGTGACGGGTTTCAAAATCATGTAATTTGTTGACTGACAGAAGGAGATGAGAATATTTAGTCTGGAGAAGAGTAGAGAGATGAAGATAACTGTCTTCAGCCAGACTTCACATGGAAGAGAAATGATGCTTGTTGGGTTTGGTCCAACAAGACAGAACTAAGTCAGAGCAAAGGGTTTAAGTTGCAGAGAGGTATAATGTTCCTTGATAAAAGGAGAATTCTCTAACAAAGCTGTGAAAAAAGTGAACTGAGCTGTCACAGAAGAAAGTGGGTTCCTCATTAGAAATCTTCAAACAAAGGCTGGATAACCAATTTGTGGGCTTGTTACAGAGTAGATTCTTTCTTGATGTTCTTTGAGGCCTCTCCCAACTTAGAGATTTATGATTCTGAATGGAGAATATGGAAATATTGCTATCCCAAAGTTGAAGGGGTTAGGAAGCTGGGTGGCAAGTTCCCCATTATTAGATATGTTTAAACAGAACCTGGATAACCTTTTTTTCATCATAAAGGGGATGCATCCATCACAAAAGTGATCAGATTATATGACCTTTAAAATCCCTTTTGACTTTAAGATTCTGTGACACCATCTATGCCTTGCTCACTCTATCCTGTGCCATTCAATCTAATCAGTCATCATGTCCTTCCTCCATTTGTTACTGTATTAACAAAGTAATCTTCAGTCATGTATAACTATTTGTGACCCCATTTGGGGTTTCTTGGTAAAGATATTGGAGTGGTTTTCCATTTCCTTCTCCAGCTCATTTTCTGCATGAGGAAACTGAAGCAAACAGGGTTAAGTGCCTTGCCCAGGGTCACACAGCCAGTAAGTGTCTGAGGTCTGATTTGAACTCAGGAATATTAGTCTTCCTGACTCCAGGCCTGGTACTCTATCCATTGTCAGGCAGACTTGAGTTCAGATCTGACCTCAGACACATACTAGATGTGTGACCCTGGGAAAGTCACTCAAGTACTACCTCCCAGGGTTGCAGTGAGGATCAAATGAGATAATATATTTTTTAAAGTGCTTAGCACAGTGCTTGGCACCTAGTAATAAATGCCTTTTTCTCTTCCCTCTCTGTGATCTTGATTTGCTTTACTTCTGTTGACATTCTTATTTCATCATCTGTAAGATGTGAGGGTTAGACTAGATGAGTTCTAATGCCTATTCTGGCCCTAAGTTCTATGACACTATGATCAATTCATCTTGTCCTTTCTATTCACATTGTCAACATTCTTGTCACCATCTAACACTATAGTATTTCAGTGCTTTCCAAGCTAATCTTACCTTCACTTTTTTCCTCTCTTTCACCCATCCTGTACATTAATGGTGTGAAACTCATATAGAAACAGATACCTGTGGGTCGTATATTGACTTAGAAAATCACAAATTAACACTATCTAAGTTTTATTATATTTAAAAAATTTTGTTAAACATTTCCCAGTTACATTTTAATCTGATTCTGGACACACAGAGACATTTTGCAAGGCCAGGGGGCTATGAGTTTGCCATCACTGACAAATTAATCTTAAAATTTTCTTTCAATTTGTTTCTCCCCTGCTAAAAACAAAAACAAAAATTTAGGAACCCTAGACAGTCCAAAGTCAGCATGGCTTCCAGAGCTGCTCTTAACACTCTGAGCCTGAAACTGATGGAGGGGCAGTCACAGATAGTTGCCACCTCAGGGATGTAGCTTACACTCTCTGAGAAAGGCCTTATAAGCAGAGATTCATCTGTACTGGGAAGCTGACCAAGCATAGCCACAACAAATAGACACCCTGAAGAGGGGAAAAAATAAGCATGGCTCTGTTGACTGTTTTCCCACAGGTCAGTCACCTGGAGAGACAGAAATACATCTTCATCAGGGAAGTCTCCAGCAAATCATTAAAGACACACATTTCCCCAAGCCATGGAGGCTTTTCTGGGTTGGAATAATTGTCTGAGAACAATTGAATCTGCAAAAAGCTTCACAATAGTGATCACTAAAAAACACCCGTTATTCTTCTTTCTTAAATTTCCCAATACCTGCCTATTTCCAACACCCACATTTGCTCTAGCCAAGGTACTTACTTACACAATCATTACTACCTCTGGCCATGGTGCTGACTTTGGCTTTCAAGAGCTCCAAAATCTGGTTGCAAGCTGCATTTCCACTCTTATTTCCTGTAATTGCCTTACATAATTGGCTCTTCTCTAGCCTGCCCAATTTATTCACTATACTCCAGACACATGGGACACATTTGTGATTCTTTGTCTCTACTAATGCTGTTTCTCCTGCCAGGAAGACACCCACCCATACAGGCTCTTGATTTCCTCTCACAAACAAACAAACTCATTCTATGGCCCAGTTCAAACTAAATTTGGAGTCAAGTTCCCATATGCCAATCTTGGGTTTGCTATTTACTACCTGTTTGATATTGGGCATCACCTTTTCTCTCTTGTCCTAAAAAGTGCTGAAATTAGTTTCAGAGTACATGGGTTCAGATTCTTAGCTTTACCACTCACTACCTGTGTCATCTTGGACAAGATATGTTCACTTGCTATTCTATCAGTTTGCTGATCTTTTAAATGAGAGGGCTGCACTAGATGACCTCTGAGGTCCTTTCCAATTCTATAATACTATTATCTATCTTACTTTTGATAAGATGAAGGGGTTGGATGACCTCTAAGATCCCTGTTGCTTGTATATTCTATGACCTTATAATTCTTACCTTTTCCATGAACTCTTCCCTGATCATTGTGACCTGTCATGAGCTTGCCTCTGAACCCCTCCCTACCGCCCCCACCCCCCAATTTGGGGCCTATAGTTGCTCATTTATTACTTATTATATACTGCCTTGTTTTCTTGGTTACCATATCTATTTTCTATTCTCACCTATATTTTAACCATTAAAGGCCAGGGATAGTAGCTTATGTGGTTTTTTTTTTTTTATTCTTCTCCCATAGCAATTAGCACAGCATCTCACTCATAGTATCTACTTAATAAATTGCTTTTAACAGGATCAAGAATGGAAGTCTCTCCCAAAATATTGGTTCAAATCCCTCCTTGGACAATTGTTAACTATATGACAGCAGGGAAATCACTTCAGTTAGTCAACTTGCATCTATCAAATGCATATCATGTGCCAGGAACCATGCTAAGTGCTATGGATACAAAGGCAAACTACCACAGCAGCAGTGACATCATCTACAACAACAGGCCCTGTTTCCAAAGAACTCACAGTCTAGTGAGAGAGGCAACATGCAAACAATTACATCCACACACACACACACGTGTACATATGATATGTGTATATATTTGGAGTAGTCTCAGAAGGAAGACACAAAGATCAAGGAGGATTGGGAAGGTTTTCTTATAGAATGTTAGATTTTAGCTGAGATTTGAATGAAGCTAGGGGGGCTAGAAGATGGAGACAGGAAGGGAGAGCCTCAGTTTTCTCATCTGGAAAATGGAGATAATCATGCCTGTTCTACTTCCCTCAAAGTTGTGGGACTCAAATGAGGTAAATAACAACAATAATAACTAAGGTTTATATAGTACTTTAAGATTCTCAAAGTATTTTACAAGTTTTATCTCATTTTATATCCACAAAAATCCAGGCAGGCAGGTACTATTATATCCACTTTACAGACAAGGAAACTGAGGCAAACAGAGGTTAAGAGACTTGTCCAGTTGGGGTCTACATAGCTAGTATCTGAGACCACATTTGAACTCAGGTCTTCCTAATCTCAGGCTCAGTGCCCTATTCACTACACTATGTAGTTCATCTATAGTTGATCAATATAAAATTCTTGGCCAATTTTAAGACACCATATAAATGCCAATTATAACTGATATAACTGAGAATAGTAGATAGAACACTGGACTTGGAGGTAGACAGACCAAAGTTAAAATCCTGCATCAGACACTTACTAGTTGTGTGGCCCTGGGCCATGTAACCTCTCAAAGTTTTTTCCTCATTTATAAAATGAGTATAATAATGACACCTACTTCCCCATGTTCTTGGGGAATCAAATGAGATAACATATGATAAAGCCTTTGGCAAAACTTAAAGCTGTACATAAGTGTCAGTTATTATTTTTACGGTTCACATAAATCTTGTTTCCTAGGACTGAGTGGGTCTTCCACAGGAGGATGCTAGCCACAGTTCATCCCACCGTCATCCCACCTGAATCTATGCTGAGATTCAGGATGCAGAAATTGTAATGCTGAGCACTACAACATCCTATAACCATTTAAGAGCTGAGAGCTTTAAGTTTCTGCTAGGGAAATGTAGAGAAGTCCCACTTGAAGGTGAGATCCTCAAGGATGCTATTCTTAATAGCAAAGAAGAGATAGAATTATTACCTCCTAGGCAGACCCAATGACTCTATTTTTCCCCTTTAGGCTAACTGAGAATAGAGTTTTGGGAAAAAAGTTTTGAATACTTCCTTTCCCTCTTTCCCGGCTTATCACTACAGGTATCTCACTTTAGGTAACAACTATTGTTCTAAAAAAAGTGGAATGTTGTAAATATCAGTAAGGCAAAGACTGTCCTGAAGCAGTGTGGATTTAGGATGGAGAACTGACTTCCAAGCCATGAAGACCTGAGCTCTGGTCCTATTTCCTACTCATACTTGCTTTGTGATCCTGGGCACATCCCTTAACTTTTCAGGGCTTCAAGACCATAAATTATAGAGAAGGTGCGGACCTACACTGGTAGAAAGAATTTCTTCATTTAGGAATTCCCTATGTCAATGAAGTCACAGGTCTGGAATCTTTCTCTAAAGGTTATTTTACCATTGATTTATGTTCTCTTTTTAGGGAGATGTTTCCCCTGAAGAAAACAAAAACAATAAACATTACAATTTATGACTAAGGAAAAGGTTAATTTGGTGGTCGGTCCCATGGCATTCTGGATATGCCACAGTATAAAAAAGCAACCTATTCTTATTATCATTGTCTTGCACCAGCTTCAGAGTTTTAGGTCATGGTGGAACTACTCTGCATCAAAAATTTCTCTTCCACAATTGATTCTTCTCTTCACTCTATACGTTCTCTGAATCATAGGAACTTCTCTTACATAGAGGAGATTCCTAAGTCCTATATTCCAGAATTTAGTTTTTCCCCCTTTTTCTGGATGTTTTTGAATTGACATTCATTGTTTTTTCATGCCTATTCATCCCAATCAGCTTCTCAGGAGGGACAGCACAAAAGAAACTCAGAAATAATATAACTTTAATTAAGTAAAGTGTTTGCCCTTAGAAACACTTGTCTCTTCTCTTAGTAAAGAGGGCTGGGAGACTTAAAAGGGGGAAATATGGAGGCCAAAAGCCTAAATGCAGCCCTAAGCAGCCAGATTCCTTTCCTTCTGGCCCCACTTTGGTCCCTCTGGGTTTCTGTAGGTAAGACATTGCCAAGTTCTTCAGATCTCCTACTTTTGGAATCTTTTTATTTCTTTTCTCTTCCTACCACTGTTTTCCATCCTCTAATCTTATAATGGTAGAACCTAAGAGAGGGAGAAGGTGTCTTCTTTTCCATTTTCCCACAAGATGGAATATTATTCTAGCCCCTAGACTTTTTCATCTCTCTGTCTTAGGTTTGGCTCTTTCATCATTGTAGGCTAGTCAATAAACATTTGTTAAGTGCCTACTTTGTGCCAGGTCCTATGCCAAGCATTGAGGATACAAAGAAAGATACATTCCCTGCTCTCAAGAAATTTACAGATTAATGGGGGAGATAACATCCAAACAACTATTTACAAGCAAGCTATATACACATTTAAAAAAAATATTTTTATGGTGATTCTCTACTTCCACCCCTAACTGTTCTTGATGCTGAGACTAAACCAGAGAAGTCGGGGATTAATAGAAGTAGTAAGGAAGGTTTGCCAGGCAGCTAAGTGGCACAATGGATAGAGAGCTGGAATACCTGAATTCAAATCTGGCCTCAGACATTTACTAGATGTGTCACCTCGGGCAAGTCATTTAACCCTGTTTGCCTCAGTTTCCTCTTGAGCTGGAGAAGAAAATGTCAAACCACTCCAGTATCTTTGCCAAAAAAACCCATATGGGGTCACAAAAGAGTTGGACACACCTGAAAAACAACTCAACAAATAGAAGGTTTATATTTATTGTTAATAGAATTTATCAGCAATACCAGGCACTGCCAGTGGGTGTTGCCATTTGACACACAATGAGAATTCCTTAGGTTCAAGCCTGATGTAAAACAATCCAGTCCCTAACTTTATCAATTATGTAAATTTGACATCCTGTATTATTGAGCTCTAGCTTAATATGTACTCTAAGGATTACTTCCAGGCACAATGGGTCTACTGCTTCTCTGCAGAGCACATTTCCTCTCATTTTCAGCTGCCCTTGTCTCACCCACAGGAAGAAAAGGTTTCACATCCCAGCAATAGTTTTAACCTTATGCTACCTTCTGTTCAATATTATTGGAATGTTGAGTTTGCTTTCCATTGCTTAGTCCTGGATACTGTGGCACAGATACAGATGAATTAGTGACAGGAGACAGCTGTAAGTAGAAATGGCCTTCTTTACCTGTAACCGCATCATGTCCTCATTGCTATTAACTAAAGTGAACTAAAGTGTAGCTGATGTGCATATAGCAGTAGGCTTCTTACATTTATGAATTAACTCAACAGTCTTGATCATTATTGTTTCCTACTTAGGGCAAAGAGGCATCAAGCGTACAGAAAGCTGGTCTTGGAGTCAAGGAAACCTGGGTTCAAGTCCTGCTTCTGACAGTGCTTATGTAACCCTGGGAAGTCACTTAATCTGTCAGTGCTCCAGTCAGTTCTCTGAGACTATAAATAGCAGGAGGGTACCAACTTGCATCGGTAGAAGGGGTTTCTTCATCCATGCCAGTGAAACCATGGGTACGGTTTCACTGAGTCCTGTCTTATTTAGGACAACTGAATATTCAGTTCATCCCAGGGTGCAGAGGAACAAATGCTGGACCAGAAGTCAGAAGATCTGCAATTCTAATATTGCTTTTTTCCATTTCTACAGATATTTATTAAGCATTTACTATTTTAAGGGGCTGTAGGGGTGCTACATACACAAAGATGAAAGTTGACACATTTTCTGAAATCAAGGAGATAAGTATAATAGAAGGTAGAGAGTTAAGGAGGAAAAGAGGAGAGAAGGAAAGTGCTCTAGCAAGATCTCATGAAGGAAAGAACACTTTAAGCTGTGGGGATTAGGGATCAGGGACTGTTTCATGGAAAGCTTAATGGATTCAATTACCACATGTACACAAATGACTTTGACACACACACATATATGTGTATATATCCATCCCTAATAATTCTCTTTAACTCTAGTCCCATATGGCTAGGCTTATGGCTCGATATTTCCACTTGGATGTCTCATTAACACCTGAAATTCAACACACCCAAAACAGAATTTGCTATTCTTCTCCCCAAACCCACACACTCTCAAGATTTCCCTATTTCTACTGAAGTTGTCACCATCCTCTTAGTTACTGAGATTCACAAGAAAGGAGTTGTCCTTGAATCTTCCCTTTCCCTCATTCCTCAGAATCAATCACTTGTAAGTCTTGTCGGTTCCACATAGACAATCTTATATATCCATCCCCTTCTCTTTACACACACATACACACACACACGCACACACACACACACACACACACACCTCACAGTACTAACCTCCTAAATGGTTTCTCTGCTTTTAGCTTCAACCCCATCCAACACATTCTTTATATAACTCTTCCCAAGTAACTTATCTAGCCATATCATTGCCCTGTCCAAAGATCTTTAGTGGCTTCCCACTTTCTATAGACAAACTGAGACCTGTTAAAGATCTTAGATTGAAAAGGCCAAGGTCCCCTACTGCATCCTGGGTCATTTCCAGGTGTCCTGGTCCATATTTGGCTACTGGACCCAGATGGATCTGGAGGATAAAATAAGCCTGGTGACTGCATAACCCTCCCTCACTTAAATCCAATTCACTTGCATTTCATGGCATCACCAAATTGATGTCATGGTCCTCTTAGACAATGAGGGACAAATAGCAACAGCAGCAACTTTCTATAGGATAAAATACATATCCTCAGCCTAACATTTAAGGCCCTTCACAAACTGGCCCCTTTTTTACCAACCTTACTTCAAACTATTCCCTTTATACTTTCTCTATTTCAGCAAAACTAGACTACTAGAAGTTTTTCAAACTTGACACTCCATCTTTTAAGCTCATGCATTAGCATAAGCTATTCCCCAAATGTAGAAAATACTCTTTTCTTATCTCCACCTCTCAGAATCCTTAACTTTCTTCAAGACTCAGCTCAGGGGTCACTGCCTCAGTGAATATTTACCAATTTCTCTAGCAATCGTGTTTCCTCTCTAGATTTACTTTGTATTGCAATTATTTTTTGTTTATACTCCCAATAGACTATAAGTTCCTTGAGGGAAGGACTTGTTTTGTTTTTGTTTTTTAAGTGGATGAAGACTGCTTATTGTCTGGACTGTGGCATGTTGTTAAGTGGACCACCTGTAGTTTGTCCATCAGTATGTGTGTTTTAGCGAGTATGTATATATGTATGCATATGAAAATATTTCTTTGTTTTGTTGTTTAGTCATTCAGTCATGTCCAATTCTTCATGATCCTATAGCATGGCTGGCACTTCTGTTCTCCACTGTCTCTTGAAGTCTGTCCAAGTTCATGCTTGTTTTCATGACAGTGTCTATCTATCTCATTCTCTGTTTTCCCCTTTTCCTTTTGCTTTCAATCTTTTCCAACATCAGGGTCTTTTCCAATGAGTCCCCTCTCCTCATCATATGGCTAAAGTATTTAAGCTTTAGCTTCAGTGTTTGACTTTCCAGTGAATAGCCTGAATTAATTTCTTTAAGTATTGACTGATTTGATCTTCTTGCTGTCCAAAGGACTCTTAAAAGTCTTCAACAGCAATACTATTCAAAAGCATCAGTTCTGCACTGCTCAGATTTCCTCACAATCCACCTCTCACAGGTATACATTGCTACTGGAAAAACCATGACTTTGACTTACATGAACCTTTGTCAGCAAGGTGAAGTCTCTGCTTTTTAGTACGCTGTCCATATTTGCCATAGTATTTGCATACTATGTATATACACACAAATATATATGCATGCATACATGCATATAATTGATATGTATAATATATATTCATATATATGTGTATATATGTACATATATACAATGTATATTGAACAGACACTGCAAGTGGACAAGTTGGACACAGCATTAAACAGGAAGAGGAGAAGACTGGATTTTAAAAAATAGAATCTATAATTTCATTGGCATAGGGAATGTCTAAAAAGGGAATTCTTTTTTACCAATGTAGAACAACACCTGCTCTGCAACTAAGGTGTGCTAGGTGTTGGGCACACAAAGCCCTAGAGACAATGAGGGTCACTGAGAAATTTTGATTGATTTTGATTGATTTACACAATTAGAAATGGAATTTGAGCCTTGGATATTCTAACTCTAAGGACAGCTCTTTGTCTGGAATACCATTCTCTGGGCAATTGGGGAATTTAAAAATTCTTTTAATGTTTCAAAGTTGCTCCATGAACCAAAGGTTTATCTTCTCTTAGAACCAATATTCTTCAAGTGTTATTATATGGCTGCAAGCCATGGAACATTATAGTTTCTGAAACTGAAATTGAGGATTGCCTAAAGGGTAATCAAGATATAAATAGGGTGTGTGAGCAGGCTGTAAAACATTGCAAACAAGTAATTATGAAAGTTAGTAGTGCAAAGAACATTGTCCTTTATGGTTTGATACAATGGTGAGAGAAGGAAAAACCATTAAGATAGCCCACCTATCATTGGTATCCTTGTGATGTCAAAAGAAAATAAGGAAAAGCCATAAATGAACTCCCAAAGAAAAAATTCTAGGATCAGATGGATTTATAAGTTAATCCTACCA
>CM053582.1:435261131-435322913 GCA_028627135.1 Pseudochirops cupreus
AAGCAAAGATATCCATTATCACCATCACTATTCAATATTGTGCTAGGAATACTAACTATAGTAATAAGAGAAGAAAAAAATGAAGGAATAAGCATAAGTAATGAGGATAAAATTATCATTTTAGTTTACTTAAGTGATTTATTTAAAGAATAATAGAGAGTTAACTAAAAAAATACGTGAGACAAACCTTTTGACAAAGTACAAAATAGACCCAAATACAACTTCAGCAAAACTTCAGAATATAAAAGAAGCCCCCATAAATCATCAGTATTTCTGTATATTACCAACAAATTCCAGCAGAAAGAGACAGAAGGAAAAATTCCCTTTAAAGTAAATGCAAACAGTATAAAGTACTTGGGAATCTGCCTGCTAAGAGACTCACGGGAACTGTATGAACATACAAACCCATCCTTATACAAAAAAAGACTGGTCCAAATAATTGGAGAAATATTAATTGCTCATGGGTTAACTGAGCTAATATAATAAAATGACAATATTACCTAAATTAATTTGCTTATTCAGTGCTGCAACAATCAAACTATCAAAAGGTAGCTTTATAGAGTTAGAAAAAGTAATAGCAAAATTCCTAAAACAAAAGGTCCAGAATATAAAGGGAATTAGCAAGAAAAAACTGGGAAGGGGGCCTGGTGGTTTCAGATCTTAAATTACACTATAAAGCTATAATTATCAAACTAATTTGCTGCTAGATAAAAAGAGAGGTCAATTAGGGGATTAGATTAGCAAGCATGCACAGTAGCTTCGTGTTTGACAAACCCAAGGATCCCAGCTACTGGAGCAAGAACTTACATTCAGCAAAAGCTATTGAGAGAACTTCAGAGGAGCCTGGCGGAAATTAGGTTTAGACCAACATCTCCCATGATTTACTAAGATGAACTCCAGATGGTTACACGGCACATAAAATGCAACATGATGAAAAAATTAGAAGAGCATACAAGAAATTAACATGTCAGATCTGTGAATAGAGGAAGAGTTCCTAAGAGAGAGAAAGAAGTTCACAGGAGGTAAAATAGGCAATTTTGATTTTATAAAATTAAAGAGATTTTGTAAAACAAAATCAATGCATCTAAAATTAGAAGAGAATCAGGAGCTTGGGAAAAATTTTGCAGCAAGTTTCTCTGCTAAAAGTCACATTTCCAAGATATATCAGGAACTGATTCATATCAGTGTTCAGAAGAACAAATCAAACTACCCACTGCCATGTGAAAAAAATGCTCTAAATCATTAATAATTAGAGAAATGCAAATTAGGAAAATTTTGAGGTGTCAGTTTACTCATTTGGTGGGCAAAGTTTGAAAAAAAGGGAATAGGACAAAATCTGGAGGGACTGTGGGAAAACAGGCACATTAATGCTCTGTCGGTGGAGCTGTGAATTGGTCCAGTCATTCTGGAAAGCAATTTGGAACTACATCCCCAAAGCTGTAAAACTGTTAATATCCTTTGATCCAGTAATATTGCTACTAGCTATATACTCAAAAAGACCAAAGAAAGAGGAGAATGAACCACATAAACAAAAATATTAATAGCAGTTATTTTCATAGTGGTGAAGAATTATAAACGGAGAGAGTGACCACCAGCTGGGGAACGGCCGAACAAGCTATGGTCTGTGAACGCAGAGGCATGCTAATTACGCCGTAAGAAATGATGGAGAGGGTTTCAGAAAAACCCTAGGAAGAATTGTAAGTGAAGAAAGCAGAACCAGGAGAATAATTTATACAACAACAACAACAACATTGGAAGATGCCGGTTTTGAAAGACTTAGAAACTCGTATGAATGCCGTGACCAGTCACAGTTCCAGAGGACTCTGAAGACACACGGCATCCACCTCCAGTGAGAGGTGCAGAGCGCAGACTGAAATGTGTTTTCTTCTCTTTTTGGACAAGGCTCATTCTGGAATTTGTTTTACTTGTTACTGCGTATTTGTAATGAGTTTTGTTTTTCTTACCCACTCAATGGGTGGGGAAGGGGGAGACAGAAGGAGGCTAATTCAGATACAATTGAATTCAGAAAGTAGAGAAAATCAGGAAAGTTGGACAAGGAGGGTTGCAATTGCATCTTTGAACAAGAATGTTCACAATAATAAGGTCAAAGATGTATTTATGTATCCCTAAAGCATAACACAGTGCCTTGCACATAGAAGGCATTTAGCCTATGTTTGTTTAGTTGAACTAAATTGAATTGAGGAGGTGGCACTTGCCAGCATAGATTATGATAAGCACAGGGTAATGGGAGACTCCATCTTTAACTTCTCAAGACTTTCCAAAGCCATTCCCAGTTGTTCTTCTCTGGGAAAGATGAGGCCTGATACAATACTTTCATAGTTAAGGAGAATTTTCCATTTCCTTATAGGAAGAACACATTGCATTTCTTGTGGGAGGTTAAAGGCACAGACTTAATGTGTCCTAATAAGCTGGGGTTAAAAGCAAGATTTTCTCTTTTGCCCGGGGGGCCCAGTAGGCAAGAGGAAGAAGGAAAAGGAGTGCTTACCGTTATCACCTTTAAAGCGGCTGGTAACATCACGAATTTGCTGATAGTGCCTACCACTTCACCATGGAGCACATCTAGCTCTGGATGAACAAAGAAGACTCCATCTAGCTGTTTCACAAATCCTTCAGTCACCAACACATTCTGTTGGAGGAGGGAAAAGAGATGGGGCATAGATCACAGAAAAGCACTGTAGGAAAAGAAGCTCTGGTTCAGGTATAAGCTCTTATCCCAACTTTGATCATTGGTTTGGTATTCTAATACATTAGTGTCCTATACTGAAATATATTGTTTATTACTACCAATTACCATCACAACCATATGGTGCTGTATTGTACTGTCATCCTATTTGTACTCCTGAAGTGTGTGTGTGTGTGTGTGTGTGTGTGTGTGTGTGTGTGTGTGTGTGTGTACGATATAGGAAGTAATGTCCTAACAATGATGTTTTAGCAAACATATAGGAACTTGCTGTATTCAAGCTCACATCCTCTTCCTCAGCTTCAGTATGGCCGGGTGGTAACATGGAGTTGTTAATGGTCATAAGCTCCAGCAGATGCCACCAAGTTGTGTGTGTGTGTGTATGTAAACACACACACATATACATACACATATGTGTATCTCCAGCTATCTATCTATCCATCTTTCTTTCTTTCTTTTTCTTCCTTCCTTCCTTTCTTCCTTCTTTCCTTTCTTTTTCTTTCTTTCTTTCTTTCTTTCTTTCTTTCTTTCTTTCTTTCTTTCTTTCTTTCTTTGCATGCATCTATCTATCTATCTATCTATCTATCTATCTATCTATCTATCTATCTATGTCTTCCTCTGTTGGAATGTAAGCTTCTTGAGAGCAGGGAGTGTCTCTTTCACTACTTTTGTATTTGTGTTCCTAGTGCCCAGCATGGCGTCTAGCTGATAGTTGAAGCTTAGTAAATGCCTTTTCACGTATTCATGTAGTGGAAAAGCCTGAATTCAAGTGGAACATGAAGGGAATAAGCATTTATGTAGTGCTTACTATGTTGTCAGCTGTTGTGCTAAGCACTTTAAAAATGTTATCTCATTTTATCCTTACAACAACTCATGAAGTAGGTGCCATTATTATACCCATTTTACAGAGAAGGAAAATGAGACAAACAGAAGTTTATTGACTTGCCCTGGGTCACATAGCTAATACGCATCTGAGGGCAAATTTGTACTCAGGTCTTCCTGACTCCAGGCCTGATGCTCTATTCACTGTACCACCTAACTGCCTCTATATGATCAGTGTGACCTTGGGCTAGTCGTATGACTTCTCTAAACCGGTTTTCTAATTTGCAAAATGGTGGGTGTAAGAACTTGGAAACACATAATCAAGACAAACTTCAATGAAGAAAAGAAGTAAAAGACACAATCAGGAAAATATGCATGCTACAAAAAACTGAGTATGGCCATATTGTGAGAGTAAAGGATGACAGGTAAATGGTATCCTCTGGATGTTGGAAGTAAGTAAAGGAGGCCTCCAGGACATTGGCTAGATCTTCTCTGGCAAACTGATGTGAGAAAATAATCAGGCTAGGCAGATATGGGTGGGTTGCAATCAGCATTATTGGAGTGCACGTCTATGGATCACAGAAATGTTCTAGGTACTTGAGTAAATTGGGATGGAGTAGTATCATGATGTAGAGGATAAAGGGCTGTCTTCAGAGTCAGGAAGATCAGGGTCACCTGTGCTGACTGTGTGATCCTGGGAAAGTCAAATGACCTCTCAGTGTCTAAGTCAACTCTCTGAGACTCAATAGTTTTGGATCTGTACTGGTAGAGGGAGTTTCCTTGCTAGCAGTTCCCTTTGTTAATTAAATCAGAGGTCCGGCCCCTCCCAATGCACAGTGACATTTAAATCCAAGATGGCTAGAGGACTGGATCAAGTGTCAAGAGATCTGAGTTCACACTACCAAGTTGTAAGACTCTGAGCAAATCCATTGACTTCTCTGGGTCCCCTTTACCTTATCTGTAAATACTGATAGCTACTTTGCTTACTTTAGCAGATTGGTATAGGGTCAATTAAGAAGATATACCTAAAATTGTTTTGGAAAAAAAAGTGGGGAGCCCTGCATTGTTCTTCAAATCCCATTATGTAGGCAACTACCTATCTGTCAATATGTTAGCCAGGGCTGGTAGGGTCACCTACTGAGATGTCGATCTCCTCCAACCTGCTTTTGGGGTTCCTCTTGACAGACAAGACAAGTGCCAGTGCCCCATCCACAGTCACAGGATTTTGGGACATCTGTAGGAGAAATGAAACAGTAGAAGGCTGAAGTTAGGTAGAGATTCATCATTCATTCATCTAACGAACTTTTATTAAAATATAATATGGTTTAGAATGAGAAAAGTGAATAGGAAATGTCAAACAGAATCATGAGAGATTGAGAAGTGAGAGAATCCTCTCTAGCCGGGGCGGGGGGTGGGGGTGGGGGGAAATCATTGAAGACTTAATGAAGGAGGCAGCTCTTGAAATAGATCTTAAAGGAAAGGTTTTCAAAAGACTGACATGAAATGTGTGTAAGTATCGGACATAAGATAGGGTGAATGCAAAGACTCAGCAGAGGGCAAGATGAAGATGAGGAACAGCTCATAGTCCAGTTTGGCTGGAGTGTAGAGTGCATGAAGGGGAAAATGCTGAAAAAGTGGTTACATTGATCTGGTCTCCTTAGCTATGGATGTCTTTTCAGGGCTAGGCTCATTTGGTTTAGCCTGTGGTAACTACTTTTTCATCATTAGGGAACTGTCTCTTTTGTATACGGACATTTTGGTTGTTGAAAAAGGTGACAAAAAGAGCATTTGTGAAGGGAATACTGATAAAAATCAACTTGAGAAGAAACACAGTCCCTTCAATAAAAATACTTCAGGAGCAATAGACTGTTCTGAAGACCTGAGAAAAAACTCTTCAGGTGAATGCATTTAGAGAACCTCTTTGAAGACAGAGCACTGAGTGATTTAAAGATGGCTGCAAGGAATTGTGGTCCATTGGATCATTTTTTATTGCTGTTCAGTCATTTTAGTCATGTCTTACTGTTCATGATTCCATTTGAGGTTCTCTTGGCAAAGATATTGCCATTTCCTTCTCCAGTTCATTTTATAGATGAGGAAACTGAGGCAAAGAGGGTTAAGTGACTTGCTCAGGGTCACACAGTTAGTCAAGTGTCTGAGGTGAGATTTAAATTCAGGTAGATGAGTCTTCTTGACTCTAAGCTCAGAACTCTATCCACTGTGCCCTTCCATTGTCTCATTTACATATGGACTATTTTCAAAGTTTTAAAGGTTGTAACTGAGAAATTAGGGACATTGGGGACTGCTGTTTTTGTTTTTAGCAGGGGTTACATTATATAATTAAATAAGCATTCCTGGAGGTACATGTAGCAGAAAGATGAGTTTCACATCAGAAGTTAGAGACTGGTCACTGCTTATGAGGAAGCCCGGATTGGAAGTATTATAAATCAATGGAGAAGAGGTAGGAAATTACCAGATGAAGACAGAAGCAGGTGAAAAAGTTCATCACAGAAGGCATTTGCAATGGAAGCCACTGAAAATATAGAAGGTAACAAGAACTGAAGTGATACAGTCTTTGCAGTTGTTTTTCCAGGAGCCATTCTGATTGGAAGAAAAACATTACTTTACTGAGAGCTGACTGGCTATAGAAAGAATGAGCTAGCTGAGAATGCTGACTGAAGCCAAACAGGCTCTGTAGTTGCTGGAATATGATTAGAGAGCTGAATCTTGCTGCAGTATGGAAAGCTGTCTGAATTTATTGTTCTCTAGAATTGCTTACAACCTGAAAGAGGGGAAACTTATTAGGGGTGCCTCTGTTTACTTTGACTGCCCTCTGTAGCTAAAGGCAGGGGGCAGGGGGAGAAGAGAAAGGGAAAGAGGCTTTGTTGCTGTTTTGATTGTAGCTGATATATTTTTGCTAAAAGAACCCGACACTTTCTCAACATCATAACAAGGGTGACTGTACGCTAAAAGTGTTTGATGCTGCTTCAAAAACCCCAAAGTAACAGAAAAGCAGACTTGACCAACAGAAGAACTATGAGGAATAGAAGGAGGCAAACAGCAAAGAAGCAGTTTTGTCCAGCAAGTGATACATGGTACAGACTATTCTCTAAAGAGATAAAGGACATTAGGATTTGCCGTCCAGAATCATGAGTTATCTGGGCACATGGATTTCCCTGCTCATATGCTGCTCTGCTAGGTTTTGTATGGGCATTTCTGGCATTGTATGCCATTGGTGGGACAGTATGTCCCAAATTTATAACTATATTGTTATATTTTAATTATTCCTACTTTTGCCCATTATCAACTAAAGGTAATACTTATTCTGGCTCACCTTCTTTTGAGTAAATTTTGCTATTATAATTGCTTTGGTCTTTTCTTGAGTAAAGGTTATGTTTATTCTCCTCTTGCCTTAGTAACTATTTTATTTTTGAGACAATGGTCTCATTGTGAATGGTTTTGTATAAATAAGAAGCACACCAGTGGGGCCTTAGGAGTTACAGTGGTGAGTCCTAGGAATGTATCTTCCTTATGTGGGGCTTGTCCCTGAAAGTCCGAGTTGTAGAAGTATGGTTGAGAATATGATCAGTCCCACCCTTCTATAGGAAAACCCTCACACTTCTCAGTGTGAAGCCAGACTGGGGAGAGTGAACCAGCCCACAGAAAGAGAAAAAGAGGGAGAGGGAGGGAGAGAGACAGAGAGCACAACTTTCATGGAACATCACATCTTTGGGGGAGGCATTGACATCACAAGAGTGATGACTTAACCTGTACATGTGGGTAAAATAGCTCTTATCTGTCCATTGATACAATTTCATGCCCTAGGTCAGGTAAAATTATTCCAGTTGGGCTAATCTCCTAGCCCCAGGTCTATACTGGCTATCCAGTCTGATAGTAATTTTATAATTTACTAAATTCTAACTTCTAACCAGGGGGTCTCATTCTCCCCTCTCATCTCTTCCCTTACCTTTCATCTTTTCCTAGCAGTCAAAAAAGCTTACATATTATGAATTAGCATCCACAAGACAAGCCACTTACATGGATGGCACAGTTGAATTTTTTTTTTATGGCAAAGAAGCATTTGTACCCTCCCCAGTAAAAAACAGTCCAGCACCCAAATGTCGAAACTTGAGCCTGAGCTCTCTTCCGTGCTATGCTCTCTCATGCGTGGGACGAGCCACATCAGATGAAACTCAAGTATGCATTAGCTAGCAGAGTCTGGGGTTGAATTTCCTCACAGGCATGTTGTTCTTACAGTGACTTGTCTGACTAGACCCAAGTCCTTAGCTCACTCCTGTAAGAATCGCATGAACAAGCAAGGAGAGGCTCCTTAGAGCTCTTCATTCTCTGGGGAACCATAAAAATGCTACAGATACAACATTCCCCCTTTCTGGTTGTATCAAAAACCAGAAGTCACACAAAAATTCACACAAGAGTTAGGGGACTCAATTCTGCTGTTAACCAGTGCATAGAAGGTAGAATTCCTTGACTCTAGCTTAGCCTGTGATCCATGAAATACATCACAATAATGCTATAGCTGCTTGGGCGTGCCTAGAAACAATGCAGTCAGTTTGACATTCCCTGGCAGTGATGAGATTCTGTCACAGATTTCTCAGCGCTTAACATGTTTCTGTAATTAGACCCCTCAGGTGGAAATTACAGACACCTGCCCAAAAGGCAGTAGCATGCACTTGCTTCCCAGCACTAACAAAGGCAAACTCTTCAGTGGCATGCCACTAGGAAGGAGTGGTCTGGAGTTTGCATCAGGGTGCCAAATTTAGCAGAACTTGCAGTCCATAAGTGCCACAGAAATAACAAAGCTTACTTAGCACCTACTTGACATTAATAATTAGTCAAAATAATAATAGCTGCAATTGTGAGATGACATGCTGGACTGAGTTCCTTCCTCTCTTCCTTTGACTGACCTCCTTAGTAGCAGCTTTCAGTCTATGCCTCAGGGTTTCTGTCTCATTTGCTTCTCTCCCCTCCAATCTAGTGTACGTTTTCTGTTATTTGTCCTGGGTATGATTGGTGGCATTTTCCCCAAGGGCAAACATTTCTCCTTAATGGCTTTGCTCCGTGGATTGTGAGGCATATCTAACCTTGACCTTTCTGAAGCTATATCACAGATATCACTGATTTCTAGTTAATGACCTCAGATTCCATTTATTTGTGCCCATTGATACCCAATGGTCCAAGTCTAGTTCAGACAATTTTACCTTTAAAATTCTGAGGGTTTCATTGAACTCTAGTCCCTTGCCCAACTTGATGGCTCCTTCATTGTTCAGGTGGTTGCTGCTGATATTCAGGTAGGTCAGAGTAGAGTTGACTCTGAGGGCATCCCCCATGGCCTGAGCCCCTTCATTACCAAAGCCATTCCAAGAAATGTCCAAAGTCTTCAGTGTAATATTGACCTCCAGAGAAAGGGCAGAATAGCATAGGAATAAAGGCTGTATATAACACATCAATTGTTGAGTACTGATTTACATTCCCTTCTCTATAACCATCAACCCCACTTCAGTAAGATCCTATAGTAACCAGAGGGACAGAACCAGGAAGAATTTGCCTTCTCTGGTTACATCCTTCTTATGTCCAGGCTCTTAAGTATCTGGATTCCTAACTATGAGCTTAGCCAGTCCATGATGGTTGCTGTGAATTGCTTTTCTGAGACTGCCTCAACATCATTGCCTGGGCCTCCATCAGACTGAGTTTTCCTTCATCAGGGATGTATTTCTAATACATGAGGATTTGAACTAAATGGCAAATGTACTTACCTACCATTTATATCTTTACTGTTTATCTGAGAAACAGCATGCTGATAGAGACTGATAGAGCACACCAGGGAAGGAAATGCATTGGAACAACAGAGATGAGAAGAGAGCAGATATGGCAACTTGACTTCAGAGAGGGCCACAGGATTTCTGCCCTCACAGAGGTTGCTTGCAAATACATATTTAACTGGAAGGTTTGATCCAGTGCTTTGCCATTGTATGGGAGAATGGACTATTACAATTTTTCAGGGATACAGAGCATTATAGTATAAGTTGAAAAGGAAAGGGGGAAAGGACATGCCTTCTTTCTACCAGTGTCTGTGTATTCTGTTGGTGTACTGATCTCCAACAGGAGGAAGCCAAGGCATTGAGTGGCTTGTGAATTTATCCCTCAGGGTACTTTGTGTGTCTGTGGCCAAGCTTATTTGCTGCAGCAGAGTCTGGACGCAGTTAACATGGTCAATGAGTGGTCTACAATGACTATGCATTCAAATTGGGTGGAAGCTAAGCATCTGACAGAACTAGGGGACATTATTCCATTCACCAGGGGCTGGGGACACAACAGAGACCTAGTATCATGACAGTTGTCCAGTCTTAGGTACCTGAGGAAAAGAGCAAAGAAAGTGATGATGATGAGGAGGAGGAGGAGGAGGAGGAAAAGATGGAAGAGGAAGAGGAGGAGGGAGGAGGAGGATATGGGAATGGCAGATGCATTGGGTACTTTCCCAGAACCCTACTCACCACCATTTGGGAGAGCACCTTACCCGGAGACTGTTACACAATGACACAGCCCCCTTCAAGTTCAGTTGGTTCCAGCTGAGGTCCAATGTCTGTAGTCCTTCATTGAGGACTAAGGATGAGAACCTATTTTAGCATGAAACGTATCCAAACATTATCACATTTCCAAGTTACCATGCTCTGTATAATAGCATTACCCAGCATATGTCCCAACTGTTCTCCTCCCTTCTCAGAAAATGCATTGTGGCTGAGGTCCAGAACCTTGATTCGGTAATTAGACTGGGAAAAGAAATAGTGGAAAGAAGGTTCTTTTTCTTTTTCTTTCTTTCTTTCTTTTAAAAAAATCTACTTTTACCTTTTATCTACTTAAGGAAAAGGAAAGGACATTACAGGGTGATGTTACAGGGTAATCTCAGATCTTGGTTATTTCTTTCTTAAAAAATATTTTATTTTCCCTCCAATTACATGTAAAAACAATTTAAAAATTCATTTCTTAAAACTTTGATTTCCAAATTTTCTCTCCCCCTCTCCCTTCATTGAGGTGGTATGCAATTCAACATAGGTTATACATGTGCAGTCATGCAAAACACATGTGTACATTAGTCATGTTGCGAAATTGGTCATTCCTTTTTAATGAATGACGGCTGGTAGAAGAATTTAGTGCTTCTAGGGAGGTACTACAGTCTGATTTTATCCAAAGATGGAAGTGAGGGGAGATGATACTATGACTATCTTCCCTGAAACCAGGCCATTGAGACTTACTTAGCAGTTGCCTAGCTCTACCAATAATATTCATGGGTTAGCTTCCATAGATTATTCATTAAATAAACACTGCTTGAATAAAACTCATCCATTCATCCATTCATTGGTTCAGTCAACCAACATTCAAGAAATAAGTAGTGCATCAATGGATGCGCTATACTAGGTGCCAGAGGAGAAAGAAAGATGAGCAAGACACACCTCCCTGTCCTCAAGGACTTCATAATGTAATAGAGTGATCAGACATGTTCACAGATAAATCTAATGGTAGTTAGAAGATGCTAAGTATGTTGGAGGGCTTCAAAGGAAGATGAACTCAATTGGCAAATAGTAGAGCTAGAACTGGAACTTGTCTTCCCCTACAAACCAGTGCTGTTTCTGCTATGCTGTGTTGCCTATGAGACAGCAATGGAGTGGGGACAGGGGGTAGGGTGCCTCTCAGGTGTAGGAGAAGAGGCAGAAGTGTGAGTAACTACCTAAATTTCTTACCGTAAGTGCATTGCAGAACATCTGGGCTGTTTCATCATTGAAGTTATTCCCTGCAATGAAGAAATTGCATGGATGGAATTCATCTGGTCTCTAACTTCCCCCCACTTTCTTCTTCTGGTCTCCTTCCCCAACATTTCTTGTGACCCTTTTTCTATAACACTCCCCACCACCATCATCTCCTGCTCCTGCAAGCAGCTTCCTTATTTCACTGGGAATGACAAAATCAAGAGTTGAGTTGGGGAGTGTAGAAGAGTGATGCTGAAAAAAGAGACAGAAGCAAAATGATTCCAAATGATCAACACTGTCCTTTCATTTCTCTCTCTATCCCTACTTGGGTTATTCTGGGAGGTCTATGGGATGGTGTACCCCTCTCTATCCTTCAAGAGGGCAGCATTAGTTCTACATCTGGGTCCCACCCAAAACCACTGAAAGGTGCTCAGTCTTTGGCTTTTACGACCATAATACTTTATTAGTGTGAAGAAGTGAATTTCCAGTCATTCAGCTGCTAGGTTTGTCTCTGGGATACCAAACAACGTTTGACTGATTCTTTTTCACAACACTGATGGACTTTTGAATGTATGGGGGTGGGAGAGTACTAGGTCTTTCTCTCTCCCCTACTGTTTCAATTTCTTTTTGTGTGTTGTCTTCCTACATTAGGATATAAGTTCCTTTGGAGCAGGGACGTCTTTCTTTTTGCATTTGTATCCCCAGCACTTAGAACAGGGTTTAGCACCTAGTAGATACTTAATCAATGCTTGGCGACTGACTACTGACAAATCGCTTTGTAGCATAGGAGCACAGAGGGCTCAAGAAACTACTCTCTTTTTTCATCCTTTGATTTTCCCCCACACCCTAATCTTGAACTTCACCTGCAAGTTGAATTGACCAGAGTGAAGAAGTATTTTCTAAGAGAAAATCTGCGATAATTTTGGCCCCTGGAGAATCCAATTGATTGTTGGAGATATTCTAAAAGGCAAAACAAAAAAAATCTTTGAGAAAAATATATCAGATTGCCACTTTCACTAACACATGTGATGTGATAGAAAAAAGAGGGCACCACAAGACCTATGTTCTGAGTCTGTTATGTAACCTTGACCAGATCATTTGATTTCTCTGAGCTTCAGTTTAGTCATCTGCAAAAATGATCTTTCCTTCAAATCCTACAATCATATGAAGGTGGTCAGGGTATTTTTTTATCTGAGGTCTCTAAGGAGGAGATGAAAGCTAAGAGAGGCCTGCAGTAATAAAAATGTTTTATTTTTTCAAATGATTTCTCTCTCATTGACTTTGAAAAATTTTTCAACAAGGACATGGACAATGAGATCAAGATGCCCATGAATGGCCCCTGAATTCTGGGCAGGGAATGCTTGTTGGAGTATTCCACTGGAAAACAGGACAAAAGCTCCATAGACTTCCTCTGGTACATCAAGCCCTAACTTAAATATACTCCCTAGAGGAGATGAGTCAATGGTGGGTTACAGTAAGGTTGGAGGCAAGCTCTGGGTTTGGCTGCAACTGCTATGGCCTGCTGTGCATTGGGTTTTGAAGCTTGGGTTCAGATAGAGGGCAAAACTGAAAGGAGGAGAGTGTACCAGTTCTTGAATATAGTAGTTCTCATGCAGCATCTGCATCAGGGTCAAGGCGCCTTCTGCCAGGATCCAATTGTCTTCTAACTCCAGGCGGGTGATACTTGTGTTGGACTTGGGTCACCATGTGAGAAAGAACAAAGAAAAAGAGTCAGTAGCATTGCCCATTCCCCAAGCATAACCACAACTGAACTCTACACTTGAACCTTCTGTTCATATATGATGCAACTTAATAAGAGCATGAACTGCTTTGGGGGAAGGGGGAAGAAATAGGGAACATGTATTCAAATCTCACACTCTCTTTTTGACCTTGGACAATTAATTTTTTACTTCTCTGGGTCTCGGATTCCTCTTCCATAAAATGAGGAGGTTGGATTAGTTAGCCTCTGAGGTCCCTCCCAGCTCTGATCCTCTGAAGCAGCTAGGGTTGTGCCAGACTTGGAGTCAAAAGCCCTAAATTCAAATCCTTTCTCAGATACTTACTCCATGAAATTGGGTAAGTTGTTTAACTTTTTTTGGCTTCAAGTTTCCTCCTCTGTAAAAAGGATTTAGTAATAGCATCTAACTTGAGGATTTGTTGAGAAGATAAAATGAGATAATATATTTAAAGTACTTTGCAAATGTTAAGGCATTACATAAATATTAGCTATTATTATTAGCTACATGAGCTATGAATAATATGGGAGAATCCTCTGGTAATATTTCCATATTATGGCAATAATGGCAATAATATGGTAATATTTTCATATACACAGTATAAGTCTGGTTAGACTTATATGGGATCCTTCATTGAAAAAGATGGCAATATTTGAGGGGGGGGCAGCTATGGATACAGAACATTTCATATACCATTAGATTGTTGACACATTGGTTAGTTGTGCTCAAGTACTTCTAGATACACACACACACACACACACACACACACACACACACACACACTTTTTTGTTCTTTGTGATAAGGAATAGCTTTTAGGGAATGTAAAGGAGAAGAACATATCCTGAAAGGTAGATGAGATAAAAACAAAAATGATCGATCACCCTTTTTTTTAAAGAAAAGATATGAGGAAAATTTGAACAACATTTGAAGAATTTAAAGTGATTAAAAAATAGACGATAAGAACTTGGAAAACAGGCTCAAGGGATTATATCTATTAGTCATTTAATCTGTTTTAGTTTCTTCATTTGTAAAATGTGTATGATTATACTTGTATTTCACATGGTTGTTGTGAGAATCCAGGGAAAAACTGTATATGAAATCTCTATGTAACTAATCGTAAATTTAATCATAAAAAAGCATCAATGGACCCATAATCTCATTGATATGAGCACTCTATCCACCAGTATGGATGGTAACACATCTTTACTTTTCATCCTGCCCGATCCTTGTCTATATCCTCCCACAAAATCTGAGAATCTACCCAAAGCTCTGGAGGCCTTCCTCTAGGTGACCATCCCACTTCTTTTTTCTGGAGAAGCATTTCCTTATGTTACTTCTTGTGTGGAAATTATCATCAGTAATACATGATGGTCTACTCATATCCGCCGTGTGTGTGTGTGTGTGTGTGTGTGTGTGTGTGTGTGTGTGTGTGTGGGTGTGGGTGTGGGTGTGTGGGTGTGTGGGTGTCTCTTGATTAACCCTTCATGGTACCCACAGTTTTGAATATTCAGTGTTCGTGGTATTTCAGGATTTGTAACCAACATATAGTTGCCAGAAAAATCTTTTTTTGGTCCAGATCTTTGCTGTCATTCATGTGGGGATCTCTACCTTTAATGAATGCTAATCAGTAAGTGTTTTGCACTTTTGATCTTAGAGAACAGTCTTAGTGACTTGTGCAGGTTCACTCAATCAGTAAGTGTCAGAGGTGGGATATGAATTTAGGTTATCCTGACTCCAGAGTCAATTCTCTATGCACTCCACCATCCTACCAATCTACCAGGAGAATCTAGATGCTTAAATGATGGTGTGTTGACTCAGAGAATAGCCTGAGATCATTGAAAATGGGTAAAGTTTCTCATATACAATCTAGCTCAATTTCTTCCTCTGCTTTAATTTCGGGACTAGCTTATTTTCAATCTGTAGTGACTCACTAAGATATATGTGTGTGTGTATGTATATATATACACACACACATATATATGTGTGTATATGTATATAGATAGATACACACATATATAGATATAGATATACACACATGCATACATATATACTGATTCAATTGGTTGACCATTCAATAGCTATGACCATGAAAGTCATGTTGTGGGTGACAGACATTTAGTCATCACTTGACTTTTCCTGTGTGAATTGTTAGGCAGTTATCTTTTGAATGTCCATAGATCTCATTGAAGAAGTCTGAGACTTGATGTAATAAGCAGAGTGTCATTCACAAATAGGAGTGTCTAGAGGGCCTCCTCTCTCTTTTTCCATTCAGACTCTTTGCTAGACATCCTCCAAGTAAATGATGAGCATCTTTGGTAACCCTATATTCCTCTCTTTTATGCCTCATTCAATATTGATGTAGTATAGAATATTATCTTTTTTATCCTTCCCAGGTCATGGTTCCCTGCCCTTCCATTTTAGCCCCTTGGATCTCCTTGAATGTTTTAGAAAGTAGTCCTTGGTAATTTGAAGTAACTCACCCAAGTGGCCCTGGAATGACTCATGAGTATGAGGGACAATTGAGAGGAGAAGTAGGGACTCTACCTTGCTTCCTGAAGGGGGAAGGCACACCATCTGGGTACTGGGTAAGAAAGGACAACAAACTATGCAAGTCAATCAACCCAACTTGGTATTTGGGATGGAGACGTGCTTGGAAAATATGAAAGGGCAGTGTATTCCTGCTCACTGGACAGCTTTCTTTGAGGCCTGAGTTCAGAAGAAACTCTTCTGTAAGGGAGAAGTCCAAGGATAGGGTTCCTGTTTGGCATTGCAGGAGAGCAGGATTCAGGGAAACCAAGTGTCTCCAGTCAAGACAAAGGAGCTTTGGACTATACCCAGCAGCTACAGGATAGGCTTCTAAGGGAATACTTTACTTGAGGGACTTTTAATAATGGGGATACTTTGAGCTAAGAACTGCAGAAGATACTGTTGGGTACTATTTACTGAGTCTGCAGGGAGAGTAAAGAGTTACATTCTGCACAATAGCCAGAGTTGGTAGGCAAGTGTCATTATTTTCCATGAGCTCTGTTTTGTGAACCTTATTTGTTTTCTTTACCCTGTGTTAATGAGACTGCCTGATATCTACCTGCTCTGTTATCTAGACTGAAACACCTTAAGTCTGTGAAGGACCAGTATTCTTTTCACCTAGGTATCTTTTCCAGTAATGGTCACTAGATCATCTAGTAAGCGGAACTTCACTGAATAAAACACATATGTGAAGTGTGTGTGTATGCATATACAAGAGACAGATACAGAAAGATGGGAGAGAAAGAGACACAGAGACAGGGAGAGAATTTAGTGAGGACTACAAAGCACATAGACTATCTAATGAAATTC
This sequence comes from Pseudochirops cupreus, assembly GCA_028627135.1. Classification (NCBI taxonomy): domain Eukaryota; kingdom Metazoa; phylum Chordata; class Mammalia; order Diprotodontia; family Pseudocheiridae; genus Pseudochirops; species Pseudochirops cupreus. Next base: position 435,277,488 of record CM053582.1, read on the forward strand.
CTATGTTAATTTCATTTATTAAGTACATGTGTCAGGTACTATACTAGGTGTTGGGGATATAAAGACAAAGTCATTTCAGCTAGTTGGCACAGTGGATAGAGTGCTAGGCCTCAAGTCAGGAAGAACTGAGTTCAAATCCAGCTTCAGGTATTTACTAGCTGTGTAACCCTGGGCAAGTCATTTAACCTCTGACTGCCTCAGTTTCTTCAATATAAAATAGGGATAATTAATAGCATCTATCTCCCAGGGTTGTTGTGAGGATTAAATGAGATAATTTTTATTAATTTATTTTAAACTTAAATACTAAAACGTTAATACACAATAAGAAAAGAAAAAAAACACATTATAAACTTAAATGAGATAAAACTTAAATTTGAAAATCACCTAGTATAATAGTATAATGCCTGGAACATAGTAGGTGCTATATGGATGATTATCCTCTTTTACCCCCTTCTCCATTCTAAAAATATAAGGCACATAATTACTTCTGAAAAGAGGATGGCAGAAGATAGCCCTCCAGGACCTGGCTGTGCCTATTTGTTGATTGATAAATTAGTTAACTGACTTCAACTACCACTGTGGGATTGGGCAGAGAAAGAGTTGTCAGCACAATCAATGTCCTGTCACACTTATACTTGGCTGTCCTTCTAAATATCAGTTCAATTCAATCCAACAAACATTTATTAAGCATATACTATATACAAGGCACTATATTAGGCACTGGAGAAACGAAGGTAAGGACAAAAGACCAACAAAAATCCAAAAGTCCCTGATCTCAAGGAGCTGATATTATACATTTTCTTCAAGGGACATCCTGGTCACACTTGGTTCCCAAAGAACCAATCCTAGAACTCTTGAAAAAAGAGACAGTGAACAGGATATCAGTCATGAACTGCGTGAAAAGATCACAGTGCAAATAATCTATCATAATTATCCTCATAATACTCAGTCCTATATGTCCCATAGAACTTAGTATAAGCACAACAGATGCTGGACAGGATGAGAAACATATTTGAACTGAATATGAAACATCTACACTGAAGGGATCAGGGATCCATCAAAGTCTTTTCCTTTCCTTTCCTTCTCATTCTCCTCCTCTCCTCCCCTCCCCTCCCTTTATCTCCTCTCCTCTCTTCTCTCTTCTCTTCCCTTCCTTTCTCCTCTCTTCTCCTCCCCTCCCTTCTCTTCTCCTCTCCTCTCTTTTCCTCCCTTCCCTTCTCCTCTTCTCTCCTCTCTTCTCCTCCCTTCCCTTCTCTTCTCCTCTCCTCTCCTCTCTTCTTCTCTCTTTTCCTCTTCTCTCTTTTCTTCTCCTTCCTCAGTCTTTGAGACTGAGTCTTTATATCTTGTCTAGGCTGGAAGCTGGGTTGGTCTACACCTCCTTAAGTAGCATAGTTACCTTACCCCCTACCCCCAACCAACTTCCTGTATTAGTGCTAGACTTAGTGTAGATACCCAGTTGACTTAGTTTGCTGCAGCTCAGAACTCCTAAACTCAAGTGATCCACTATCCTTGGCCTTCTCAGTAAGGATTATAGATGTGCAAAACTCAGTCCAAGACATCAAAGTATTTTTAAAGTATCAAATAAAAGAATAAATGAACAAGTAAAAGGAGTATGTTGACTCACAATTCTCCATCTCCCCTGCACAAAAGAGCTTTAGCTTTAATGTTAAGGATGTGAGGTAGCTAGAAGGAGGATTTTTTTTTTATTAAATGGCATTCACGTATGGAGTACAAACATAATTCTGAACTTGTATATTCACCCACTTAGATCCAGGAGAGGTAAGAAATATATCAGGGAAAGATCAGGTAACTTTTATATTCCCCCCAGAAATGTCTTAAACATAGGGAAGACTTTGAGAATGGGAAAATTTTGAATGGGTTCTCTAATGACACTGGAACCTCCTCTGGGAACCTTAAAAATTAACTGCCTTGCCTGATCTGGGTGGGTCCTGTTTGAAGGCAGAGAGATGAATTAGATGAATTTTTAAGTTCCCTTGCAGTCTTAAGATTGCATATAAACAGGGGCTGAAAAACTATTTTGAAATCTACCCTCCCTGCCTATACTTGGGGAAGTAGAATGGGGGGGAAGAATGGGGAAAATTCTACTTCCATATCTTTCATTGTTGACCAACTAAGTATCAACCAATGAACCTCTATTAAGTGCCTACTCTGTGCCAGGTCCTGTTCTAGGCTCCAGTGATACAAAGACAAAAATGAAGCAGGCCCTGCCCTCGAGAAGCTTTCATTCTATTGGGAATGAATAATTAGAATGGGAATTCCCATTCTAATAGGACCATGTACATATGAGTATGTCAAACAAATATAAGGTAATTTTGTAGGGGATTTACTAGCAGTTGGGGAAAGGGGGGGAGGAAATCAAGACAAGCTTTAGGAAATAGCACATAAGCAGCACTCTGAAGAACACTAGGGATTCTGAGAGTTGGAGGTGGTGAGTTGGTGCATCACAGACATTGAGGACAGCTATGCAGAGGCCCCCGAGTTTGTGTGTGAGGAACAGCAGTAAGGACGGTTTGACTGGACTGTGGAGTGTGAAAGTTTGGAAAGACAGATTGCAGACAGAATGAAGGCTTTAAATGTCAAACAAAAGAGATCGTATTTGATTTTAGAGGCAGTAGAGGGTTCAAGGACCCACTTTGCATGGTCAGAATTGTGCTTTAAAGAATATGACTCTGGCATCTGTGTAAAGGACAGATTGCAGAGTGGAGTGACTTGAAGTGGAGGGCCCACTTAGGAAGCTATTGCAATAGTCCAGGTGGGAAATGATGAGGACCTGAACTAGGGTGGTGGCTGTGTGACTGGGGAGAAGCAGAGGGATATGAGAGATGTAGATAGAACTGATGAGACTTGCTGACTTATTGACTGATTTGACCCATTTGTTAGGTGGCAACTCATGGTCTGAGTCCCAGTTCTATCCTTTGCTGTTTGCTGGGGCTGTTGCTTTGGTTTCTCGAATAAAAGGACAGAGTGCCAGGTCATAGCTCAGCTAGCACTCTTGGGCCCAATAGGCAAAAGGGAATATCTCAGACTTAAAGGGGAAGTTTGGCATTTGCAGCACAGGGTGCTGCAGTAAAGTGGGAAATGCTGATGGAGACAGAGGGGTGTTAATCATCCAGACTATAAATGGGATGAAGGGAAGATTGTGTAAATTCCAAGCCTCTTCCCCCATGGCCACTATTTTCACTGTGTTCTTTTCTGCGTTTGAACTTTGCTTTGGTCATGCTCACCACTAAGGCTATGGCAATGGCTTTGGTACCCTTGGGTCCCAGCCCATGATGATTGAGGTTCATGTGGGCTTCCTCCATGTTTCTGATGAAGTAAGACACAGGAATCACTCCTACAAGCTTGCAGGCTTCTAGGTATAGATCCTCTTGTCCTGTGGTGAAAAACTTCTCCAAGTCTACTGAGAAAAAGTACAAAAAGCAGAGTCAGAACACTTTCTTTTCCTACCTTCTCCTTGTTCCTCTTTCTCCTGGGCCACCCCAATTCTTAGCTATTCTCCCTTGGACACAAAGGATCTGGGTTCAAATCAACTTTGCCACTCACTACCTGTGTGACCATGAACAGATCACTTATCTTCTCTAGGCCTCAGTTTCCTCATCTATAACAACAAGGGAACAGGACTAGATGACCTCTAAAATACGTTTGAAATTTAGGTCTATGGTTCAGGACCCATAACCATCCTTGAGGGGAGAAGTCATTGTGGAGACGAGACCCACCTTTCTCATCACCACCAGCAGCTCCTGCTAACCAACTGTCTCCAAAAGGCAGAACGCAGAAGCTTTGGGAGTGGCAGTGCCTCCCAGACCTCTGGCCTTACTTCCAGACCAGCCCTCATGGCCATTAACCTAGAAGACATCTCCTATTGAGAAAGGGTCAACCATCCCCATCAACTTTCCACAAGACAGGCAAGCCAGCCTAAGAGAAGCAGGAAGAGTTAGAGAGGGAGATATAGGAGGCAGAATGTGCTGGGCTAGTCAGACCACCACCACTTTTACCACCATCTTCTCTCAGTGCCTGATGAAGATCATCAAAGACTCTGAATCCAAGAGTTTTGGAAATGGCAATGCTTCTATCCCAGGACTTATAGTCGAAATTCTGGGAAGAAACTCTGTGGAGATGAAACTGTTCCTGAAGGTACTACAGCCACCACATATCTATCAACGACTCAGAAAAGAAAGTTCGTATCACCGAAGTCCTTGGTACCCTCAAATAGCTGAACATCCAAAACCGATAGAATTTTGCTAGTGGAAATGACAATAAAGAAGAGGCATTAATACCTGGTTTGCTGCTGTACCCAAAAGACTATGGGCTATTTCCATCTAACCTGCAGCTCAAACCTTCCATATGTGTCGCCTCTCCCATTAGAATGCAAGCTCCTTGAGAGCTGTCTTTCTAAATTTACCCATAATACATAATAAACACTAAATAAATGTTCTATCTATCTATCTATCTATCTATCTATCTATGTATCTGTCTGTCTGTCTGTCTATTCATCCATTATTGTGATTCTTTAGGATTTAGTGAGCTTCCTCAGGGCAGCTATAGGATTGAGACAGAATAAACCTAGAAGGTTCCAACCTGATAAAACGTTTCTTGGGGAATAAGGTTAGGTAGTCTATTGGTAGGACTCCAAGCTTTCAAAAAAAATTAGGTGGTATTCTTCAACCACATTAGAGTAATTTAGAGTAGGCTTTCAAGGTTCTGAGTCTTTGAAGTACCACAAAAACAGTACAGAAGAATCAATCAATCAATCAATTAACAAGCATTTATTAACCTGCTGGTTCTGGAGTCAGAGGCCTCTGATGCTTACCAGCTGTGTGAGGTTGGGCAAGTCACAACTTTCCTAGAACTCTGTTTCCTCATCTTCAAAAAGAGGGGAATGGATTAGAGGTTCTCTGAGGTCCCTTTCAGCTTTAGATCTAACTAAGATCTTATGATCCTTGGGAAGAAGACAAAAATGAAACAATTCTGGTACACAAGGGGCTTTCATTTTATGGGGAAAAATAAGATATATACATAAAAATAAATACAACATATGTACAAAGTAATTTCAGGGGGTTGTGGAGGCAGTAGCAGTTTGGAGGATTAGGAAATACTAGAAGATGGCACTTGGAATGAGCTTTGAAAGAAGGGAAAGATTTTAAGAGACAGAAATGGGGAGGGAGTGCATTCTATACAAAAGGGACAAGTTTGTACAAAGTAACAGAGAAGGGAATGAATGGAATACCATGCATAAAGAAGAGCAAGTAGGCTGGTTGAGTTGGAATGTAACATACATTAAAGATAATAATGTGTTATAAACCTTGAAAAGGGAACAAATTAGGTTATGAAGGGTTTTAAATGAGAAACAAATAGAGTTTGCCCTTTATCCTAGAAGAAACAAGGAGATACTGAAGTTGACTGAATCCTAGTGACATGGGTCAGACCTGCACTTTAGGAAAATCATTTTGGTGGCTGTGGAGGATGGACCGGAGAGGGGAGAGACTTGAGACAGGGAGACTAGTTGGGAGGCTACTGAATAATAATCTAGAGGGCATGACCTAGGGTAGTGGCCCAGTGAGTGGAGAGATAAACACTGGAATTTATTCATATGACTCACCTCGGTTTTTAAAGGTTTCCCATGTATCATTTCATTTTTATCCTATGCCCTTTCCCATTTTACAGTTAGGGAAACTGAGGCCCACAAATGTTAGAAAGCTGCCTAAGCTTACAAAGCTAGATGGCAGAGCCCAAAGTCAAGATGAGGTCTCTACTTCTTAGTCCAGAGAACTTTTGATTACTTTGGTTTTCTTTGTTTTAGACTAGTTCAGCCCAGCCCAGCTCATGCCTGAGGGAATCTGGATCCTTTCAGTTCCTGATATCTCAACAGTTGGGTATCCTTTTGATCATGCCAGGTCTATTCGCTGAGCTCTCTGTGTCTAGCTTGGATCTAAATTTTGCCTCTGTTTTACTTCTGATCCCAGGGATTTTGGTCAGCTGAGCACAAACATTTCCAAGAAAGACAAGGTTGCCTTTGTCAGAGAAAGGAAACAGATCTACAGGGTAGCTTATCCTGTGGTCATAGATATATATTGGCCTTCTCTTTCAGATCCAAAATTATCATCTTTGTATGTGAAGGATGGCATAGCATGTCTGATGAAGGCTAGTCCCTTATGGGAGGTGACCTCTTGTCCCTGACTGTGCTTAGGAGCATTGTTCTTCCTATTTGGATCTCCTGCTAATGCTGTTCCACACCCACCAATGTCCAGTCAGGTCCTTTTATGATGCCAACTGATGTTGATGCTTCTCACTTGGGACATAGGGATGATGTTACCTGAGGCCACCAGTGAGGGGCTTTTTCCTTTATAAGCAGGGGTTCTTACCCTAGGGTCTATGAATTTATTTTTAAAAATATTTGACACCTGTATTCCAATATAATTGGCTTCCTATGTAATTCCATGTATTTTATGTTATGTATTACAAACAATATTCTGAAAAAGCTTCACCAGGCTGCCAAATGAGTCCATGATAAAAAATAAAACTTAAGAACCCCTGATTTAGAAGGGGCTTGTAGCCCCTGGCATGACCGCAGGGATACAGACAAGACAGAGCAGCTGTAGGCTGTGTTTCTGTCACCAACCATTGTTTGTATTTCCTAAGCCAAACACAGGTATCAGAGGTTATATTCCATGTGGTTGCATCTGTCTCCTGGTTTGTCCTTGGGATAAATTCCATTCTTGTTAGAACTCTGGCAACCTGATGAGTTTGGAACCTGCCTGAGCTTTATTCTTAGCTCTCTTCTCCATGGCTTCATTTCAAGGCATCTTTCAGCTTAGCAGGTCCATTCCCCCAGAGAATCTTGTACAAACCACATGATGTGTCCTTCCCACCTCTCAGCATTTGTATCCAGGTAAAACCAGGAGCATTAAAATGAAGGGTGGAAAAAGTCCCAAAAGAAAGGCATGCAAGCAAAGGGCTGTATGCCTATGTGGAAGAGGCAGAGGTTTTGGTTTGTGTGAGGAGATTAATGGGTCAATTGTATCAATAAGAGCTCAGAACTTGGATAAAAATAAACTGGCAGAGTAAATTGCTTTTCCTCTCATTGGTTACATCCTCAAGTCAATGCTGAAGTACTAGCAGCAAAGCAGAGTGAATGTAAGTGTGGTTGTGGGGCACCAAAACTTGGTGTCTAGGCAGATTGTTTGGCTCCTCGATGTGGGGGTCATTGCCAGTCATCCTGACCTATGTCTTGCCCCTGGACTCTGAATGACTCTGGAGGAAGAAGCGAGGCTGATGACTTTGCTCATCCCTGTCTCACTTAAATCCAATTCACTTGCAAGTCAAGACATCAGCCTTCTGAAGTCATTGGACCTCTTTGAAAATGTAGGACAAACAAAAGTCATTTAGGTAGCTCAGCCAGTGGCCCCTCAAACTTGCTCTACAGCACTACTTGCTGCCTTCTGGGAAAATCGAGATATTTAGTGAAAGTACACTCCTGGGAACATGAGGAATGTTTCCTAGAGTGGACCTATAAAGTGACAACATGGTACACTAGAAGGAATGCTGGGTCTGGAGTCTGAGGTCCTAGGTTTGAAATGACTGTCATTTCAGTAATTGGGTGACTTTGGACAAGTCCCTTAACCTTTTTGGCCTTCATCTTTCTCATCAGCAAAATGAAGAGATCGGATAAGATGACCTCTAAGGTCCTTTTTGATTCTAAGCCTATGACCCTACTTGTTCTACTTGGCAGGATCAAGGCCTCTAATTATGAAGTTTGAGACATTAGCCCACAAAGTCAGGCTCTTGATAATGCTTTTTCCTTCAGATTTGTTTTGTTTGTAACCGCTATGAGCGTGTTCTATTAGAATGCAAACTCTTCCAGGAGAGGTCCCATTTAGCTTTTATCTTTGTATGTCTGGTGTATAACAAAGCACACGTCACGTATTAAGCAGGTGTTTGATAAATGCTTTTTGAATGATTTTTTTTGTAGGGTACAGGGGGGAAAGTGAATCCTTCATGAAATTTTGGCAATGAGGACCAGAATTTCAACTTATCACACTGAAGTCCATCCAGTTCTGTGGAGAGGAGGGGCTTGCTGGCCACTCCAGTATCTCCTATGCACCTCCCCTTTGTTTTCTTCCCCAAATACTCTGTAAGTGGTTTGTACCATTAATTAGACTACAAAGTCAGTCAAAACTCATGCTGCATTGGATCTTGGTCCCAACTCCAGCCTGAACTCCCACCTAGGCCAAACTCAGGGTTATTTGGGCCAAGGGGTGTGTGTGTGTGTGTGTTTGTGTGTGTGTGTGTGTGTGTGTGTGTGTGTGTGTGTGTTTGTGTGTGTGTGTGTGTGTGTGTGTGTGTGTGTGTGTGTGTGTAAGTCCCTCTGAAAGTCCATTTTGCACCAAGACTGGTTCCACATCTAGAGTACTCTTAGGGATCTAGTTGCATTAAGCATTTCCTTGTACATTCCGATTTATGCAGGAAATCATTGTGGTATCCAGAATCTAGTTAGTATCCAAATCCCTGCAAAGATCCAAGACCTGATCAGGCATCCTGCAGCTCTTTGGAACAAGGCCAACTCTAAACAGGACCAGATTTCCTCGGAGTAGAATGAGCCTCCCTTTCTTCCTTCCTGATTTCTCGCTTACTCTGCCTCTTTCTTGATACAGATGCACACATATAGAACTCTAAAAGCTCTCAGACACCCTAAACTCTTGGGTATAGGTAGACAACTTCCACAAAATTGGCTGGAAAAATTCACATGATCCCAGGAGACTAAGCAGAGTTTCCAAAAGGGAATTCCCAGTGTCTGGGGGGAGTGAAAACTTCTTAGGCAGTTTTGGATTGTTAGCCTCCCTCTTTCTCCTCCATTGCTGCTGTCAATCAGCAGCAAGTCTCTTCAGGAATCTTTCGACCCTCACCTTCAGTCCTTTGTCTGCTTACCTACCTCTATGGGCCCCTTCTCCCAGCCAGTGGGAGTCAGGGATAGCCCGAGCTCACTCCCCCAACCAATAGGAGTGAGTGACAATGGAGGAAATATGACCCTGCTGTGTTAGGGTATAAAAACTTTGTTCCCCCACACCTTGGGGTCTCTTTCCCATGATCATGGGGAAGACCACCCCCTTCTCCCGGGGAAGAGAATAAACTCCCATTCTTATCCTAAGAGATCTCTGTGTTTGTTTTTTTTATTAAATTATGGATAAGATTTTTTTCATCCCAAATACCAGTCCTTAGCACAGCCCCTGGCACACCGTAAGCACTATATAAATGTTAGTTATTGTTATTATTATTATTAATATTATTCAGGACCCACTCTGCCAATGAAGACACACTGGCATCTTTTACTCTGAGGAAGAAATCACATCCCCTTCCCATTCCATTTCTCATCCTTCTAAATAATATAATGGAGAGAAGCCTGTTCTGACACAAATGCTTTTGGTCCCACCCAAACATGCTGCGTGTTCACCTTCGATCTCAAGGTCTGTTTCATAGCTCTCAGCCTGCGTTTTCTCTTTTTCAATGATGGCAGGAGGTTCTACCACACAGATGATATCTTCATTAGAATCACTTTCCTCGGCCTGTTGTTCACCCTCTTCTAGAAAGAAAAAGATAGGGAAGAAAGTCCATTCCCCATTCTGTATACTTAATTTGTCTTTTCTCTAGCCCAACCAGAAATCACCCAACTCCACCTCTTTCTCAAGGATTCCCTGGAAATAAATCCAGATCATTATGTCTACTCACCCAGGATTCCCAGCCTTCCCCTCACCCTCTTTCTTGACTATGTGTTTTCATTTATCCTGATGACAAAGTAACCTTACTGTCACTGAGGGAGAGGGTTTTTTGACCTCTTACAGGTTATCTGTACACAAAAGGGTTGGACTAGAATATCTCTAAGGTTCCCTCGATCTCTAACACTTTGATTCAAAGATGGTTCTTGTCCCATTTCTCCTCTCCCCGCTCCCACTCCTATCTCTCTGCCAGCAGTTTATTCGATTCAATTCAATTCAGTAAGTATTAAGTGCAAAACTAGCCTTTTATCTATTCTAAGCTTATCTGGGAAGACCTGATGCTTTTTCCCTATGTTCCCTGGTTACTGCTCATCTGGGAAGGTTGGAAAATCTCCTAACAAGTCCTGCTCTGCTTTTGACTGTGCATACACATGATTTGACCAATTGCTTTCTTCCTTCCCTTCCATGATACTAGCTTGGTGACTTGTTTAACCTACAGTTTTGTTTTGTTTTGTTTTATTGTTAAAGAAAAAGGAAAGGCGTGATGGTGCAGTGGATACATAAGCCTTGCTTTGGAGTCAGGAAGACTTGGGTTTTAATCCTACCTTCAACATACATTAGTTGTGTGACTGTAGGCAAGTCATGTGACTTCTCACTGTCCCAGTGAACTCCCTAAAACTATAAGCTACAGATCAACATCTATGAAAGGAGTTTCCAGAGTGAGAATTCCCCAAGTTTATTGCAATATCTCGCCGTCAGTCATGGACTGAAAGGCTGGTTTGAATGCCAAATGCAATTGGAGAGGAATGAGAAGTTTAATGTGGTTTCCAAATAATAACAGTCTGCATTTTTAAGCAATTGAAGGTTTATAAAGCACATGTTAGGTCATTTGATCCTCATTTTATGGTGATTAAGTGACTTGCCCAGAGTCACACAGATAATAAGGGGTTAGGAAAAATTTGAACCCAGATCTTCTTGACTCCAAGTTCAGCAGTCTACCCACTATGCTGCCAAGCTGCCTAACTAAATATCAGCTCCTTTCCTTCCATTCTTTAGCTAACATTATGAGGGGCAATGAGAGGATGGATAAAAATTTTCAGTTGAAATGAAATGTTAAAATATCATGGTTACATGTTTCTTTCACAATTCTTCTTTCCTTGATGAAGAATACAGGAAAGTAAAGGGATTTTCCTTACATTCTATGGTCTCTTATGTCATTTGAGTAATAATTTGTAATTCTTCAACTTGTTCAGCTACAGGATTTTTTTTTTGTAACATAAATGTAAAATGCTGAATTCCTGGCTCTAAGCATCAGAAGGAATGACCAGATGGTATACGGAAGCCACACTGTTGGCACTTACGAGGCATGACATTGTTATTTGGAGTCAGAGGACTTGGGTTCAAATCCTGTCTCTGCTCTTAACCTGTGTGACCTGGGCAGGTAATTTAAGCCTCAGGTTCCTCATCTATAAAATGAGGAGCTTGTATTAGGTGACCTTTAAGGTCTCTTTTAGCTTGTAATGGATGATACTCTGATCTTAGCCTAGGGGTGGAGATACACCTACAGACAGCTAGGAGATCAGTAGGCTCTGGAGAAGCAAGACCCCTCACAATCCCATAGCTCTGATTTGAAACAAAGTCAGGGAACTCTCTTATTCCTTGCATGAAAGTTATGGATTCTTGGAATCTCCCACCAGTCTATGAAGCATTATAGTGCAATGTCATATAAAGAAAACTGATTTGGGAGACAGTGAATCTGAATCATCACTAATTCTCTGTGAATTACTGGAGGTTCATCACTCATCAAAGGTGAGTTCACCTTTTCTTTATGTATAATATACATATAGACACACATACACATATATATATGGAAGTTGTATTGTGTATAAGGTCCTGTCTAGCTCTAAAATTCTACAATTCTAACTTCCTATTGACCAGTTCTTGATCTAGCCCCCAAGGCCCCAATCAACGTGCTACAGATCTTGTTACGGAGGGAGCTCAAACAAGAAGAAAAGAAAAGCCAGTCTCTAAGGGCACAAGTCATCAATTATGGCATTTTCAGCTGAGGCAGCGCCAAAGGGAACTAAGTGGTGATAAATGTTATGACTTTTCACCTTGCTCACGGTCCTCCTCCTCCTCATCATCATAGTCCATGTTGTCAATGCCCTTCCCAGGGTTGCTGCTAGCTGCTCAACCTTCCTTGTCTTTCGCACAGAAACACACTAGTACATTCACTTTTGTTTCAAATTTTGTTCTCCTCAACCTCCCACAAACAAATCCTGGTGGCCTGTTGTAACCTTTTTATCATAGCAGGCCCCAGAAAGAGCTGATTCCCAAAGTGACCTGACATGCGTGAATATAAGCCCAGTTCCCTCAGTTGGGAGAAACCTTGCTTCCCCTGATCATCGGGGCAAGGAAACACTCTTTACCCCTGAGAAGTTTTACTAGGGCCCTGTTTAAATGGGACCCTCCCATGCCTCTTACCCCCACCTCCTCCCTCCCTCCACTTTTCATTTCATCTCCAACATTCCATGACCTCACCTAATCATTGTGATCTAGGAGGGTGAACCTGGCAACAGCAGGCCTCCCAATCTCCCGTCAGCTGAGGCAGTCATCTTTTCTCCTATGTTCATTGGGATCAAGCCAAGGCTTGACTGGGAGTGCCCAGGTGGTGTGAGTGGGTCACTCATAGGTGGTATATTTCCCTCTGAATTAGGACTGAACCAGAGCCTCTTAATCAGGTGACTGTCAAGAGTTGCCATCATGTTCTACTCTAGAGATGGTGGCTGTACTTCAAGTACAAAATATTTCAGTGGAGGTTGAGGTCAGTTTCCTCCTGCACAGGTTTTTTTGTTTTTTGTTTTTGTTTTTGTTTTTTGTTTTTAAATTTGGGAAAGCATCCTGAGGCTTGGAGCAGAAGATCTGTATCAGACAAATATACACATTCTATCAACACAGCCGACGGCAGCCAAAGCATTATCCAAGCAAGAGCTGCTTCTTGCCAACTTAAATTGAAGTTGTCCTGAGATCATCCCCATCCCAGGCTGTATTTCATGTCTTGGAATTGAAGTTCAATTAGAGTTTACTGGTTGGTGAATCCAGAGACATTTTTGCTTTTTGTTCTTGTTTTCACTTCTTGACAAGTTCTTCCAGCGCTTCAACAGGTCAGGTCAGTAATTTGGTGGTTGATTTCAGATGATTCAATTTCCATAGATCTGTGATGTTTTCCATGTGATTGTTCCAACAGTGCAGACTGCAATCTCATTCTGTGAGACCTTTGTTCATGAACTCCTTCCATAGAGCATCTATGACCTTCTTCTAGGACTCTTAACATTTTGTGGGCACCACTGCAAGCTTTGGGCTGTGTATTCTCACCCTCATTTCTGATTATACATTCCCTGGATATCTCTTAGGTCCTTCTGTGTAGATCCTCCAAGTCAAGTTTAGCACCAAAGACCTAAGTCCTGAGCTACTTAGGCCTATCATGTGAGTTTTGCCATTGACTTTTGGGTAACCTGCTGTTTTACTTATCTGGAGAGTCATGGTATTCCACCATGCACGGCCACATGGCTTCCATTAAATAACATAGAAATATAGAGACAAAAGAAATGGAGAGCAAAGATACTAAGCCAGAAGGAAGACAATGCAATAGAAAAAAAAATCAGACAATTCCCTTGAAAAATGTTAGATGTGTGTCCATTCTCTAGATGAAATGCTACTAGTTGAATGGAATAATTCCTGAAATATAATCTCTTGGCCCTGGGTTCAGTGACTTCTCAGAAGAGCATGAAACGATTACTACAAGAGACTAGAGTTTAGGACTGACAGGGAAGAGGTGTTGTCAGAGGTGAGGAGAACATGTATTCTTAGGCATTCATTGTGCTAACCGCAAGTCTTCACACCTCTTCTCTGTCACATAAGAGAACACAAACACACTTTATTTGACCTCATCTTCAGCTGTTGGATCATTTCTCCTGAGCAGAAGGGGTCCATTTCTTCACTAATGAGGGTGAGGAGGTATTTAAAGTGGCCTTAAATAAGTCTGTCTTAGACAATGGCCTACTTCTACAAAGCAATGGGAACTGGAAACACCTCCCCGAAGGAAAAAAATGTTACAGGCAATTATTTTGGCATGCTGATATTTTCCCCTTGACCAATGGAGGAAAGCAGTCACTTTCACTTTGGTTCCTAGATGAATTTAAAACCAACATAATTATCTGAGACTGGAGTCAAATAATTGCCCTAGGAATACCACTAGCCTTAGCTTTCCTGACCTAAAGGGTGAATGGAGTTGTAAAGAAGGTACTTGCAAACTTGGGAAACAGCATGGCCTAGTGGAAAGGGCCCTAGGCTTGAAGTCAAGATTTGTAGGTTCAAATCTCAGCACTGTCATTCCCTAGCTGTGACCATGAATAGTCAGTTTCCTCATCTATAAAATGGAGATTATATATTTCTGCTACCTACCTCACAGAGGTGTGAGGAAAGAATTTGAAAACCTTAAAATACTATATAAACATGAATTTTTATTCTATTCTCATGGTTCCTTTGATGCAAAGAAAACTTCAGGATGGGAAAGCAAACCCAGATCTCTCCTATGGAGCCCAATCAATGCGGTTTGGAAACCATAAGGCTGGGGCTTCCTAACCTACTGTGCTGTCTTAGTCACTTGGAGAAGAGTTGTTGACAAGGCTGCAACGTAACTCTACAACAGGTGTATCCTTTAACACTGAGTTTTCATGACCTACCGTAATATAATCCTAAACACCGCTAAATAACAACACTTTGACAGTCTAAGTAATTCTTTATATTTACCTACCATTCATGGCTCTCTCTTGGATATCTCATAATATTTTATGCACAGCCTGTCAAAGGAGATATGCACCATGATGCAGGGAAGGGGGAAGAGAAGGGAATAAACATTTATAAAGTGCCTACTATGTGTCAGGAACTGTGCCAAATGCTTTACAGGTATCTCATTTGGTCCTCACAATAACCCTGTGAGGTAGGTGCTGTGAATATTCCCATTTTACAGCTGAGGAAACAGATGTAGGAGCTGCACACTCTTCTCAGAATCAGGAAGACATGAGTTCAAGTGCCGCTTTAATGAGTGTTGGCTGTATGACTTACTAAGTCACTTAACCTCTCATTTCCCCCAGGTAACTCTCTTAAGACCCTAAATTGCAGAGAAGGTGTGATTAACATTGGGTGAGGAAGTTCTTTAACTGGAGTTTCTTATGCCAATGAAATGGCAGGTTCAGCAAAAAGCAAAATACAAAAACGAACCAAAAACCTTTCCCCTAATAGACAGGTCAGACTTGTCGTTTATTAAGTGTTAACTAACCACGTGCCAGGCACTATGCTAAGTCTGTGGATGCAAAGAAAGCCAAAATTATGGTCCCTGGCCTTGAGGAGTTTGAATTCTAATGGGGGAGACAACATACATGGAAACAATCGAGTTCCTATTGTTTACAAGTTCAGGAAGTTCAATGATATGGCTTTTAAGTTAGAAATCTACACTGACTCTAACTGGAAACTACTCTTCTGGGATGATCTGGTTTGGTATGTAGAAATACATCCTTTGGTCCCAAAGAGAAATAATCTTTGAGTGGACAATTCACCTCTCTTTGTTTGGTACCCATATGTGAGGGGCATGTGATCAGGTAATACGAGGGACTCTCCTTTATAGGAACTGACTGATACAAATTGAAAACCAATCTGTGCCTTAGCAGATTAGTCTTAATGAGTTGTATGGGGACACAGAGAGGTTAAGTAACTTATCATTGGGTCATGCAGTTAATAAGGAAAACGTATGATACAGTAGAAAGAGGGAAGCCAATGGATTCAGATTTAATTCTAACTTGGACACTTTCTACCATTGTGACTTTGGGCAAATCACTTAACCCCTCTTAACTGCTTTAGTTTCCTCATCTATAAAATGTGTGGGTTAGACTAGATCACCTTTTTGGTCCCTTCCAACTCGAAATCTATGACCCTATTATAAATACTAGTGATAGGATTCAAACACAGGTATTTTTTTTTTTTTTGCTGTTTTCTTTGGAGGAGAGAAGGCAGGGCAATTGGGGTTGACTTGCCCAAGGTCACATGGCTAGTAAGTGTTAAGTGTCTGAGGATGGATTTGAACTCAAGTCCTCCTGACTCCAGGGCCGATGCTCTTTTCACTGAGCCACCTAGCCAAAACACAGGTCTTCTTAAAACCAAATCCAGCACTTTATGTAGGAATGCAAGCATAATGATACCCCCTTCTTCCAAGTTAAGATAAAAACACTTTCTTCCAGATCATGTCTACAAAAGTTAGAAATTCTTCAGAGACAGATTCCAAGTGAATCACCTCACGTCAGTTCAAGAATGATGCATAGTAAGCAACAACATAGTAAACAAACTGATAAATGACAACCCCTGACATTAAAATGATTTTATTATAATTTTCAGAATAAGGAATGGATCACAGGTCAAAATGAGAGTTATCCTCAGTAATTTACAGTTATGTAGACATTAGAATGTTATATGCATTATTTACATGTAGAAGCACAAATTTGCTCCTACTGTGTCTTGAGGGTTGTTTGCCAGTGTAATCCTTCAACACCTCTGGCATAGAAGGCAAAGCCAAAAGAAGTAGTACCCTTACATACAGATATAATATGTTCAATTGAGATATTCCTTAATAAAAGTAAATTCCCTGTTTTCAACTCATCCAATATTCATCTACACATGATCATGTACCCGTTCATTATTGTTATAGGTCAGCTTCTAGCCCTTAATGTATGTTTTGGGGAAATGACCTATCTGAAAGACTACAGCCTGGGTCATAAATTCTACAGATTATTGGAAGTAACTCTCATCCATACCGTATCCTCAGAATTATATTAAATTCATCATAATGTTGGTGACTGTTATTTATCACTTACCTTTATTATTGATTACTCTAGAACTGACACGAGGTAGTTCACATGGGGTATCTCACTGGAGAGTTTCTTACTGTTTTGTAAACACGATATGGAGGAGTAAGTGGGTTTTCCTCGACTTGGAAGATGGAGGATGTCTCTGTATATGCTCTCCTGCTTGGATTGGGAAGCTGGTCATCTGGACCACCTTCCAGTTGGCCAAGTATATTTGGAATCTGTAAAGATCTGAGCCCCACCTAGGGTAGAGTGACCAGGCCTCACAACTTAGAGAGGCACAGCTTAGAGGGTGTCACATTTAAATGCTGACAACATTTGTCCTTCCACCTTACAGAAACAACAGAGCTTATAACCTAATAAGGGGGGGTAAACAATAACAAAGAAAGAAATCCCAACTAGTTAAAACAGGCTGGAGTAAATTCCTGCACCCTGCCATGCTCCCTACCCCTACACAGCATTGCCAGTTATATCCCACCAAGACCCTGACCCTCCCACTCCCTTTTCATCTGAGGATACCCTTTCATTTCACTTGCCTTATGTTGTTTATGATACTTGTATCAAGTGCAAAATGACTCTGGTAGAGATATCTGAACACAACTTCTATTAGCTAATCAAATAATGCCAGATTTGGGACTGGAGAATATGCATCATATTCAAATCAGAGGGAGGGGGTCAAGTGGAATAAAGATGTATGCCAATAGTAGGCAAAAGTTATGTTAAAATATTTCAATACAAGGGTATTAAACTGTCTGTAAAATGAAAGGGTTTCACTAAGTGACCTCATTGCTCCTTGACAGCTCTAAAAGCCTGAGACAGATAAATTGGATGGAGGATATAGCCGGAAATGGAAACGGGCAATGAAAGTTGAGAAGCCCTTTGAACTCCAGACGTTTGGCCACCATAAGTGAACCTTGAACAGAAAACTGAGGAAGTGAAATTAGGATAGCTGGGTGACATAGTGGATACAGCACTGCCCCTGGAGTCAGGAGGACTTGCGCTCAAATCCAGCCTCAGACACTTGACACTGAACTAGCTGTGTGACCCTGGCCAAGTCACTTAACTCCAATTGCCTCAGAAAAGAAAAAAATAAAATAAGAAAACCACCACTTCAAAAAAAAAAAGGTCTCTAAAATACTATCTCATGAAGGTGTCCCTATGTATTCTCCCCATTAGGTGGCAGTGGAGTATATACCTGTTCACTCTGCCAAGAAAGCACATAAGTAGAAAGGGAAAAAATTGGCTGGATTACCTGATTCATTTCTGGAGTGCTGTTTCAGGGTCTTGAGATTCCTAGCATTTTGTCCAGTGCTTCACAGAGGGACCTGAAATGATTAGAATAATAGTATTCTATGTACACTTTTTTTTGTCATGCAAGGATCTCAAAACACACTACTGAATTTTTTCTTTCATCCTTTCAGTACCTTTGGGAAGAAAGTAAGGAAAGGGTTAATTCTTATTGGTTATTGTTTTACAGACGTGGAAAAGGAAGTAAACAAGGCTAAAGCAGCTGACAAATCAGTACCTGGTGGGTGTTTAGAATCATAGATTATGAACTCAAAGGGACCTTTTAATCCCACTTCATTTTACAGATAAGGAAACTGAAACCCAAGAGGAATAAGTGACTTGCCCAAAGGCACAATGAAAACAATATTAACTAGCATTCCTGTAATGCTTTAAAGGTTTGCAAAAGAGCCTTTCAAATATCATTTCATCAACCCTGGGAAGTTGGTGGTATTACTACTTTTATCTTCTAGATTGGGAAAGGGAGACAAACAGGTTAAGTGATTTGACCACAGTCAAATCACACTGCTGAGTGTTCTGGGTCTTGTTCCTTACATCAGAGAAGTAATATGATATAGTTGGGGAGGGGCACAAGTTGGGAGAGTATAAAGTTGAACCTTCTCTAAATCTCAGAGAATCCCAAACACACAAAATTGTGATGAAAATACCATCTCCTTCGATTTTCCTCTCTCTTTCCCCTCTGAATCTCAACCTCCTTATGTCCAAACCGTGAAGAAGGGACTCCCTGGCTAGAATCTAGATTCTAGGATCCAGTTTTAAGGTTAGGACCAGATTTGGAACTTGAACCTCTGGGAGCTAGGACAGAGGAAAACAAGCGAGATTCTCTCAAAATCAAGCTGCTATCTGTAATGGTGGCCTTCCTTGGAGAGCTTTTTCTGAACACAGTCTGCCTAAAGTGGTTAATTGATTCCACAAAAAACATCTATCAGGTAAAAGCACATTATATGAAGCAGTTACACATGAGCAATGTGTTTTCTTGTGACACCGTAGAGAGTTTGGTTATAATGTGTTGATGATTTTGTAGCAAAACAGATTGATGGGGCAAAATCATGCCTATAATCACAAAACGATGATTATTGACTATTTTCACCCAACAAGCCTCTCAGCACTTCAGATGGCACCTGCAGCCTCCTGTTGAAAGCTCACAAAGATACTTGTTATCCTAAGACTTGCACTAGTTTCAGGCACCAAAAACAGACAACTATATAATGTACATAATGTGTTTTGTTTACACACAGAGTAATAACTGAATGTGTTGTAATCCCTATTACTTGAGAGACTGAAGCTTGGTGGACTATGTGAACGGTTCTGAGCTGTCTTGAGCTACAGCCAGTTAGGCATCTGTATTAAGTCTGGCAAAAGTATCTCAAACCCTTGAGAGCAAGGGGCCCCCACCCTGTCTAAAGAGGGGCAAACTGGGCTAGATCAGAAGGGGCACAGATCGAATTTGGCTTATTTGCCAATTAACATTTCATCCTATGAATGGTCGCTGTACTTCCATCCCGGGCAAAAGAGAGACCCAGTATCAAAAATAAAGTAAGTATTACAGAAATGTTGTTATTATCATTATCATATTATCTCTGTTTCTTTTTCTAGCTTTTCTGTGTCATGATGTACCCAGCCGGACCTGGGTCTGGAGACTCCCCAGAGGGCTTTCCTGAACAACAGAGACTCCAGCCACAAATCGGAGACTGCACAGCCCGGACATTGGGTACTGGGATAGGGAACATAACAGAACTTTTTGGCTCCATAGCATGAGGTGGGAGAAGGGAGGGAAGAGAAAAGGATGTGTGTAAGATGGGCTTGAAGAGAAACTGAAAAATAAGGTGTCAGGAAGTCCACACATTGAACTTAAATAGCTTTTAATACTAAGAGCCTCTTATTTATGGGATTATCAAGTTTAAAACTAGAAAGAGACTTTGCTGTCACTTAGCCTTACCCATCGTTTTATTGATGAGGAAATTGAAGTCCAAACAAATAAAATTACTTAATGACAGAATTACAGAATGTCAGAGGCCTCATAATCTCACCTCCACCTGAACAAAATGATCTATTCCACAACATGCCCACCAAAGTGGTCAGCCGGCCTTGGATGGAAGACCTGTAAGTGAGAGAGACTCTTCCAGGGCAGCCCTTCCCAGTTTTAGACAGCTCAAATTTTTAGAAAAATCCTCTTCATATTTAGTTGAAATAGGCCTCTCTACAGCATTCACCCAGTGCTCTTAGCTCTACCCTTTGGGACCAAACAGTGAAAGTTTAATCTCTTCCCCATGGTAGTCTTTCACATACTCAAAGGCAACTATTTTATCCTTTGTAGGTCTCCTCTTTTCCAGGGTAAATATGCCCCTGTTCCTTTGACCAGTCTTCAAACTGTGAGAACTTGAGGGTGGGAGAGAAGAAGGAAACTTTCAAGCATTTATTAAATGTCTACTATGTATCAGGCACAGTGCTAAGCACTTTACAATTATTCTCATTTGATCCTCATAAAATCCTGGGAGGTAGTGTTTGGGATGAAAAATAACCCTCATCCTTAATTTAACAAAAAAATAAACAGAGATCTCTTAGGATAAGAACAGGAGTTTATTCTCTTCTCTGGGAGAAGAGGGCAGTCTTCCGGTGTGTTACAAAAGACAGTGCAAGAATTTATACCCTAATGTAGTCAAGCCCCCTTCCCCACTGTCTCCTCTCTCATTGGTTGAGAGGCCAATTTAGGTCTCAGGACTAAGGGAGGGAGAGTGAGCCTAGGTTGTCCCTGACTCCCACTGGCTAGGAGGAGGGGCCCGAAAGGGGGGGGGGGGGGAAGAAAGCAGATAAAGAAATGAAAGTGATTGACAGCAGCAATGGAGGAGGAAAAGAGAAGTTAACAATCCCAAACTGCCTGAGAAGTTTCCACTCATCCCGTACAGTAGGTGCTATTCTTCTTTTTTACAATTGAGGAAACACAGACAGACAGAGGTTAAGTGATTTGTCCAAGACCACACAGCTAGTAAACATGTGAGGCCTTTTACTATCCTGGCTGCTCTCTTCTGGATATACTCTAGCATTTCAATATATTTTCTACGATGTGGCATCCAGAACTGAATATAAAACACTCCAGATATAGTTTGACCAAGAGCAGAATATGGTAAGACTAATACCTCCCTGTTGTTGGACATTATGCCTTTCTTACTGAGACCTAAGGTTGCATTAGCTTTTTTCGCGCTGCTGTTTGGTACTGTTTACTCATTTAAGCTTTTAAACTCATAGACTGCCCCCCCACCCCAATATAAAAAGGTACACCTTTCATTTGTGTGTGTGTGTGTGTGTGTGTGTGTGTGTGTGTGTGTGTGTGTGTGATAGATAAAGAGTAAGGCTCTAAGTTTATATCTGTTAAATTTCATCTTATACAATTCAGTTCAAGGTTCTAACCTGCCTTTGATATTTTGGATCCTGACTCTGCCATACAAACTAATCTGTTCTTCCCAGATCCATAAAATTCACAAATTGAATAAATTTAACACTTATGTCTTTATCTAAATAAGTATTTTTAATGCCACACAGGTGATAAAGCAGGATTTCAACCTAGACCCCTTTGCTCCAAATCCAGCAATCTTCTTTATTACACCACGGCATTTAGTATGTTACCCCTTTCTCATCCCCTGGAAAATGACACTGCTACTTTCTCCAGACCCTAACCCAAAATACCTCGCACTCTAACCCTAACCCTCCAGGGGTGGGGAGCCTTTGGCCAGATAAAAGTCTGCACCCAAGGGCCTACCCCACTTGTGGCCTGGAGGCTGCAGGTTCCTCACCCCTGGGGCTAATTCCTAATCCAGGTGGAAGGAGATTGGAGGTGGGGCGTGGGGGGACCAAGAGAAAAATACAGGGGCTTTGGGGAGGGGAAAAAGAGGTGGGTGAGCTAAGAGTCCGCTTCTGTTTGGTGGTGCATGGAATGGCACACTGCTAGAGCCAGGAAGACCCGAGTTCGTGGGACCCTGGGCAACGGCCCTAGCTTCAGTTTTTCCTCATTTGTAAAATGGAGATCAATAACGGAATATACGTCCTGGGGTTTTGTGAGGACAAAATGAGGTATTTGCAAAGCATTCTGTGAACCTTCCGTATAAACGCCAGTCATTATTATATATTCTGTTAATTAACGAGGCCAAATCCCCTCCCCTCTCCGGGCATGGTTTCCTCATCTGTCAATGGCATTTCATGAACCTTAAAGTGCCATATAAATGCTAGTTACTGTTATTTGTTATCACTCTGCCAATTAACTATGTCTGAGGGCAAAGCCCTTCACCTTTCTAGGCCTCGGTTTCCTCATCTGTAAAATGTGCGCGCTGCAAGGAGTGGGGCGTGTGTGGAGGCTGTGGGCTGACGAGGCAAAAGGGAGGGGCGGGGCCTGCGTTTGGAGGCGGGGGCGGGGCTGCCGGTCGGTGGTTGATTGATTGGGAACCGCAGCACCCCAGCGAGGCTGAAACAGGGTCTATCATAGGCAAGGGGACGTCCTCCCGGAGGGAGCAGGCAAAAGGAGTGGGGGTGGGGCAGATGCCGGCCGGTTGTTTTGGAAACCTAAGCACAACCGTGGTCTCCGCGCGCCGGGTGCGCACATTCCCAATAAAGTTGTTGTTGAAGGGTGAGCGGCGGGAGCGGCGGGCGGCGGCCGCGGCGGCACCACGTGGGCGCGGCGGCTGCGGGGAGGCCCGGTAGAAGGGCGGGCAACCCAGTCCCGCAGGAGGGGATGATTGGGTCGTGCCTGTGCTACTTGCTGCTGCCCGCGGCGCGCCTGTGCCGCGTTCTCTCAGGTACCCGGGACCCCACGCCCTCGGCGCCGCCCATGCAGACCCCTCCCCTCTGCCTCGGAAGCCCGCCTCCGCCCCCATCCCGGCCCGGCGCGCCGGGAGCTGCCCGCCGCGGCTTGAGTGCTGTGACCGCAGCCTCTTTCCCTCTGGCCCATGGCGGAAGGATCGTCGTGGCTGGAACTGCTGCTTTTGCTGGGTCACGGCTGGGGCCCCGGGGCGCACTTGGGGCTAGGGGCTGGGAGAGGTGTCCCGGTCTGGGTGGTGGGGGCGGCTCCGGGCCAATACTGAGGAATTGGAGCTGCCTGGTTCTAACTTCCGGCCCCCCAAGGAAAAAACAGGTCAGAAAAGAACAGTCAGTGACTGAGGGACTGTGATTAGCAACATCACTTTTTATACCAGATGGAAATAACACCGAACCTATCATCCCAGGCTTCTAGACATTAAGCAAGGGTTTTCAGATGAGCTTTATTTAAGAAGACAAAGCAACGTGTACACCAAAAAGACCAAAAGTCTTGAGTGCTTTAAATAAAGCTTTGAGTTTTAAGAGTGAGATTTAATAGATTCAAACTGCATGCAGACTTTTGGGAGCATCTTTTATCTTAGAAAAATTTCCAAAGCTTTAAGAACGAGCTTTAATAGGTTTAAACTGCATGCATACTTTCCGGGACACCCCGTATCTTAGAAATTTTTCCAGAGCTTTAACAGTGAGCTTAAACTGGATAGATTTAAACTGTAAGCAGACTTTTGGGGGTACCAAGTATCTTAGAAAAATTTCCAAAGCTTTAAGAGCGAGCTTTAATGGATTTACACTGCATGCAGACTTTTGGGAGGCACCCCTGGATTTTGGAAACTTTACAAAGATTCAGGCTTTGAAAGTGAGCCTTTCTAGATTTAAAATAAGAGCTGACTTTTGGTGGCACCCAGTATCTTGGAAAACTTTCTAAAGCTTTAAGAGTGAGCTTTAATAGATTTAAATTGCATGCAAACTTTTCAGGGCACCCTCTATCTTAGGAAATTTACCTTTCATGACGACTAAAATTTTTTAAAATTTGGGCACCTAATGGATTTAAGCCTATATTCTGGAAAATTCCCATATGTGAAAACAGCCCTTTCCTTGATGATATCATTGAATGTTATTATAGTGCAGAGTGTCTTGTGAACTTAAAAAAATTTTTTATAACTATCTCAATATTGCTTTCTTTTGTAATCTTATGGATTTTATTCACATAAAAACATTAATCTGAGAAGGGGTCCATAGGCTTCACCTGCCAAAAGGGACTCACGACACAAAAAAGATTAAAAAGTTTCCTTCACCATAATAAGTGATTAATAAATATTGGTTCTATTTATGTCCTCAGGTTGACCTTAGCCCTAGCTGGTTCGGCTGCCTACCTTTGCTAGCAGGTTTTCTTCCTCCTTTTTCCAGGCTAAAAGGGAGAGGAAGAAAAAAGCATTTAATTATCTGCTAGGCACTATGCTAAGAACTTAGAAATATTTCCTTCTCTTAGAGGGGAAGGGCACAATAAGGGGGAGATAGGAGCCAATTGTCTTTACTTAGGTGGAGACAGCTGTCTGTGGGCCAAGGTCTTGCCTAGTGATTATGTATTTAGAACCATAAGCCTGAGCACCTCTCAGCCCCTTATGTTTATTCTGGTGGTTAGTGGGGTGAATGAATAAAAAGGTATTTACTGAACACTTACTATGTGCAAAACTTTATGCTAAGCACTGGGGATTCATAGAGAAAAGCAATCAGTGGTTGCTCCCACAAGGTCCTCATATTCTGATGGGGGAAACAACTCCATCTGCCCCATGGGGCAGAGGTTTTTAGCTGCAAGTCAGATGGGAAGGTCATATGGGATCATTAAGTTCCAGCAGCAAAACAGATAGTAATACATCTTCTTGAATGTCATTTCCTCTGATAAAATCACATCCATTTGACAGTATACCATAAGCTGTACGGCTTCCTTGTCTGTCACTGTCCCTTAGCCCTCATTTTCAAGGGATGGAAACATTTGGAGTCATAGACTGTCACCTGAAAAGAACCGTAGAGATTGCCTAGGCTAACCTGCTTCATTGACACGTTGTATTGGCCTAGGGAGGCAAAGGGATTTGCCTAATATCACAACTAGTGAGTGGCTTGGGTTACATTTAACTCAGAGGTTCAGACCGAATCTTTGCGTCTATTTTAGCCACTTTCAGCCTCCTAAAGACTAGGATGGGAGATGATTCCTATTTGATTATTTTTAGAGGCATTACTTGGAAAAACTGTTAATGGAAACTGGAGTGCTTGTTTTTTGGTCATTCCCCCTAAACTTCCAGATTTCATTTGCACTGCCTGTCTCCACTTTGTCAGACCTTAGAACCTTATACCGTTTGAGACTGCCCTTCTCTCTCTTGAGAGTTTTTGTAGAGCTTCTATGATGGTGGTGTTCAATCACGGCCAACTCTTTGTGACCCCATACTGGAATGTTTTGCCATTTCTATCTCTAGACGAGGTACTGAGGCAACAGAATGTAGTGACTAGCCTAGAGTCACACAGCTAGGTGTCTGACTCATGAAGATGAATCTTCCCGATTCCAAATCCAGTTCTCTATTCACTATGCCATCTAGTTACCCAGAGCACCTAAACTTTAAAGCAAAATCTTATTTTTGTTGATAGGTTTACATCACCTACACTGCTGAATATATCCCCCCCCCCCCACTCTATTCCCAAGTTAGCTATTCCTTTTTTAAATGATTTAAAAAATAGGAAACAAAAGCAGTTCCACAAAACCAATGAACACAGCAGTTGTGTTTATATGTACAATATTCTGTAGCCATAGAGCCCTACCTCTGCAAATTGGGGAGGTAATAATTCTAAGGTACTTTGGTGCATAATAGTAAATTCACGAATAAACCAATGTTTATTGAGTATTTGCTCTACCATAATGTCTCATTTGTCTGAGCATGGGTGTCATCAAGGAAGGAGCTGTTTCCACATAAGTAAGTTTTCCAGATAATAGCTTACCCCATGAGATGCCAAGATGTTTAAAATTTTGGTCATTATGGAAGGAAAGCTTTCTAAAATGTATACTGTGCTTTCCTCCTTTCATAAATAGAACACATTGTGATACCCTTGCTTGATGATTCAAGGTCATGATTATAAATATCACTTTATTGTACTACGTTAAAATATAGTAATACTGTCACAGATTGACCCATTAGGCTAATTTAATTTGTCCCAGACTGTGTGATTTTAGCTCTTTTGTCCACTTTTTTTCATGTCTCTTCTCAGGCTGTCAGCTGTCACTTCTTTTGATCTGTTGTGGGCTGAGAAACCAGATAACCAAGCTTGTTAGACTTGAATGTAATTATAATAAATAGGTGTTGAGTGAGGGCCTTAGGGCATTTTCTGTGGAATAAAACACATAAATTCTAGTTAATAGGCTTCATGATACCTATTCTGACTTTTTAGCGGCCTTTTCCTCTTGAGTTGTGTTTATTTAAATCCCAGAATTCATTTATTTATTTGTAGTAATTATGCTTTATTTTAATATTCATTTTTAAAAATTTTGAGTTCTACATTCTTTCCCTCTCTCCAGCCCCTGCCATACCCATGGAGAAGATAGGCAACATGCCCATTATATGTGTGAAGTCATACAAAACATAAAATCATAGAATTTGAGTCAAAAAGAAAGAGATCATCTAGGCCAATTCCCACTGTACAGAAGAGAAATGTGAAGCCCAGAAAAGGGACTTGACATTCCCAAGGTCATATGGATAAGTGGTGTCATATTAGGACTGAAACCCAGGTCTCCATCATGGTACTAGTATAAAGAACACTGTCAGAGGACCTTGGTCTTGGTTGGGCTGTGCTACTTTCTAATGTTTTACCTTAACTTCTAGCTGGGCCTCTGTTTCTTCATCTGAAAAATTATAAGGTTGTACTAGATGAGCAGTAAGGAACTTCCTGGCTCTTAAATCTATGATTCTATGATCCAGACCCTTTCTCTGGTGTTCATTCTACTCTCCTGTACCCCTTATTTCAGAACTTGAAGTGTCCAGAAACCTCCCTGGTATCTGGATAAATGGACTATTGGTATCTGTGCTTAGGACTATATAAGGAACCTGAGGCAATAGTAGAAATATTTTTATAAATACATTTTTATTAATCTACTCTGGTTTTATTTTTACATCATTTATATTTCCTGCATGCTGTATCCCTCCTCCTCTATTTTCCTAGTGAGCCAATCCTTTATAATAAAGAATAAAAAATAGGAAGCAAAAAAAATGTCCTGTAAAACTAACCAACATATCTGAAAAAGTCTGACGTCGTATGCAATGTTCCATACCCACAGGGCTGTGAACTTTTAAAAACAATATTTTGATAACTATTTCAGTACAATTAGTTTCCTTTGTAATTTTTGTGTACTTTATTAATTTAAAAGCATTACTCTAAGAAGGGGTCCTTAGGCTTCACCTGCCAAAGGGACCATGACAGAGAAGGTTAAGAACCTCTGCCATAGCAAGTGATCGATAAATACTGGCTGTATTTATTTAAAACTTGTATTTAAAACTTGTTTTTCCTGAAACTCTCTGCAAGTTGCTGTAGTATTTTGTCATCTTTGGATGTTAAGAGAGCATAAAAAAGAGGATGCATTAGGTTTGGCGAGATGGCCTGCCTTAATCTTCCCTAGTAAGCTTTCTTGCTTCCTTATTGGGGACCCATGGTTCTACACTGTGCAACAGTGGAGGGACTTCTCATATGTCTTCATTGGGGCAAAACTCGGTCATTATAATTTCACAGCATTCTTTTTCATTTGCTTAATTGTTGGCAAGTAAAGCGTTACAAATGATTCTTGTCCTTCAGGAGTTTAGAGTCCATTTGGGGAGAAGAATGTAGTAGAGCATTGATAATTACCCTGTAACCTAATGTGTTGACTTTTCTAACAGATGCTTTCTTCACGTGTCGGAAAAATGCTCTCCTGGCAAAGAGCTCGTCCCCCCAAGTGGAGGGCGGCTTTGCCATGGCCCCTCGGGGTCTAGACCAGGAGGAACGGGAAGGCTTGCTGCATCAGTGGCGAGAGGAAGGGGCTAGCAGGCTGCCCACATCTGTCAATGAGGGGCCTCCTCTAGAGAAGGGGCTGGCCTCGGGCAGCTTGGCTCTCTTGATGGCAAGCCCTGAAGAGCATCAGGATGCTGCTTCAGAGGACAAATGGTCCAATGTTCAGCTGAGTGACTTGCGGGCTACAGAGATCCTGGAGGAGCCCTTCTCTGATTTGGCTGGGATCCCAGGAGAGGAGCAGCTGGAAGGTGTAGATGGCACAGTGTGGACTGCTGTCCCAGTGCAGGCAGGACCCCAGTTTGCAGATTGTGCTGTCCTGCCTGTGGGCACCCTCGCCACAGAGCGGTGGGAAGAGGACCCTGCAGTAGTGGCTTGGAGCATAGCACCAGAGTCAGTGCCCGAGGAAGAGGCACCAGTCTGGCCCTTTGAGGGTCTTGGTCAATTGCAGCCTCCTCCAGTTGAAATACCTTATCATGGTGAGTAATGGCTGAACCAAAGGATGGCGGCAGGGAAGGGGGTAGGTTGGAAGGCAGTCTTACTATGGGACAGAGCACAAGCTGCAAAGTTGTTTAGGATTGCAAGGGACTCCTTTGCCTCTGACATATGTTGTTTATAGAATAATGGAATGTTAGAACTGGAAGAAAACTCTAGAGTTTATCTTGCCCAACTCTCATTTCATAAAGTAAAGAAGATGAGTTGCTAGTGGTCTTGCAGGTAGTTAATGAAAGAGCTTGGAGCAGAACCTGAGTCTCTTCCGTCCAGGGCTTTTTCCATTAGACCATGTTTTACAAGAAAATTGAGGAGAGTAGATGAGTGGTGGATTCCAACCCTCCATTTTCTTCACTGCTAAGCTGCCAATTTTAAACAAAGGAGAATGAGCCAAACCTGGGGCTGAGGTCATAACAGAAAGACCTTTAACATCAGCTTGACTTGACCTCATCAGTGTGTGCCTATGTCCAATTGGTCATAATATCAGTGAGCATTTCTTAAGCACCTCCTCTCTGGAAGGTACCATGCCAATGAAAATAAATGTCTGTGAACAGTACCCTCATAAAGATGCCTCACATTGACAGAGGTGGTCATTCAGTTCAACGTTTATTAGATGCCCACTGTGTGTAAGGCATAGTGAGGATAGGCAGTGGGGATACAAAGAAGATGACAATTCTTAACCTGAAGGAGCTTAAGTGTAAGAGTAGGAAATTTCTGTGCAAAAATTTTAGATTACCAGGTAGAGCATCAGGGTCCCAGGATAAAGGAAGAAAAGCAAGGCCATGAACAACTGGATGGGCTTGGAAATAGGGATCACTGGGAAGGCAAGGTGGGAAGCCATGAGGGGAAGGAGGAGACCTCCCCTCCCCCAGTGCCCAGTGACACACAGTTTCCTTGGGTCTGTCTCCTGTCTACAGAAATCTTGTGGCGAGAATGGGAGGATCTCTCTGTCCAGCTGGATCCTCAGGGCCTGGACTCAGGGGAGGCTCCTCAGTTCCAGTTTACTGTCATGTCATATAATATCCTGGCCCAGGACCTGGTCCAACAGAGCTCTGAGCTCTACCTGCACTGCCATCCAGACATTCTGAACTGGAATTATCGATTCTCCAACCTTGTGCAGGAATTCCAGCACTGGGATCCTGACGTGAGTTGGGAATTGTGCCCTATTGCACTGGGCTGCCTCCCATTGGGACTTTTCCATGACCTTAATACAGTTGCATTTATTCCATCCCTACAAGGCATTTGGGATCACATTGAAGGATAACTCTCTCCCTGAAGCTAGTTAGGCAGAATCTTGAAAGAAACCCTCTTGAGAATTCCAGAGCCTACAAAGTCTTTTTGTATGGTTATGAGTGAGGATGGTGTTTGAGGCTGTTAAGGGAATAGGAAAATCCAGACCTTGGGTGTTGGGTGACTTCTGTTTTAGGCTGGGGTTCACTGATAGGGGTTTAGGGGAAATGGTCAGTGACTGTGGGAATTTTGTTGCCTTCAAGTGCACCCTGTTACTCCCCTGGCATCTTCCACATTGGTCTCAGTGCCACATCCTAGAGTGGAGGTGTCCCCAGAACTAGGAGGTGAGGGCCTCTTCTTTTCTGCATATACCTGTGTCCTCTGAGTAATTGATCTCTTTGTTGATTTCCCAGATTCTTTGTCTCCAGGAGGTTCAGGAAGACCACTACTGGGAACAACTAGAGCCAACTCTGCGGATGATGGGTAATGTAGTCCTGTGGGGGCTGTTGGCTCAAGGGCTTTTGGATGGAGATGTTTCTGAAGTTCTTCCGCCCTCTTCCCTCTGTCTGAGGGACTCCCTCATTTCCTCTCTGGACCTTAGTGCATCCTGGATTCCTTTGCTCTGCTGAAAGTGAGCAAGCTCCCTCCTCCTGTGGGTAAGCCTTTCATTCCCAATGAAGGAGGGCTTCCTATTCTTTACCCATTCTCACACCTCTCTACCCTCCTGCCCTTTCCTATCATTCATTCATCTGAATGTAGCTAGAAAGAAAGCCTTGCAGAAGTAAGAAATTGGCAAGGGCTACAAACCCCAGAGGTGAGTAGGGGAAGTATTGTGATGCTTTATTTAGACCAGCATCATTAGTGAGAGGACCCTCGCCTGTGACATCTGTGACCCCTCTCACTGGTTTTGGTTTCCCTCACAGGCTTTACTTGTTTCTACAAGAGGAGGACTGGGTGTAAGACGGATGGCTGTGCTGTTTGCTACAAGCATACCCGGTTCCGACTGCTTTGTGCCAGTCCTGTGGAGTATTTCCGGCCTGGCCTGGAGCTCCTTAACCGGGATAATGTGGGATTGGTTCTGCTGCTACAGCCCCTGGTCCCAGAGAACTTGGGGCAGATAACCGTGGGTCCCCTGTGTGTGGCCAACACACATGTCCTGTACAACCCCCGAAGGGGTGATGTCAAGCTGGCCCAGGTGGCCATCCTTCTGGCTGAAGTGGATAAGGTGGCAAGGTTGGCAGATGGCAGTTACTGCCCCATCATCTTGTGCGGGGACCTGAACTCTGTCCCTGACTCACCCCTCTACAACTTCATCAGAAGTGGACAGCTCCAGTACCAAGGCATGCCAGCTTGGAAGGTAAAGTGTTTATTGACCCTAGTGGCCAGGGATGGGGAAAGAGTGGTGCTTCAACGTAGAGAACAGCAGGGAGGAGAGGCAGGTTACCTGTGGGATGGTTCCATCACTGCCATCAAAGTTGTAAAGGGTTTTTATATGGAAGCTGCTTGAGTTTTGCCCCTGAAGGGCAGAATATGAGGAAACTGGCTTTGGTTAAAATGGGGCGATTTTCTTTGTGCCTGAGGAGGAACTTCTAGACCACCAGGGGCTGAAACACTGAACTAGGATGACAGAAGCAGGCCTTAGAGATTGAATGGAAGGAAATGGTGCATTAGTCAGGTCACATTTAGAACATCATATTAAATTTTGAATATCTCATTTTATGAGAGATTCATTCAATTAACAGTCATTTATTAAGTACCTTCTGTATACCAGTCATTGTCCTAGGCCCTGGAAATTCATAGACAAAATGAAACAGTTCCTGCCCTCAAGGAGCTTACATTCTGTCAGGAGAACAGTATGTGCACACATGGGTATTTGTGAAATATATAGACAAAGTAAATTCAAGGTGATTTTGGTGGGACAAGCTGGAGGGTTAATAGATTGATGAGGGTCTGGAAATCATATCATAGAGGAATGGTTTCAAGGAATCTGGAGGAATCTAGAGAAGAGAAAGCCATAGGGAGGCTCTTTCAGGGGGAGCGTGGTGTCTTGTTTGGAACTAGGAGTTAACTTACTCTGTGTTAGTTCAGATACCAACACTAGGACCAATATGTGGAAGTTATAGAAAGGCAGACTTTGGCTCAAGGTGATCATTATCGAGTTCCAGCCATGAAATTAGACAATGAGCTTATCCGCCCAGAGATATACATGTATGGATTACTATAAATATCAAAGATGTGTTGTATAAGGGATTCCTGCATTGGGCAGGAGGTTGGCCTCCAAAGTCCCTTCCAGTTCCAAAGTTCTTTAAGAAGAGGCAGTCACCCACCTGGGATGCTTTAGTCACCAGCTAAAGGTGCAAAGATGGGCCAGGACTAGATGATTCTTGGATTTCTTTTTTTGATACTTATCCTATAATTTGGATTTAGCTCTTAGCATTGTTATTGTGACTACTCTGGAAAAGATGCTTTTTCATAATCATATAGTCGAAGGAGTGGAAAGGATCTTTAGAAGTTAACTAGTTCAGTCCTCTTTATTTGAGCAATACCAGCCTTAAATAGGTCTCAGGTATTGCCTTCAGAGGAACATAGCTCTCAGCTTTCTTTGGGAGCTTTACCCCCATGGAGGTCAAAAGTCTTCACTGTCAGGAAATACTTCCTGAGATACATAGAACAGCTGGAAGGAACCTGAGAAATCATGTGTTCCTATGGTTCTTAACCTGGGGTCTGTGAACTTGCTTTTAAGAGGTGTTTTGATAATCAAATTTCTATTTAACTGGTTTCCAATATATATTCCTATTCCAGTTCCACTCCATATTCCTACATATTCTATGTCTTTAAAAACATGATTCTGAGAAGCGGTCCACAGGCTTTACCAGATTGCCAAAGGGGATCCATGATGGAAAGAAGATTAAGCACTGCTGCTTATAGATGAGCAAACTGAGGCCTAGATAGGTGGAGTGGCTTGTTGATGGTCATATAGCCAGACAGTAGCAACATTGGGACAAAGAACTCTGGACTTTTATATTTAGGATTCTTTCTTTTATATCAGACTGTTTCCATAGTATGACCTAAATCCTTCTTGCTGTAGCTTTCTTGTTCTGCCTTCAGAGAGCTGGTCACTCTTTGAAAGGAGCCCTGGCCTTGCTTAACAGGCTTTGTGCCTTCATTCCATTCATTGAAACTCTGCCTTGCTTGACCCCTCCAGAAAGTGAACCAAAAGGATTGCCAGTGGAACTGGCTGAGTGGTCCGTGCCTGGGGGGGAGTGTGAATCGACCTCTGGAGTGATGCTGGCTCATTGGAATCCTAGGCAGGACACTGAAGCTTTCTCTGTCTCTTCTGATATAACATAATGGGTGTCTTTGGTAGAGCAGAGTGGGAGGAAGGAGAAGAGAATTCATAGTGTTGATAGAGCTTACTGAGATTTTATTGTAATTAGGTTCCTTAAATTTTTATTAAGCAATAACATTGAGCTTCTTGCTTGATGATGAACTTGCTGAGAATTAATATTTTGAGGAGTTTGTTGTCTTAAACTAAGTCAGTAAATACAGAAGGATCAAGGGGCATTTGTTGCATTTGCTGCATTTATTGGAAATGTGAGATTGATTAAAGTAAGGAAATGCTTCCCATGTAGCACCCTGTGTATTCTTGTTCTGTTCACTAAAAGATGTTTTGATAATCATTATTACCTAGACCAGGTAATACCTATGGAGACTTTACTTCCTTCTAAGATCTGTCAGTGGGGTGGCTTCCTGGTCCCTTCAGTTGGTCACAATTCTTGGGGACAAAAATCTATGGGAATAAGACAGGGTAGAATCAAGTATACAGGGCTTTAGCCTCAGGAAGGTATAGCATTACTATGGATTCTTTGTTTCATCTGTCATACAGTTCTCTAGCAGCAGGCCTAGGTGACCATAGGACCATGATCTAGGATAAAACAGGTTGCTGGTCAGGGCCTTGCTTTTAAATAATTTTTTGGTGCTGCAACTTAAAATGGCCAGACCAAGACCCTGTGGAGCATTGCAACTTACTGTGAAGTTGGGTGAGAGTTTATCCAGAGGTGAAACTTCAGAGGCTGTGTGCCCTCAAGTTCAGGCTTTGTCTTCTCTTCCTTCCTTTCTCCTGGACACAAGCAGATGTTTCCAGGGGAAGAATGGTATGTTTAATGAACTCAATTAGAGCTGTATTTTGTAACCTCACAGGGAGGCTTATGCAGAACCCATAGCATTTATGGGTTTGTGTGCATTCACCAGCTGTTATGTCAGCCTTTCCCATTTCCATCTCTGTTTCTTTACCTTTGGCCTGCTGTTTCCCTGCAGGTGTCTGGGCAGGAAGACTTCTCCCATCAGCTTTATCAGCGGAAGCTGCTGACCCCACTGTGGCCTAGCTCCTTGGGCATCACTGACAGCTGTCAGTACATTACTCCCTGTCACCCCAAGAGATCAGGTGAGCCACCATCCTGGTCTGCTGGATCTGTGGCTTGTAGCCTTTTTTTTTTTAATAGCACAGAAGAAAGCTCTGTCTCTTCAGGAATATGGGAAGAATATCATGCTGTGGGGTCTCCTGGGATATTCCTTGATTTCTCATTTTTCTCTCTGCATTCTCAGTGCTTTCAAATGGACAGATCTAAAATACATGCCTCAGAGGAGCCCTTTGTCCTTTGAGTCAAGCCTGTATTCTCCCCTATGTCCCTGGGCCGGATGCTGCACCATGGCTGGGAAGCCCCATCATTTGGGGCTTTTTGCTTCTTCCTCTCACCCAGTACTTGTCCTGTATCTATAGAGAGACGAAAGTATGGGCGGGACTTCCTGCTTCGTTTCCGCTTCTGTGACAGTGCCTGCCAGCGGCCAGTGGGACTGGTCCTGATTGAAGGAGTGACAGATGCTAGACCAGGTAATAGACACAGAGTCTTTTCCTTCCTTCTCAGGTCCATCACTGGTGCATCTTCCTGAGCCTTTCAGTTCATTGGTCATAATTCTTGGAGACAAAAATCTATGGGAATAAGTGCAGGGTGGTCATCTCTGTGCAACTTTTAGCTTTAATAACTTTCGATGTAAAATGATAGAAGCACACTGTAAATATAAGCTATAAAAGGTGAATTCTTAAAAGGTTTTATGTACTTGTTGGGTTAGTTTTTATTTCTTTTCACAAATCCAATTCATGAAATTTCTGAGCACCAACTAAAAATTGATTGAAGAATGTGCCACAAAATGATGGTGGTTATGTTGAAGGTTGAACACACACACCCACACACACACACCCCTACACCCCGAAATGTTTAGCTTTAAAACTGAAATGATTGAACACTGGGTTATTCTGAGGATAAAGTGAATGGAGAGGCAGCATTGCTGAGTGTCTAGAGGGCCAACCCTGGAGTCAGGAGAGTCCAGGTCTTATCTCAGATCAATGCTAGTTTATTGACCATTGGCAGCTTACTTCTCAGGCAACTTTCCTAAGTTACAGAATTTGTGTTGAAGGAGGGAATGTCTACGGATGAAAAGAAAGGTCCATACTTGCTGAAAAGTTGAAATAGTACATGTGATAGTGCTTTGCCCCTTATTTCAGGTGTTCTCTAAAGGCAACATGGCATTCTTAATGGATGACAATATCGACAGTAAGGAAGCTTGGTCTCTGAGACAAGAAGGCCTGTGCTTCCAACACAGACTGGCTTTGTGACCAGCAAATGCTCTCAGCTCATAAATTGCAGAATCGTTGCCAGCATGTCTTCACTGGGAGTTCCCTAACCAAGGAAGTTATAGAACTGAGCTAAAAAAAAAAAATAATGAGAATTATTGTAGCCTGGGGGGGGGGAGGGTCAGCCTCTGCTTGTAAAGGTCCCCTCCCGTATCCCTTCTAACTTTTCCTTATTCCTTTCCCTAGGCTCCTGAATACCAAGTGGGGTTTTCAGAGGAGTTTTAGTACAGGAGGTTGGACCATTGCCCCTTGCTCTGGGGATTCTCAATCTTCTGTCTTATCTCCTTCATAGAGCGTCCTGCTGGCTGGTCCCAGTCTGTCCCTGAAGCGGACATACCTGATCCAGAACCCTTCTTCCCCAGGTAGCCTTCTCCAGCCTTCTGTGTCTTGCTCCCTGCCTTCTCCTTGCCCTCCCCACAAGTAAGATTTGCCCTTCCTCAAAGTGCTCGTTAATGCCAGCCCTAAGGGCAGGTTGGTTTTCCATCTGTTCTCCCCTTTCACCCATCTTCCTTGTTTGTCTCTGGGATAGTTATAAATTTATATTGGCCAAAAGTCACTCTTGTCAGCCTTCCTGTGAATGTCCCTTACTGTGGAGTTGAAGGGCTAAGGAAAGTTTTACACCTTGGGCTGGGTCAAGGACCAACACATATTCTCAACTCTTCTCTCTCACTGCACGCAGGTGGAGCTGAACCTGCCATCCATCTTTTTCATCTTGGCTCAGTGATCACTGAGTTATCAGCTTCATGTTTTCCTGTGTGGGAATTTACCAAGGATAAGGCTAGGCTGAATTCCTTGAGGCTTTTTTAAAGTAAAGTTAGTGGGAATGGGTGGGGTTGCCACCTGTGACCTCTCATCCTGTTTTGTCCCTTCCTTGTCCCTTCCCCAGGTCTCCAGGCACCATCCAGCACAGCCTCAACCTGACTTCAGTTTATAGCCACTTCCTACCCCAGCAAGGCCGCCCAGAGGTCACCACAATGCCCTTGGGCCTTGGAGCGACAGTGGATTACATTTTCTTCTCGGCTGAACCCTGTGAAAATGGACACAGAGCAAGTGAGTCTGGTGGGTTATGGGTGCCCTGAGGTCTTGACTGCTGCCCCTGGCCACAGTGGATTGGGCGTCAGCCACTTGTCAGAGTAGTCTGGGATACAGAAGGCTAGGAGTACATGGAACTAGCAGGGGGTTCTTGTCAAGAGAGGATTTCACCCTGGCCTCCCTGGGTAATGCTGTGGAAACAAGTACTGATGGTATTTTGAATCAGAAGACCCAGATTTGAGACCTGTAGATCTGGTACTCTGTAGCAGGTGGACTTTTGGCGAGTCACCTGACTACTGTGAGCCTTAGCATCCCCATTTGCAAAATGGAAACAACAGTCGTAATAGTGCTTAAATGGCCTGCCTCATTGGATTTGTAAACCTTCAAACAGTACAGAAATGGGAATTTATTGTGATGCTGCTTTCTGTTTCTTTAGAGTTATAATTTTGAAGGTACTCTTAGATGCATTATCTCACTTGATCCTCATGATATAAAATGAAGGGGCTGGGCTCAATGGCCTCCCAGGTAGCACAGCTGCTGGGAACAGCATGAAAGTGAGGAGACTAAGACCCAGACAAGTGAACTGATTTTTCTGTTGCCTAGATCTCTCTACTTTACCCTACACTCTTTCTTCACCGTCGCCTTTGGTCAGGTGTGGGGCGGGGCCCTTATGTCTTGTGGCCCAGAAATAGGAGAAAGAAAAGAAGGGGATGAGTATGAAAGTGAACATAATCTGTGAAAGATATTCTAGCCCCTCCCTTTTTTTTTGCCTTTTTTTTTGGAAGGGCAGTTGGGATTAAGTGACTTGCCCAAGGTCACATGGCTAGTTTTTGTGTTAAGTGTCTGAGGTCGAATTTGAACTCAGGTCTTCCTGATTCCAGGGCCGGTACTCTATTCATTGTGCCACCTAGCCACCCCTATTCTACCCCCTTTAAGTTTAATATGTTCCCACAAAAAATGCATGGCCTTGTCACCATTTGTGTGACCATGAATGCTAAATACTTTCTCTGACCTTGTTATGCCCACACTGACTTTGGGGGCTGGCAGATGCATGTAGATTTATATCTTCAGGTGCCTTACACCGGTTCCCTTTCACAACCCAGGTCGAAGGCTGTACCGGGACGGAGCCCTCAGGCTGCTTGGCCGTCTCTCCCTCCTCTCTGAAGATGTCCTTTGGGCTGCCAATGGCTTACCCAACCCCTTCTGTTCTTCAGACCACCTCTGCCTGTTGGCCAGCTTTGGGATGGAGGTCGCCGCCCCATGATGGGGCTCTTAGGGGACGGGGGGCTTATCCTCCAGAAGAGCTCATTGGATCAGAGACTGTGGAAATCCCAAGCTTCTGGAAACTTACACCCAAGGAATTTCCCTCCCCCACCCCTCCTTTCACCCTCCCCTTCTCCTTCGAAGTTGGATTTCCTCTTTCCCTCTCCCCCACCCGCGATGCCCCTGCTCCCGCCCCAACCTCTTCCTAATCCTGTGCCTCACACGCAGTGGCCCTGGGAGAGGCAGGAGGGGGACTCCCCTCCCTACCATGTATCCAGCGCCTCCCCCTTGATTTTTAATTACCAGGGTTGCGGGAGTTTTTGATCTCATTGGTTATTTGCTTTCAGGCTGCAGCTTATTGACTCCCCATTGCAGCCACTGCTGCCTGCAATCTCCCCTCCTGTCCAGCA
Organism: Pseudochirops cupreus; assembly: GCA_028627135.1. Classification (NCBI taxonomy): domain Eukaryota; kingdom Metazoa; phylum Chordata; class Mammalia; order Diprotodontia; family Pseudocheiridae; genus Pseudochirops; species Pseudochirops cupreus. Next base: position 435,315,385 of record CM053582.1, read on the forward strand.
GATTGCCCACTAGCCTCCCTGCCCCCTGCCCATCTGGTCTAGCTTTTATACAGCTACTGTATATAATGTATAGTTTTTTTCCCTCGGTGTTCTGGTAAGCTGCAAGAGCAGGTGCAGCATTGATTGCCCCTCCTAGGGTGGGTCAAATATGAGCAGGTGAAGTTAGTAGACTTCTAAGTGATCTGCTTGCTGTAGAGTCCCTTCTCCCCTCCCCTCTCCTCTTTCCCCCTCTCCCCAGCTACCTTACGTGTAGGTTGCCACAGAATTGTGTTCATCCAGCTTGGCCCTTGTGAGCAAAGTGGACCCCTCAGCCTGGAACAGCAAGATCAAGAGGGCCTGTTGATCCAAGATGATCTGACTTGCCTCATTCCACAGCCCCCACTCCTGAAGCCAAGACATGGCCCTAGTGTATTTCTCTTGGATTCACCCCTACACTCTTGCATAAGAGAAGTTGGCCTTTCTGAGTGTCAGTTTGGGGAAGGTAGAAGCTGCAGGAGTGGGGGAGGTGGTATCAGAATTGCTGAGTATCTTGTCAGATGAAGAAATTGGGTCTGAAGGAAATGTTCTTCTGGCCTGATGGTATCTGAAGTTGGCTCCGGGTGGTGGTTTCAGTGGGAAACAGTCTCTTTATTGCTGCTGTCATTCACTTGAGGGCTGTCTCTGCTGAAGCTTAAAATCCTTGAGGAAGGAGCTTCTCCTTTCTCATTACTCCCAAGGAGCTGATTCCTGCTTTTCTGATGCCCTAGGCCCTCCTTGAGAAACTGGTGTTTGGGAGGCATTATCTGGAAAGCATCTGTTCTCAGTGGAACGATTTGGTTGGAGAACTAAGGGATGGCAGTGAAGCCAGTTGGGTGGGAATGAATCATAGAGCACACTAGTCCCCTCGCCATGCCACATCCAACATAAAGCCCCTGCTTGACTCTCCAGTAGTGGGGGTAGGAATGGGGAAGGGATATGTGTGCATGGGGGCGTCTCGCTGGAACCTTCATGTTCTTGCCCTGCCCTGATTGTCACTTCTGTGTGCCTTAATCTCTCACTTTTAGGAATGTGTCCCCATGGTCTTCCTCCTGGCAAGCCTTCCCTTTATACTCCCCCTAACTTTAAGGCAGATTCTGAAGATACTTCTATCCCCATTGGGTCTGAGTTGCCTTTGTATTTTTCCAAGCCGCCTCAAGTGGGCCTGAAGAGTCACTGATAAGCCGCCTCATGCTCATCAGAAGAATTTTCTTAAAAGGAAAGCCAAAGGCCGTGCTTGAACTGTTCTGTTACTTTTTTTTAAAAGCATAATGGATCCCTTAGTTCCACTTCCTTTACATAAACAATGGCTTGCCTCAGGTTTGGGGCCTCTCTTTGCCTGATTCCCACCACCTGCTTTTTAGCACCCCCTTCTATTGTGTTTGCTTCTCCTGGGTCCATCCTTACAGAGCCTCAGGACATCTCCCCATTTGTTCCACAGCTGCCCCTTGCCCTGTTCTCCCCTGTTGGGAAGTACCATGGCCCCACCCTGGGAAGGTTTACTAGAGAATCTTTTGGTCTCTGGCTTGTTTCTGTTTTGAAAAGTGAAGTAGGAAATTTTTCATGCTAATTTAATTTTTTTTTCTGAAATAAAGGTTTGTCTTTTTTTTTTTTCTGTTCTTATTTCCTTGGGATTCTGGAGGGTATAGCACAGCCACACCAGTTTTTGACTGGATTGGCTCAGAACTCATTTGTATACTTGGAGGTGAGATTAGGAGTAAAAAATCTGAGAAGAGACTAGGGAAGGAAGAAAATTATCATTTACTAAGCACCTACTATGTACCAGGCACTGATAAATGCTTTCAAAATATTTCATTTGATTCTCATGACAGCCTTTGGAACTAGAGTGTGTTATCACCATTTTACAATTGAGGTAACTGAGGTTATATGACTTGCCTGAGGTCACACAGCAAATGTCAGACTATTTGAACTCAGATTTTCATGGCTCCAGGCCCACTGCTCTATCCACTGTCCCACATAGCTACCTCTAGGGATACAGAAAGCATTGGAGTCTGGGATTGGAGTCTCAAGCAGTAGAACTAAGCCTTAAGTAAGGCAAAAACCCAAGACTAGGAAGTCCTCTGTGGAGCAGCTGATCAGAAGCTATGTTGTACCCTACAGAAGCCAATCTGATCCTTCTATTCCAGTGGTTCTCAACCTTCCTAATGCTGCAACCCTTTAATACAGTTCCTCATGTTGTAGGGACCCCCAACCATAAAATTATTTTCGTTGCTATTTCATAACTGTAATTTTGCTACTGTTAGGAATCGTAATGTAAATATCTGATATGCAGGATGTATTTTCATTGTTACAAATTGAACATAACCCACAGGTTGAGAACCACTGCTATTCACTCAATCTGCTCCCCATCCTGGCATTTCTCAGTTTTACTTGTGGCTTTGAGGATGGTGAGAGGACTGGGCTGAGGGAAGTCATTTATGGGGTGGTGGCAACTTCCTGGCTGTGGGGTAGCCTCTGTCTCATTTCTGTTACAACCACCAGGGAATCAGATTCCTGTCTAGCCACCTGGTCCTTCACCCCTGGCATGCAGAGGCAGGCTGTGTGGGGGTGCTACCTGGACAAAGCCTAGGCTGATGCATCCCCACTCTGTTTTCTATTTTTTGATAATCTGTTTTGTATTCCTGAGCTAGAGCTGATCTGTGGGCCATCTGTTGCTGGGGCTGATTACCTCCCTCCCTATGTCTGGTTCTGCTGTACTGTTAGCCTTTTCCTTCCCCTAGCATAGTCTAATGGAATTAGGAGTCGGAAGAGCTGGAGCTTGAATTCCAGCCTTGCTTGTGGCCTTGAGCAAACAATTGGACTTCACTGGGTCTCAGATTTCTCATCTTTAAGAAGGAGAGGAATTGGTTGATGTCTCAGTTCCCTTCCAGCTTCACATCCTATGAAACCTGATACTTAAATATATACATACATACAGTCTTCAGTATACCCAAAGGCTACCACAACAAAATGGGGAGAAACCCCCACAATAAACCACCACCATCAATGTCATATAGTCAATGGATTAAAATGCACTTATCAAGCATTATTGTGTGCTAACGTGTATGATAAGTGTTGGGGACACAAATAGATAAAATAAGACCATCCCTGTGCTCATGAAGCTCATATTAATTCATGGAGACAACGCATAAAATTTAGGCCTGGAAGTGTTAAGGTTTCTATGGTGGAAGGAATGGCAAGGCCCCAGAAATCTTTAGGGTCTATTAGACCATTGCTTCCAGTGTTCATTGACTTGATTTTGTTTCCTTTTATATCTGTATCTGTAGCACATAACACTGTTCTTGGCACATAGTAAATATTTAATAAGCACTTTTCCCCTTCCTTTCCTCCCTCCCTTCCTCCCTTCCTCATTCAATATGATTTCAGGCAAGTCACAGCCTTCCTAAAATCCCTTGCATTTCGGGAGAGGTGGGGGACAATTAAGTGGGTAGATCATAGATAGAACTGCAAAATACTTTAGAGGTCATCTAGTCCCATCCTCTCAAATAAGGTAACTGAGTCCCAGAGAGATTTTAAGTGACTTTGTTCCAGGTCAAATGTATAATCTGAAGCAGAGGGTCTTAAAACCTGACTACAAAGGCAGCATTCTTCCCATTATCCCATGTTACCTGCTACTAGAAGTGTTTTGAGGTTCTAGGAAGAAAGGTGCTTTTTAAGATTCCAGGAAACATGTTTATAAGGAATACTACTTGGGAACAATTCCTTCTCCACCAGTTAGTGCATGGTAATTGTTATCTTATGGGCAAACTACCTTTGCAATTCCTGAAGTTGTGAAGGTGCCAAGGATGTCCACATCAGAAGGCTCCTTACGGCAATGCAGAATTATTGGGATACTGACGATTGTGAACAAAGTAGCCTGGGGTCTGACTCCTGACTACCACACGGCTAAAAACGTCTAGAAGCAGCCACGTGATTTTTATTCTTCCCCAGGGGCCAACCCTATAATTTTTCTTGATAGCTGTTGATCTTTTCACTGGAAAACAGTGTGACAAAATTCCCCATCACTTTAAAATTAGATCTTTTACTTGCCTCTCCCTTGCTCCTAGATGACTTTTCCCTCCCCAAAAGGCAACTTTCTTGGACTGAGTAGCTTAATCATCAACATTACATTGTTAGGCAACTACTTGAGGTCAGTGCCATCTGGGAAGATGGATTGCCAGAGTGATGGCAGTAGTGAGCTAAAGGCAGGGTTTACATTGGTGGTAGCATTGGGAACCTCCAATTCTGAAATTACAAACATCCTATCAGATACAGAAGAATTTCCTTGACTAACATCTTGTTTTCATCCCATCCCCAGGATCACCTTGTTTTCATCTCACCCCCAGGATCAGAGCCATCGTGGCTTAAACCTCCCTTTCCCCAAAGGTCCCTTTCAGAGTTTGGCATCCTTTCCATCAGGAGGACATGGTTAACAATGGGAGGTCAAGCTCACATGTGATAATGTAGCTAAGACAGGTGATGGTAGTTACCACTCGCACAGGATCTCAGAGAAATCATAGAATTTCAAGGCCCTTCCCAACTCTCAGATCCAGCTTCCTCATTTTACATGTGAGGAAATCAAGGCCCACAGGGGAGAAGGAATATTTTCTTTTGCCATCCACCTCTCTCAGAAGCAGAAGAGTCTTCTCTCTTAATTTAAGGTAATTCCATCAATTGGGTGACCCTCATTGGACTATTTCAGGTGTCAGGACAGCAAGCAGCAATGGGGTCTATCTCATCTGTAAGATGAATTGAAGCTAGAAGAGGTAGATGAAACCATAATCCTAGGTAGTCCTAGGACCAAGAAAGACATATAAGGATAGTGACTTTTTGCCTGAGGTCACACAGTGAGTTAATGGCAAAGTTAAGACTTAAACCTACATCTTCTGATTCCAAGTCCAGAAACACCAAACCACCTTTCTATAAGACCTCTTACATAATAGTTTTAGAATTTGTTTACTGATTATATAATGGAAGTGTGGCTTTTCCTTACTGCTAATAAATTGCTCCTGCTAGAGGAGATCGGGCTGCTTTTTTTTGGTATGATTAAGAATTGCAGGAATGGGACCTGTAACCTCATGTTTCCAGCAATAGCCTGATTTCCTTCCTTCCTTTCCTCCTTCCTTCCTTCTTTCCTTCCTTCCTCCCTTTTCCTTTCTCTCTCTCTCTTTCTTTCTTTCTTTTTCCTTTCTTTCTTTCTTTCTTTCTTTCTTTCTTTCTTTCTTTCTTTCTTTCTTTCTTTCTTTCTGTCTCTCTCTCTGGCTCTCTTTCTCTCTCTCTCTCTCCCTTCCTGTCTCTGTCTCTATCTCTCCAAGGGATCCTTCTCCCTCCTTCCTTCTTTTTAACTTGACTTTGCTGTCAAGTAAGTGGATGTATCTTCAATCAGAAGGCATTGAAGTGGTAGAAGGGCATCTAAGTGGTCCTAGGGTCAGAGTTTAACAATTCCAAAGAAAAGAATGTTGGTTTAGTTCATGGAAGAGAGACCTTCTGGTCATCTACCCCACCCCCAACAGTGAATGGGTGAACTTAATAAGGCCTATGGGTTCCAGAAGCTGTTTTCCAGAAAGAACATAAGCATAAGGGTCATTGCACTCAAATCCTGAGATTCCTTGCCTTTCCCGCTAGCTCATTGTTTTCAACACTCTCCATATGGGAGTTGGATGAAAGTCCAGATAAGTGTTCCTTGGGTTTGTTTAGAGATAGGCTTGGAAAGTTATTTCTCCAGCTGCTCTGAGGTCATCTGTCACCATAATCTGCCAGTTACCGTCTTCAGGGATTCCAGCTCCGGCCACTCCCCTATATGGCAAGCATTGGGGAAGTCCAGGATGTCACAGTTATGGCCACATTCAGAGGTTTCCTCTGTGTCTGGCATTAACCTAGGCCTCTCTATCACTACTGTTCATCTGATGACAACGTTTTGATTGGAACAAGAGAAGGGAAGATGCTGCCTGGTTTAGCCAATGTTATACAATGGCAGGGTGTGAGTACCAGATTGAGGGAGGAGGTTGAAGTAAATGCTCCAGCCTATTCTGTCATAAAATAGGAAATGTACTCCCACCCCAACCCACCACCATTTAAAATAAGTAATGTAAATGAGTGATTGATAAAATAGTGATCTGAAACTAAAAAGTCCAGATATGGAGTTTAAGAGGAATCTGGATACTCAATTAATTTCTAATCTATGATAATCCCAAGGGATTAGACCAAAATTTACCTTTGCATCAATTGGTGAAGAAAGTCCTGCCAAACAAACTCACAGAGTAAACAAGATTGTAAGGGGAATGATTAACCTGTTTGAGCAATTAACATGTCTTCAAGTACTTGGGCAGCGTTCATTTACATGTAAATAATTAGTGTGCCAATTACATATATTTTATCTTTGTATGAAAACATTCTCAGTAGGACCTTTACTTACTTAAGTGCTTAGAAGTTATCTGGAATCACTGTGTGTAACTGAAAGTAATAAAACTTAATTTCTTTAAAAATTATCTTTGAATTTAGGCTCTTAATTCAAGTAGGTCCTTAATTTCCATTTTCCCCTTCTCCCCAATAAACACATTGGAATTAATGAGGTCTAAACTATTTCCCTTTTTTCACAAGAATTCATGAAAATCATGGTGATGGTGTTATCTTTTTCTCTCTTACAGGCAAGTTGTATTCTTTTCAACTGGGATTTGTACAGCAGAGAGAGGCTAAGGGGGTTGTTTTTATCTGGAGGGATGAGGCTGATAACATAACTTGAAAATTGGCAAATATTTTGGCAGGCCAACTCCCTCTCTCTCTTTTTTTTAAAAACCAGTCTGGTGTAGGGCATGGTGGTGTACACCTGTATTTCCTGCTCCTGGGGAGGCTGATGCTAGCAATTCAGTTGAACTCAGGAGTTCTGAGATGCAGCAGGTTAAACCAATTCACTGGATATACACTCTAAATCTGGCACCTATATCCCCTGGGAGCTGGGGTGTCACCAGACTGCCTAAGGAGGAGAGAATAGGTTCAGATTGGAAAATGGAGTGGGTCAAACCTCCTATGCCAATCATAGTGAGATTGGGCCTCTGGGTGTCTGCTGTACTCCAGCAGTCTGGGTAAAATAAGGAAACACAAGTTTAAAAAAAATTTTTTTAACCAATCTGGAAAGTCTTATTTAAATGGATTTTGGATTTTGTTTTGCATATGATGATGGTATAGGTTGGAGGAGGGTAATGATAAAGTGAGATAAGGGAATGGCTGGGAGGAAGGATCCAGGGTACAATAATTCTGTAATTTCCCAAGTCTATTACTGCATTGTCTCCATGAAGTTACCTTTGACTCTCCTTCACCATTACTGATTTATTTGGGGATCTATGTGTAATAGCCAGCAAGTGTAATTCACCTCGGAGAAAAAGCTTCGTTTCTCTTCTGTGTAAGATAGAAACTGTTGTTCAATGGGACAGGAAAATTGGGTTCTGGAATGTATCCCAGAGAACAGGCCCAGCAGACAAACCCTTGGCCTCCCTCAACCCTGCCCTTTCCTACTT